>OZ017738.1:299697533-299727533 GCA_963969285.1 Odontomyia ornata
AAACACCTCGAAGCTAGATTTTTTCATTTTATGGAAGCTTTACTTTAGTTGTTCCAACCATTTATGCAATAGTGTGATTTAATTCCGCCATATGTAAAATCCCAATAAGATTGTGAACACCTCATTTCACTTGAAAATAACATACTTGTTCATAGCTGTCGACTCAGCTTCAATCGTTAGGTTTCCCTAATTTTGATGTCCAAATACTCATCAAACTCACTAAATCTTTGTTCTAAGTGCCCATCAAGTGACCAATATCGAGAACTTCTATACCACCATAAAGCGGGACAACTAACATATTGTAACTTAAATCAATCAAAATAACTCTGTACCCATTCCTTTCTATTATATAATTCGTCAAACTGTGACCTTGACAGTAGCATATGTAGTTAGGCATAACGTTAAGGTAACTGAAATTATATGGAATAATTACACCACAATATATCCAGGTTTTGTGTTTAGAATGATGACAAGCTAATCAAGACTCGACAATAGACCATTTTTTCACAGCCAAGCACGTACTTGAAAAATGCTGGGAGTTCAACATAGACGCACACCAAATATTCGTTGATTTTAAGCAAACATACAACAGTATTGATCGTAACGTGCTGTACCAAATAATGTTTTGCTTTGGTATCCCAGCCAAATTAGTCCATCTTACCAAAATGACAATGACGTTGACGACCTCCCAAGTCCGCATCAATAACCGACTCACCGACGCCTTTGACACAAATATCGGACTAAAACAGGCAGATGGGCTGGCCCCATTGCTGTTGAATTTGGCTTTGGAGGACGTCATAAGAAAGCTTCCTGCTGTCGATAAACGAGGTACATTACTATACAAGTCGAGCCAAGTAGTAGCCTATGCGGGCGAACTCAACATTTTGTCACGGTCATTAACAACTGCCAAAGAACTCTTCCTGAAACCCAACAGCGAAGCAAATGTAGGACAGCTACAAATCAATGAAAATAAAACAAAGCTCATGACGCAGTCGAGGAAAAATACCTAAGTACACAAAATACCTGCTTTATATGCAGTATTAATTTTCTACTGATCGTTTTGATTTATATCCAATTATTATTGCAGTCATCTAGCCCTTGTCGATGCCAGCTACGGTATAACACTAGTGGAATGCAGCTAGAGGAAATATTCTTGTCAATGATGACAAGAAAGTTACCAGGACCAGATTAAATTCCAACTGAGGTACTGCATATGTTCCTCCACTTGTGTCCTAACTTGCTACTCAGTGCTTTCAACGCGTGTCTACGTAATACATAGTTGCAATTCGACGCGATTTTTGTTCGGTGCATCTCTTTGCTGAGAGCTTCACCCTATGGCTTTAATCCATATAGTAGTACAGAGCTGCAGCCTTATTAGCTGTTGCCCTAATTTTCTCAGGGTAATTTATTTTCAAACCTATAAGTATGTCCAGGTATTTCACTGCTGGTTTGAATTTAATAGGCGTTTCTTCAATACTTATAATTCTTTCTCTGGGGACTCTCATTTTTATGCGGATAATCAACATCGATTTTCTCCGATCCCAGCCTGAACCTGCACGCAGTCATCTAGTCCGTCACATGGTGTATTCACATCGTCATTGTTTGTGTATTGAATAGCCCAAATCTTCCTCTGCTGAGAAGTTTATCAAAAACAAAACTGATCTGTTAACTTTGATACTTCAATTCAATAATGATGTATCTTTGCAGTTTATTTTGACGTTTTAAACGATTTTAAATAGTCCATTATTTAACCTTAATAATACTGTGTAATTCACTTTAATCCTTTCCTTGAAATCACTACCCACTTCTCACAAATTGTTCGGTACAAACCGACCAATGCTATGACCAGTGAAAAGTCAAAATTTATTTCTAGTGGCAAATGTATAAAATTGCTTACTCTACTAACATACGAAAAATGCTGATCCGCAAAAATAATTCTATTTCCCAAGATCCAACGAGTCTACATATCGAGTTACAATTTGAGTGGAAGAATTTTCTTGTAAACAAATGGATCTTGAGTTACATCCGAATGTTAATTTTGCTGACAAAGTGTCTGTGAAATTTAATTGCAACTAAGTATTATGAAGAATTTAAAATCAGGATCAGGCATTAATATCGATTATGAGAATTAAAATTTAATCAGTCTTAATGCAAAATTCGAATTGGTGAAAATTTATACTAGGTCTTAACATCCTCTCCTCCTTTGAACAATGGTCCGACCTTCCAAATCAGTAGCTATGGTGAATGCCGGTATGGATTGAGTTCGTGGTTTAGGAGGTGTCGTCTGGATACTCGTCTGCTTACTTTTCACAGCAAACAGGATATCAGTAGATCCATTCCATATAGCGTGATGTAAACTACGGTATAGTGGTGCACGTCCTTGAAGTTGAATGTATCTGTTGAAACCTCTGGTTTGGAGTTATTGAATATCTTCGCGGAGTTTGGTCAAGTTATGCTGGAGTGTTTCTTAGGCTTTTGTGTTTATTGTTTTATTTGGAATAATGGTTGGAAGTATGGCTGTGATATTTCTTATGGGTATGAATGACGTGTTGAGTTGGTTATGTTAGATTTGATGACCCTGGATGCTTACGGTAACCTCTCTGATCGTGCAGTCAGATGGATATCTAATTACTCCACTTCCCCTCAGTGTCTCATGAATTGTCGTGGCTCTGCAAGTAATGATGATTTCCCTCTGATCCATTCATTTATGTACGATCTGACTCGATAAATTGGATGACTTTGTTTACAAACGTGGTGCAGTAGATGAGTTTGGAAACATTTCTCAAATTCCCGTTCCAGCATGGGATAGTATCAGCCTCGATTTAAAGAAACAATCAAATACTGCGATTTAAAGAAACAATCAAAGATTATAGGTACTGGAGTGATGTAAAACAACTCGAAACCTTCATTAGATATCAATGGAAGTTTTAATCGGAAAATTATGTAATTGTCCATTATAACGCCTTCAACAGTCAGAACTTGAACCAATTCGATCATCTAAGATGGCTTAATTGATAGACGCAAATGCGGAAGAAGTTCGTCCTGGATGTAGCTCAGCTCTCGTCGAAGTTGATCTGGCTCTAGCAATTGGGTCTTAAAATTCCCACGAAGAGCATCCATCAAAACACTGATAAGACTCGAGTGCACCTTTTGGTAGTTGTTTAGGAGTAGTAGTAACAGAAGTGCCGCTGATGTAAATCCCTGCATCGCTTCCTTTTCCCATAGACCCCTAGTTATTTTGTTTATTCTTCCAGTAACTTGATTCAACACCAGTTAAGTCCAATCATCAGATTGGCTGCCGAGTTTAGGATTACGGTCTGATTTCAAATTAGAGACAAAAGATGCTTGTCGTTAGCTTGCAATCCCTTGCTATGCTGTCCATGATATTTATTGCCCCTCTCTTGTTGCGCAGAGGGCCTTGCCTGGTGGGGCGGGCGAAGCAACACTTATCAACTGCTATGTCAGTCAACGCATGGGCCAACTGTTCATTTGTATTGGCACAAGGCTGGTGGTTTGTAAATTTTTCACAAATATTTTGTAAGTGAAGAGCTTCCTCCTGCATGAGACAAAATTCCTGCCAAAAGCTAGTCAGATTGTAGTACACCACCAAATTTCATTCACCTTTAATTAGTTCGGCTGATCCCATGTTTTCGTAATACAAACCTGGCGGAGTGGAAAATATATCTCGATAGGGATCCTAATATAAGAAGAATCACACCTGTTCAAAGAAGCAAATTCAAAAGTGGGTACGATTTTCTTGGCCTTTTCGACGATTTAGGATTGGTTATGCCACTGGTGCTAGCAATGGGCTCATTTTGGCGTTCTTCCTTACTTGATTGGGGTATCGTCTCTGTACATAGTTGACATTATTGGGATGGCCGAGAGTTACTCATCTCTTGGCTCTACTGTACTCTTGCACTGGTAAGGGTGCCAGTTTGTGCATACTTCTTCTCAGGACGGTGATCAAGGCCCCGAATGCTTCCATTTGTGTCACTAATGTAGTTCTGCAAATATTCAGATGTCCATCGCTGCTAGAGCTTGTTTTGATGTCATTAATTTCTTTCCATCGTTGCAGCTGGCGCATAAGATTTGGTTGTGCATCTGGGTCCACAACAGAAGTCAATGGCTCACCAATCAGAAAGTGTTCTGGTGTTAATACCGTCAGATCATTTGCATCCGACGACATGGCAGACAGTGGTCTTGAATTCAATTTATATAGCATCTATCTCTACAATTACGGTTTCCAGCCCATCATATGTGAGGGACGTTAGAGCTACGTTTCTCATTAGGAAATGCTTAGCTGACTTCGCTGCAGCCTCTCACAGGCCGCCAAAGTAGGGAGATCTTGGTTGAATTAATTTTGAACTCGATGCCCTTCTGGCTACAAAATCCAATCACTTTTTGTTGGGCAGCCTAAGATAATATGTTCTCCTTCAGTTTAGCTAGTTTTTTCGTGGCATTGTAGCAATACAGTCGTCAATAGTGTCCCCTCTGGCCAATGAATCTTTTAAGGGGATTGATAAATGCTTCTGTAGTTAAATCGGGTACGAGTTCCAAGTGCGTTGCCTTTGTGACGAAGCAATAAAGTACCGCTAAATAGGCCCTTTGAGAACGCTTGCCTCGAATCTTGAAATGCACCCACAACGGTCCCGCAAAATCAACGCCTGCATTTAGAAAGGATCTGGCTGGTTGCACTCTATTGGTTGGTAAGTCAACCATAAGCTGTGACATTAGCTTTGGTTTCATATAATTACATCTGATCACTTCTGGATGACAGATCTAGCAGCTGTTCTTCCGTTTATTGGCCAAAAGCGTTGCCTGGCTGCAGCAATCAATGCCTGTGGACCAGCATGCAGATGGCGAACATGCAAGTCCTCCAATATCAGCCTGGTGACGGAAGGATCGCAAAATGTCTTGCGTCATAGGATAGATTTGAAGGTTCTAGTCTACCGCCAACTCGTAAGACCCCATGTTCATCCAAAAATGGGTGGAGATCCTTAATGGATCCCCAGGCCCAACTTGTCCGGTGGTCTGAAACTGTTGTATAGATTCGCGGTACCCATCCAATTGAGCCTCATATAGCATTACTCGAAGTACGTTTTTCATTTCGTCACCATTAATGTCGTGATGGTTTTGTCTCCTGTTGCTGGCTTGCAAAGGTTGTATACAAACCGCAGGATGCATGCTATTACCCGTTGAAATCGTCGAAATAAGTTACGATAATCTATTTGGTGTAAGAAACTTACCGAAGTTTTTGTTACATTTACGATCACCTTTACGTGTTTCTTTTCTAGTTGAACATCGACAGTACGATGCTACTTTGGTCAGGCTATCTCCGCACCATGAAGAAATATGGATCCATAAAAACATAAGGTGCAATGCTTCAACTTCTCGGGGGCTACGCCCCTTGATGCCAGTTCGGCTGCAAATTGTTCAGAGTTCAAGTGCTGCCATTGATAAGGGTTTGCGATTTTCTGTATGGCTGCCACACGATTTGCAACAAACGTGTGATAGGATGATGTGTCTGCATTTTTCCAGCTCAAAACGATCTCTGAATCCCTTCAGAAAAAACATTTAAGCCTTGTTCCGCCCAAATCACGACTAAGTCGATCAACCAATCCTGCGGCTAGCTTTGCCGTGCGAAGTTCTAGCCTAGGAAGGGTGATCATTTTCAAAGGGACCACTCTTGATTTTGCACACAATAGTCATACCGTACATACATCATCCTTACTAGTTGCACAAATATAGGCAACTGCACTATAAGCTTGTTCTGACGCATCAGCAAATATGTGAAGCTACGTTGTTTTCGCCAACCTGTCTCCATAAATGTGGCGAGGATTTTTACACTGCTAAGCTCATCTAATCTTTCAGCATATCTTTTTCATTCTGTAGTCAATTCCAGTATTATCGAAGCGTCCCAATCCATCCTGCGCTTCCACAATTTTCGCAAAAAACATATTTGCTGTCACTGTCACTGGAGTTGTCAACCCCAGTGGGTCAGAGAGCCGAGCTATATCAGCCAAGATAGATCTTTTTGTATATCTTGTTATCATTGTAGGGCACTTGACTATGAATATATCAACCCCAACGTTTTAATGTGGCCATCCCATTCGTTTGTGATGTTCAGTTGTAGTGCGAAATCTTCCCCTGCAACCATTTTTAGCAATTGGGGGTGATTTGCACACCACTTTCTAAGTTTCAATCCAGCCAGGTCTAATATCGATTAAAATTGTGATTGTTTTTTTTTCAATGCTTCTGATAGACAATCAGCGCCTGTCATCAGATCATCCATATAGAAATCTTCGGTTAACGATTAGGCCCCAAGTGGGTAATCCTTCACAGTCTTAGCTCCTAGTTGCTGAAGGAATTTGGTTGCCAAATATGGTGCTGATGACGTTCCATAGGTAACTGTGTTCAATGATTAACATTTATGTTTTCACTGAGCTTATTTCTCCGTACAATTAGTTGATAATTATTATCTGGTCCAGCTACAAGCACCTTGCGATACATTTTCTCGATACCTGCCGTTAACACATACCGAGGGACACGGAATCGTACTAAGAATATAAAAAGTTCCGGCTGAATGGTAGGCCTAACATGCAATAGTTCATTCAAACCCACCCCTAAAGGGATTTTAGTCGACGCATCAAAGACCATCCTTAATTTGGTTGAGGTGTTATCCAGTTTGAAAACGCATTGATGTGGGAGGAAGTAATGCGGTGGTATGATATAGTTATAGGATGTAGCATTCTAGGCCCTCGTACTCTCGCATAAAGGCGTGATATTGATCATGCATTGATTTAATTTTCCATAGCTTCTGTTCGACTTGGAACAGGCGTGATACAGCTGTGTCATAGAAGCCCCCCAATTTTCCGATACTGTCACGGAATGGAAGCCTCGCCTCAAAACGCTCATCAGCGTTCGTTTTGGGCAAATTCTTGTTCACACTTTATTTCCTATGATGTCATGGATGGTACTCTTGCATCGATTTCTCCCAATTTCGAGAACCGCTCCATTCTTTCGCATAGTCCGTCGCCCTTGGCGTTAAAAATGTCATACGGTGGAATCGATTAGCTTAGTACTGTTAATCGGCCAGCCACGACCCATCCAAAAACGGTGTTTTATAAGCGTAGCAGCTTGGGTGCCAATTTAATCTGTACATGAGCGAGGGTTTCATAAAAGACATCTGAGCCCAGCAGCACGTCAACTCGGCCTGATTTATGAAACTTGGGATCTGCTAAGTCAATATTCCTTGTGTGTCGTTCTAAAGCAGATTGGCTTGATGTTATTTGTTTCAAGACGATCGCGTTGGGCTCACATTGGAATGATGTTACCCGGGACTTTGCCAGGAGTTGTGCTTGTTGTGATACACCAAAAAGCCTTTAATGGACATATTGTGCTCAACGCCTTGCAATCCAAGCTTTTTGATCGCCTCGCTTGCTATTATGCTGATCTGTGAAATGCTGTCAAATATAGCTCGCAACCTCCTTATATATATATATATATATATATATATATATATATATATATATATATATATATATATATATATATATATATATATATATATATATATATATATATATATATATATATATATATATATATATACGAGTATATATATATTGTTACATGCCAAAATAATTCTGCGAGCTACTGTTGCAATTGTTTTCGCAACTATTAATAACATCATGATCAATAAACGAATTTACTAGAAAGCACAAGAATGGACCAAGGAGATTCATGATCAACATCCGAAAGTGACGTCACTGCGGCCACTCAGAATTGCTCGAATGTTCTAGGTAGTTATCGTCAGAACATTCGCGAATATACGAGAAATGGATAGAATGACTAGAGACCCTATATAAAGCCGAGCTGAATAAATGGGGGGATATAGTAAAACCGCGATGATAGAATATGCGATATATATATATATATATATATATATATATATATATATATATATATATATATATATATATATATATATATATATATATACAGTGACTCCCAACAAGATCCGCACAAGTAAGAAATTTTCCTCCTGTCTCATTTTATAAGGCCATTAAAAACTGGAAAATTTTTTTAAACATTTTATTATGAGCAGAACATAACAGTCTTACAGATCACATAAATAAAATAGTTTCTCACTTTAAATATACCAAAAAAGGGGAAATTCCATGAAAAAACAGAAAATATCATCCCTCAAAAATATCCGCACAAGAGCTAAATTGTAAAAATTAACAAGAGTTTTAGTAGGCTAGTATTTTGTTGCATGTCTGCTTTGTTCAATGACACATTTTAATCGATTTGGCATACTGGAGATGATTTTCCGCAGGTATTCCACATCCATTTTCACCCATTCTTCGCGAAGCCTTTTCTCGAGCTCCGTTTTTGAACAAAGTGGCGTGCTATGAACTCTACGGTCCAATTCATCCCAGAGATTTTCAATGGGATTACAATCCGGTGACTGAGGAGGAGGATGAACCACTTTTGGACAATTATACAGCTGCCATTCTTGAACAATGCGTGCCTTATGTTTTGGATCATTGTCTTCGTAATATTTGAACGAATCCAAAATGCCCATTTTAGCAGCGCTTTTTCGCAAATTTTCCTTCAAAATGGCTAAATATCGACGGGAACCCATGATACCATCTATAAATACTAATTTGCCAACACCACGAGTAGATACGCATCCCCAACCCATCAAACTGCCACCTCCGTGTTTCACTGTAGGCCTGAGGACAATTGGACTCAATTCTTCATTGGGCTTGCGCCACACCATAACACGTCCATCCGAGCCCAAAACGTTGAATTTGCTTTCATCGGCAAAAATCACATCCTCCCAATAATTGACTTCCTTTAATATAAATTATTTAGCGAAATTTAAAGGCTTTTTTCTATTTACTTCGCTGATGAATGGTTTCTTCCGTGCAACACGTCCATTGTATTGAGCATTTCTCAAAACTCGTCGAACTGTTTCACATCCTACTTTTTTCTTAAATTCTGCGAAAACTTCACTCACAATTTTTGGAGCACTCAGTTTTGGATTTTTATTTTATTTTCCGGGCGATAGAGCGTTCTTCAAGCGTCGTTAGAACCTTTGGGCGACCAGGACTATGCTTCAAGTCTATTCTGCCTTCCTCTTTATACCTCCGGAGAATGACGTAAACAGTTCTACGTTTCATGTTGAGGCTCCAACATATTTCTGCCACATTTTTACCTTCCATATGGTTAGAAACCACCAGCTGGATCTTCTCTAGAGACGTGTATTTGCCCATTTTAATTTAAAAAGGACAAGGTTTTTTTAGGCTACGAACAACACACGGTTTGTGATCAATATTAGATATGATCTGCCCGGATCTATTAAGACTTTATCACTGCAGGCGATATGCTATGAACAGGTGACTCCAATATGTTCTTTTTAAATAAAAATGCGCATATTTGCCCAAGTTTCCTTGTTGTGCGGATCTTTTAGGGGCGTCATATTTTTGTGCTTCTTTTAAGATCCTTCGTTTTACTTCTAATTTTGCGGTACATTTTCTATTTTTTTGAGTACAATTATCGAGCTGATGTTTTGTTCAATTAATAATAGGAACATTTCTTACTTGTACGGATCTTTTTGGGAGTCACTGTATATATATATATATATATATATATATATATATATATATATATATATATATATATAAATATATATATATATATATATATATATATTTTTTTTTTTTTTGCATATATATACATATATATATATATATATATATATATATATATATATATATATATATATATATATATATATATATATATTGTTACATGTACAAATAATTACACGTACAAATAATTCTACGAGCTACTGTCGCAATTGTTTTCACAATCATTAAAACCGTCAACAAATGAATTTACTCGAACCCACGAGAACCCAACAAGCATGATCAACATCTGCAAGTGACGTCACTCCATTCATTAATTTGCTTGAATCTACCAGGTACCTCTCGGTAGAACATTCGCCAATGTACGAGAAATGGGTGAATAGGTAGAGACCCTATATAAAGGCGAGCTGAATGAATGGGGGGATTCATTCATTCGACCGCGATAAGAACTGCGATTGTGTGTGGGAAGCGATATTATTCGAGTAGTAGAAAAGTGATTTGCGTAATAGTGAAGTGATTTAGAAGACAATTGCGATAATAAATTTATGGACAAGTGTTACATTTTTAATAGTGAAAATTAAAATTAGTGAAAGTGTTAAATCGATTATTGTGCACTTTTTTAATTGAATAAACTCTTTTAACTTAAATTAAAAGACATTGCGTTTTCCCTTTCCCGGAACATTAAAATTATTGGCCGCGAACCGGGAAAACACGCGACAATGGTGTCAAGAAGTGCGAAAGAAAAATTTAAAGAAACATTAAAAATGCCACGAAGCTTAAACTTAAAAATTAATGAATTGACTATGTCAGAGCTTAAGGAAGAGTTGGAACAGCGAAACCTGGCTACGCAAGGTACAAAGGCCACACTGATTGCACGCTTGCGTGACGCAATTGAATCGGAAGGCGCGTATCTGGATTCGGGTGAGCCCTCAGATGCAAAAAAAGGCGCAGAATTTGATGAAGCAGAAACAAAAAAACCAAAGGAACCAGAAAATGCGCTGATGCAAATGTTAATGCTGATGCAGCAAGAGCAGCGACAGCAGTCATCCAATTTAACTACGAAGCTAGATGAACAATCAGCGCAGCTAAATGAACAGACATCCAGTTTAGCTGCGAAGCTAAATGAACAATCAGCAAAAATGGACCAACAAGCGATTGAAATCAAGGCGGATTTGCAAAAACAGTCAACCGAAATAAAAACGGAGCTCAGTAGTCTCAACAGCCAAATTAAATGCGTCGAGGAAAAGGTATACCAGGTCGAGGAGAGAGTCAACCTTGAGATCAGCCAGGTCGAATTGGAAGCAGCGAAGGCAGTAGTAACCGCCTCACCAGCCCCACTTATAACCGCAGCGCAAAGCTCATCTAGAAATGTGCAAGCACCAATATTCGATGGGCAAACGGTCTGGAGTATTTACAAATTCCAGTTTGAAGCCGCCGCAAGGATAAATCACTGGAATGACCAGGAACGAGCAACTGCATTGATTTTTGCTCTAAGAGGCCCAGCTGCCGAGCTTTTGCAGACTATCCCCGTTGAGTTGCATTCAAACCCGGCTGCTATAATGAATGCGCTGGACATGCGTTATGGAGACGATCATCTGAAGCAGATTTACCGGGCACAGCTACGGCATCGGATGCAAAAGTCTGGCGAAACCTTACAGCAGTTAACCCAAGACATTGAGCGCCTGGCACTTTTGGCTTATCCAGCTTACGACCCAGAACATCGAGATGACGCAGCAACAGAAGCATTCATCAGTGCGTTAAAGGACCAGGAATTGCAACCAGCCGTGCGATTAGCTCAAAAACAAACGGTTAAGGACGCATTGGTTTATAGTCTGAACCATGAGGCAGCGAAAAATGCGACTCGTACCACTGCCCGGGTCCGTGAAGTAGTGGCAGACGAGTGCAGGTGTAAGCGCGTGGAAAATGAGCGAGAGCCGCAGGGTAATGGTGCGCCTAGATGCTGGGATTGCAGAGAAAAAGGGCACCTGCAAAGAGACTGCAAGAAGCGAAGAAAATGGAGCTATTGTCCAGGATGGTGGAGATCCAGACCGTGTCAGGAGCCTAGAATGGAGGACCACAAAACTGCAAGGGCCAACTTCGTGGGGCGTACGCTGGCTAGGAGGATCGACATCCCCAGCACCCCATCACCGTGCCAAGGTAACATCGTGGAGAAGCAGACAGATGCCTTCCTGGTCAAGTTGATGAAGAACATTGCACCATAACAAACGACACTGGTGCAACCCGATCGACTATCCGACCAGACATAGTGAGGCCCCAACAACTTCACAAGGGCAGACTTCATGGAAATGCTGACGCCCTATCTCGTCATCCATGTACAGCTAACTGCAAGAATTGCCGACGGACTGAGGAAAAGGAACCGCCCGTTGATCTGCGACTGATAACGGCCGAATTCGATGAAGGTTGGTCATCGGAGGAGATTCAAAATGCCCAGCTAGCCGATGAAGACATCGGACCATTGCTCGTATGGAAGGAGACGACTGGGCGACCTGAGTGGAAGGACGTTTCAACGCATGGCGCAACCCTGAAAAGCTATTGGGCACAATGGAACTCCCTTCAGGTGGAGGGTGGCGTACTCAAGCGGAAATGGGAAACGGCGGATGGTAGCTCCTATAGGATGCAAACTTTACTACCCAAAAGCCGAATCCACGATGTGGTTAGGGAAATGCATGAAGGATCCTCGGGAGGCCACCTTGGTGTTAACAAGACCTTAGCGAAATTCCGGGAAGGTTCTACTGGCTCCACGCTCGAGAAGACGTAGAGGACTGGTGTCGCAGATGCACAATTTGCGCTTCCGTCAAAGGCCAAAAGCGATGACTGAGAGGACAAATGCAAATCTATAACGTGGGAGTACCGTTTGAAAGGATTGCTGTTGACATCGCAGGACCCTTTCCTGAATCTGAATAGGGATGTTTAAAGAAACATTAAAAATGCCACGAAGCTTAAACTTAAAAATTAATGAATTGACCATGCCAGAGCTTAAGGAAGAGTTAGAACAGCGAAACCTGGCTACGCAAGGTACAAAGGCCACACTGATTGCACGCTTGCGTGACGCAATTGAATCGGAAGGCGCGTATCTGGATTCGGGTGAGCCCTCAGATGCAGAAAAAGGCGCAGAAGGTGGTGAAGCAGAAACAAAAAAACCAAAGGAACCAGAAAATGCGCTGATGCAAATGTTAATGCTGATGCAGCAAGAGCAGCGACAACAGTCATCCAATTTAACTACGAAGCTAGATGAACAATCAGCGCAGCTACGGCATCGGATGCAAAAGTCTGGCGAAACCTTACAGCAGTTAGCCCAAGACATTGAGCGCCTGGCACTTTTGGCTTATCCAGCTTACGACCCAGAACATCGAGATGACGCAGCAACAGAAGCATTCATCAGTGCGTTAAAGGACCAGGAATTGCAACAAGCCGTGCGATTAGCTCAAAAGCAAACGGTTAAGGACGCATTGGTTTATAGTCTGAACTATGAGGCAGCAAAAAATGCGACTCGTACCACTGCCCGGGTCCGTGAAGTAGTGGCAGACGAGTGCAGGTGTAAGCGCGTGGAAAATGAGCGAGAGCCGCAGGGTAATGGTGCGCCTAGATGCTGGGATTGCGGAGAAAAAGGGCACCTGCAAAGAGACTGCAAGAAGCGAAGAAAATGGAGCTATTGTCCAGGATGGTGGAGATCCAGACCGTGTCAGGAGCCTAGAATGGAGGACCACAAAACTGCAAGGGCCAACTTCGTGGGGCGTACGTTGGCTAGGAGGATCGACATCCCCAGCACCCCCATCACCGTGCCAAGGTAACATCGTGGAGAAGCAGACAGATGCCTTCCTGGTCAAGTTGATGAAGAACATTGCGCCATAACAAACGACACTGGTGCAACCCGATCGACTATCCGACCAGACATAGTGAGGCCCCAACAACTTCACAAGGGCAGACTTCATGGAAATGCTGACGCCCTATCTCGTCATCCATGTACAGCTAACTGCAAGAATTGCCGACGGACTGAGGAAAAGGAACCGCCCGTTGATCTGCGACTGATAACGGCCGAATTCGATGAAGGTTGGTCATCGGAGGAGATTCGAAATGCCCAGCTAGCCGATGAAGACATCGGACCATTGCTCGTATGGAAGGAGACGACTGGGCGACCTGAGTGGAAGGACGTTTCAACACATGGCGCAACCCTGAAAAGCTATTGGGCACAATGGAACCCCCTTCAGGTGGAGGGTGGCGTACTCAAGCGGAAATGGGAAACGGCGGATGGTAGCTCCTATAGGATGCAAACTTTACTACCCAAAAGCCGAATCCACGATGTGGTTAGGGAAATGCATGAAGGATCCTCGGGAGGCCACCTTGGTGTTAACAAGACCTTAGCGAAATTCCGGGAAGGTTCTACTGGCTCCACGCTCGAGAAGACGTAGAGGACTGGTGTCGCAGATGCACAATTTGCGCTTCCGTCAAAAGCCCAAAGCGACGACTGAGAGGACAAATGCAAACCTATAACGTGGGAGTACCGTTTGAAAGGATTGCTGTTGACATCGCAGGACCCTTTCCTGAATCTGAATGGGGAAATCGATACACGCTGGTTGTAGCCGATTATTTCAGCAAGTGGCCCGAGGTCTACCCCATTCCCAACCAGGAAGCAATTACTGTAGCCGAACAGCTAGTGTTAAATTGGGTCAGTAGGTACGGCGTACCTGGCGAACTACATTCGGATCAAGGCCGAAACTTTGAGTCACTAGTTTTTGGCGAAATGTGCGAGCTGCTCGGAATACGGAAAACGAGGACAACACCGCTGCATCCTCAATCCGATGGAATGGTCGAACGTTTCAACGGTACGCTCAATAAACACCTGGCCAAATGGTTGACGAGAACCAAAGGGACTGGGACCGACATATCGCACTATTTTTAATGGCGTATAGAGCTGCTGAACATGCATCGACGGGCCAAGCCCCAGCCAAAGTCATTTTTGGAAAGACTATTCGTTTGCCAGCCGATATAAAATTCGGAACACCCCCTGAGAAACCCCAAACGGTCTCGGAGTACGCAAGTGATCTAAGACAACGGTTGAACCAGATACATCGGACAGTGCAAAAACACCTCGAATCGGCTACTGACCGCATGAAGACCAGGTATGATCTAAAGGCTAATTCTACTGGCTTCCTGCAAGATGACTTAGTGTGGCTTTATAACCCGCAACGGCGAAAGGGTAGGTCTCCAAAGTTGCAACATAATTGGGAGGGACCATACCGAGTTACAAAGCGAATCAACGACGTCGTATACCCAATACAGGAACATCGTAAGCCGAGAGCTAAAATGAAAATCGTGCATCTGGACCGTCTTGCCCCATATTACACCCAGGGAGAATTGACTACAACTGGCGACACATCTTTTCGGGGCGAAAAGAACTGAGGTGGGGGCAGTGTTACATGTACAAATAATTACATGTACAAATAATTCTGCGAGCTACTGTCGCAATTGTTTTCACAATCATTAAAACCGTCAAAAAATGAATTTACTCGAACCCACGCGAACCCAACAAGCATGATCAACATCTGCAAGTGACGTCACTCCATTTATTAATTTGCTCGAATCTACCAGGTACCTCTCGGTAGAACATTCGCCAATGTACGAGAAATGGGTGAATAGGTAGAGACCCTATATAAGGGCGGGCTGAATGAATGGGGGGATTCATTCATTCGACCGCGATAAGAACTGCGATTGTGTGTGGGAAGCGATATTATTCGAGTAGTAGAAAAGTGATTTTCGTAATAGTGAAGTGATTTAGAAGATAAGAAATTTATGGACAAGTGTTACATCTTTGATAGTGAAAATTAAAATTAGTGAAAGTGTTAAATCGATTATTGTGCACTTTTGTAATTAAATAAACTCTTTTAACTTAAATTAAAAGACATTGCGTTTTCACTTTCCCGGAACATTAAAATCATTGGCCGCGAACCGGGAAAACACGCGACAATATATATATATATATATATATATATATATATATATATATATATATATATATATATATATATATATATATATATATATATATATATATATATATATATATATATATCTATATATATCTATATATATATATATATATATATATATATATATATATATATATATATATATATATATATATATATATATATATCTATTTATATATATATAGATAGATATATATATATATATATATATATATATATATATATATATATATATGTATGTATTTATATATATATATATATATATATATATATATATATATATAGATAGATATATATATATATATATATATATATATATATATATATATATATATATATATATATACATATATATATATATATATATATATATATATATATATATATATATTTATATAGATAAATATATATGTGTATATATATGTATATATATATATATATATATATATATATATATATATATATATATATATATATATATATATATATATATGTATATATATTGTTACATGTCCAAACATTTCTGCGAGCTATTGTCGCAATTGTGGTCGATCAATAAATGCAAGTACTCGAAAGCACAAGAATCGACCAAGAATGATAACATCAGAAAGTGACGTCACTGTGGCCATTCAGAATGGGTCGAATATTCCAATGTCTAAAAATGGCCAATGTACGAGCAATGGATTGAATGACTACAGACCCAATATAAAGCCGAGCTGGGTATAGTAAACCCGCCATAATAAAACTGAAATAAAGTGGAGCGCGAGGTAGAGGCGATATTGATTAATAGTGAAGTGATTTTCGTGATATAGACAGTTGAAATATAAAGTTGATAGACAGTAAAAATTAGATTTAAATGCGATATGTTAAAAAATAAAATTCATGATTTTGCATACTTTGTAAATAAACTCTTTTAACTTAATTAAAAAGACAGTGCGGATTCACTTTCCCTTATCATTAAAATTATTGGCCGCGAACCATAACACCCGACAGCGGTGTCGAGAAGTGAGAAAGAAAATTTTGAAAGTGAAAACTTTTCAACATTTTTAAAGTGCACAAAAGTGAAATTTAACGTGAAAACTATTGAAAAAAAAATGAAAAGCCAAAACAATAAAAATGCCCCGAAACTTGCATCTAAGAATTCATGAATTGATCATATCGGAGCTCAAGGAAGAGTTGGAACAGCGACATCTGGCTGCACAAGCTACAAAGGCCATACTGATTGCACGCTTGCGTGACGCGATCGAGTCGGAAGGCGTGAATCTGGATTTGAAAGAGGCCTCGTGTGCGGAAAAAGGGGCAGAAGTAGAAACACCAAAATCAAAGTAACCAGGAAATACGGTGATGCAAATGTTGATGCTGATGCAGCAAGAGCAGCGGCAACAGTCATCCAGTTTAACTGCAAAGCTGAAGGAACAATCATCAAAGCCAGACCAGAAGCTGGACCACCAAGCATTCGAAATCAAGGCAGATTTGCAAAAACAGTCAACCAATTTGAAAGCAGAGAGAGCAGGAGAGAACCAATCATGAGATCAGCCAGGTCGAGGAGTAAATCAACCAGCCATGTCGAGGAGAGAATCAACCATGAGATGGCAAAAATGAAAAAGGAATTGGGAGCAGCGCAGGCAGTAGTAACCGTCTCACCAGCCCCGCTTATCACCGCAGCGAAAATTACATCCAGAAATGTGAAAGCACCAATATTTGACGGGCAAACGGTCGCGAGTATTTACAAAAAACCAGTTTGAAGCCGCCGCTAGGACAAATCACTGGAATGAGCAGGAACGGACAACTGCATTAATTCTTGCTCCAAGAGGCAAAGCTGCCGAGCTTTTGCAGACTACCCCGTTGAGTTGCACTGAAACCCGGCTGCTATAACGAATGCGCTCGACATGCTTTATGGAGACGATCATCTGAAGCAGATTCATCGGTCACAGCTACGGCATCGGATGCAGAAGTCTGGTGAAAGCTTACAGCAGCTAGCCCAAGACATTGAGCGACTAGCACTTTTGGCTTACCCAGCTTACGATCCAGAACATCGTGACGACGTAGCGACAGAAGCATTCATCAGCACATTAAAGGACCAGAAATTGCAACAAGCCGTGCGATTAGCTCAAAAGCAAATGGTTAAGGATGCAGTGGCTTATAAACTGAACTTTGAAGCAGCGAAAAATGTGACTCGTACCACTGCCCGGGCCCGCGAGGTAGTGGCAGATGAGTGCAGGTGTGAGCGCGTGGAAAATGAGCGAGAGCTGCAGGTGAGTGGTGCTCCTAGATGGTGGGATTGCGGAGAGAAGGGGCACCTGCAAAGAGACTGCAAGAAGCGAGGAAAACCGAGCTAATGTCCAGGGTGTGCAGCTAGGAGAAGATCTATACCGAGTCAGGAGCCCAGAATGGAAGCCCTTCAAACTGAGGGATCGGGAAGCATGTAAGAGCCAACTTCGTAGGGCAGAGGTTGGTTTGGAGGATCGACGTCCCCAGCACCACCTTCACTGTATCAAGACTACATCCAGGAGAAGCAGACTTATGCCTTCCGGGTCAAGTTGACGAAGAACATTGCACCATAACAGTGGACACTGATACATTCCGATTGATTATCCGACCAGACCTAGTGAGACAACAACTAGTTAACAAGGGCAGGATTCACTCACTATGGACAACTACGGGAGAAACTGCACCTGTTCATGGAGAGGTCAACCTCCAGATACAGTTGGGAGACCTTGCGTTCCGACATAATTTCTTGGTCGCGAACATTATTGATGACTGCATTCTCGGAATGGATTTTCCGCGACCACATGGAATCACGTTGGATTTGGGCAAACGCGTATTGAAATGGCAGATTGTTGAAGTATTGATCCAAGCGTCCAAATTCTCAAGATGAATGTAGTAGTATGTGCCGACACTGATACACCAAAATCTTGCGAGAACATTTTATGGGCCAAACTTGATGGCAATCCTGGGGACCACTAATCTTATCTGATAGAGCCAACGAAGACGTCGGCCTTGCGCAATTTGATCGTAGGACGAAGCCTTGTAAGATCTATAAGGATCGGAAACGTGCCAGTTAGAGTATTTAACACCGCAGACTCAACCACGAGTATCAAAGCGGGTGAAGTCATCTGCAGCTGCCAGTTCGTTTCCACCATCACCTCTATAGAAGGCACTCACAACCATCATTGGGAAAGGAGGCAGGACACAGACAAAGCCGGGAAACTCACGTCTGCAATATTGAAGCGGACCAAATTTCCAGTGCAGCTATTCAAGCAAGGCTCTGATCTGGCCACCAAGCACAGTGACATGTTCTCAACAAGCCTGGATGATCAAGGCCGAACGAGTACGGTAACTCACGTCATAGATACACAGAGAGCCAAGCTGATTCGACAAGCACCGAGATGTCTCCCTATAGCCAAACAAGGAGAAGTGACATGGAAAAACAAGGTGTTAACGAGCCTTCTGTCAGTCCATGGGCCGCGCCATTGGTTCTAGCAAAGAGAAAGGAAAATAGCACTCATTTTTGTGTCAATTATAGGCTGCTTAATGACGTCACTAAGAAAGATAGTTACCCACTCCCACGTATCAACGACATCATGGACACCTTAGTCGACAAAAATGGTTTTTTACACTCGATCTCAAGAGTGGCTACTGGCAGGTAGAAATCGACAAGAAGGACCAAGAGAAGATCGCATTTTCAGTCAGACTGGATTGTGGCAGTTTGTGGTGATGCCATTTGGGCTTTGCAATGCTCCAGCCACTTTCGAACGCCTGATGGAATACGTGCCACGAAGCCTAACCTAGAAGACCTGTTTGGTCTACCTAGATGATATCATTGTTATCAGGAGAACGTTCGAAGAGCAGGTGCGGAACTTAGAAGAGGTGTTTTCCCGATTGCGACTGTCGAATCTGAAACTTAGTCCCGAGAAGTGTACTCTTTTCGCAGCTGAAGTAAAATACCTGGGACACGTTGTATCAACAAAAGGGGTCAAAACAGACCCTGAGAAGAATGCAGCCGTGAAAAGCTGGCCAACACCAAAAAACAAGCGCCAAGTACGAGGTTTTCTGGGTCTGGCATCCTATTATCGAAGATTCGTCAAAGACTTTGCCAAAATAGCTAAGTGTCTCCATCAGAACAATGCCAGGCAGTCTTTGAGACCTTGAAGGCGAAGCTGTGTGAATCACCCATGCTGGCATATCCAAAACCCATAAAAATTTTTGTAGTTGACACCGATGCGAGCAACGGCGGGAGATGGATGGCGAAGAAAGAATCCTCTCATGTTGCGGTGGAGTTCTCTCAAAATGTGAGAGGAACTACTGTGTGACCAGGAAGGAGCTATTGGCTATAATACAGGTAACCAAGCAGTTCTACAAGTACCTATATGGCCAGAAATTTATTCTTCGTACAGACTATGCATCGCTGAGGTGGCTACCTAACTTCAAAAACCCTGAGGGAGAAGCTGCGAGATGGATCGAAAGATTGCAGTTATCCGATTAAAAAATTGTTCATCGAAAGGGTGGAGTTCATGGCAATTCTGACGCCCTATCCCGTTGTCCATGTCCAGCTAACTGCAAACATTGCCTTCGAATTGAGGAAAAAGAACCCACCGTTGATGTACGAGTAATAACGGCCAAATTCAATGATGGTTGGTCATCGGAGGAGATTCGAAACGCCCAGGTAGCCGATGAAGACATCGGACCATTGCTCGTATGGAAGCAGACAACTGGGCGACCTGAGTGGAAGGACGTTTCGATGCATGGCGCAACCCTGAAAAGCTACTGACCACAATGGAACTCGCTTCAAGTGGAGGGTGGCATACACCAGCGGAAATGGGAAAAGGCAGATGGCAGCTCCTATAGGATGGAAACTATACCTCCCAAAAGCCGAATCCACGATGTGGTTAAGGAAATGCATGAAGGATCCTCGAGAGGCCACCTTTGTGTTAACAAGACCTTAGTGAAATTGCGGCAAAAGTTCTACTAGCTCCACGCTTGAGAAGACGTAGAGGATTGGCGTCGTAGATGCAAAATTTGCGCTTCCGTCAAAGGTCCAAAACGACGACTGAGAGGACAAACGCAAACCTATAACGTGGGTGTACCTTATCAAAGTATTGCTGTTGACACCGCAGGGCTTTTTCTTGAATCCAAATGGGGAAATCGATACACTCTGGTTGTGGCCGATTATTTCAGGGAGTGGCCCGAGGTCTACCCCATTCCCAACCAGGAAGCAACTACTGTAGCCGAACAGCTAGTGTTAAATTGGGTCAGTAGGTACGGCGTACCTTGTGAACTTCATTCAGATCAAGGCCGAAACTTTGAGTCACTAGTTTCTGGAAAAATATGCTAGCTGCTGGGAATACGGAAAACGAGGACAACACCGCTGCATCTCCAATCTGATGGAATGGTCGAACGTTTCAACGACACACTCAATAAATACCTAGCCAAGATGGTTGACGAGAACCAAAGGGACTGGGATCGGCACATCCCATTTTTGTTGATGGCGTATAATACTGCGGAACACGCATCGACGGGCCAAGCCCCAGCCAAAGTCATTTTCGGAAAGACTATTCGTCTGCCGGCTGATATTAAGTTCGAAACACCCCCTGAGAGACCCCAAACGGTCTCGGAGTACACAAGTGAGCTAAGGCAACAGTTGAATCAGATACATCGGACAGTGCGAAAACACCTCGAATCGGCTACTGATCACATAAAGACCAGGTTTGATCTAAAAGCGACCATACCGAGTTAGGAAGCGAATCAACGACGTCGTATATCGCATACAGGAACACTGTAAGCCGAGAGCCAAACTGAAAATCGTGCACCTGGACCGTATGGCCCCATATTACATCCAGGGAGACTTGACGACAACTTTTCGGGGCGAAAAGAACTGAGGTGGGAGCAGTGCTACATGTCAAAACATTTCTGCGAGCTACTGTCGCAATTGTTGTCGATCAATAAACGAATGTACTCGAAAGCACAAGAATCGACCAAGCATGATCAACGTCTGAATGTGGCATCACTGCGGCCATTCAGAATTGCTTGAATATTCCAGGTAGTTCGCCAATGTACGAGAAATTCATTGAACGATTAGAGACCCTATATGAAGCCGAGCTGAATCAATGTTTGAGATAGTAAAACCACCAAAGCAAAACTGCGACATAGTGAAGCGCGAGGTAAAGGCAATATTGATTAATAGTGAAATGATTTTCGTGATACAGATAGTTGGAATATAAAGTTGATAGACAGTTAAAATTAGATTTAAATGCGATATATAATAACGTGAAATTCATCATTGTGCATTCTTTGTAAATAAACGCTTTAAACTCAATTGAAAAGACAGTGTGTTTTCACTTTCCCGCAACATTAAAATTATTGGCCGCGAACAATAACACACGTCAATATATATATATATATATATATATATATATATATATATATATATATATATATATATATATAAATATATATACATATATATATATATATATATATATATATATATAAATATATATATATATATATATATATATATATATATATATAAATATATATATATATATATATATATATATATATATATATATATATATATATATATATATATATATATATATATGTATGTATCTACATATACATAAGCATGTATGTATAGATATATATATATATATATATATATATATATATATATATATATATATATATATATATATACATATATATATATATATATATATATATATATATATATTTATTTATTTATTTATATATATATATAGATATATAAATATATATATATATATATATATATATATATATATATATATACATCTATATATATACATATATATATATATATATACATATATATATATATATATATATATATATATATATATATATATATATATATCTATATATATATATATATATATATATATATATATATATATATATATATATATATATATATATACGTGCATGTAACTATATATATATATATATATATATATATATATATATATATATATATATATATATATATATATATATATATATATATATTGTTACATGCACGAATAATTTTCCGTGTTACTGTCGCATCACAATCGTTAAGAAGATCATGATCAACAAAACGAACGTACTCGAAAACCCATTAATCATTATCAACAAAACGAAGGTACTCGAAAACCCACCAAGCATCAACATCTGAAAGTGAGTCACTGCTCCATTCATTACGCTGCTCGAATATTCCCGCTAATTTACCAATGTACGAGAACTGGGTTGAATGACTAGAGACCCTATATTAAGGCGAGCTGAATGAACGGGGGGATTCATTAGAACCGCGATAGTAAAAACTGCGAAAGTGTGAGCGAATAGAAAAGTGATATTGTTCGAGTAATAGAAAAGTGATTTTCGTTGATTGTGAAGTGATTTTTGAAGACAATTGCGAAAGAAATTTATGGAAAAGTGGAAGTTAGACTTTTAATAGTGGAAATAAAAATTGTGAAAAAATTAAATAAGTGATTGTGCATTTTTAAGTAATTAAATAAACTCTTTTAATTTAATTTAAAAGACATTGCGTTTTCACTTTCCCGGAACATTAAAATTATTGGCCGCGAACCATAACACGCAACTGTGGTGTCGAGAAATGAGAAAGCAAATTTCAAAAAGTGAAAACATTTAAACATTTTCAAACTGCACAGTTGTGAATTTAACGTGAAAACTGTTGAAAAAAAACGAAAACCCAAAACAATAAAAATGCCACGAAACTTGCATGCGAGAATTAATGAATTGACTATGTCGGAGATTAAGGAAGAATTGGAACAGCGATATCTGGCTGTGCAAGGTACAAAGGCCACACTGATTGCATGCTTGCGCGAGGCGATCGAATCGGAAGGCGTAAATCTGGATTCAGGTGAGCCCTCAGATGCAGAAAATGGTGCAGAAGGTGGAGAAGCAGAAACACCAAAACCAAAGAAACCAGAGAATGCGCTGATGCAAATGTTGATGCTGATGCAGCAAGAGCTGCGACAACAATCTTCTAATTTAACTGCGAAGCTCAATGAACAGTCGTTGAATTTAACTGGGAAGCTAAATGAACAATCAGCGAAGCTGGACCAACAAGCGATCGAAATCAAGGCAGACATCACACAGAAGCTGAAGAATAAGTCAACCGAAATAGAAGCGGAGCTCGGTCATCTGAACAAACAAATTAAAGGCGTCGAGGAAAAGGTTGACCAGGTCGAGGAAAAGGTTTACCAGGTCGAGGAAAAGGTCAGCCAGGTCGAGGAAACGGCCAGCCAGGTCGAGGAGAGAATCAACCATGAGATCAAAAACATTAAAAGGGAATTGGAGGCAGCAAGGCAGTAGTAACTACCTCACCAGCCCCGCTTACAACCGCAGCGCAAAGCTCATCTAGAAATGTGAAAGCACCAGTATTCGACGGGCAAACGGTCTGGAGTATTTATAAAACCCAGTTTGAAGCCGCCGATAGGACAAATCACTGTAATGAGCAGGAACGAGCAACTGCATTAATTCATGCTCTAAGAGGCCCAGCTGCCGAGCTTTTGCAGACGATCCCCGTCGAGTTACACTCAAACGCGGCTGCTATAATAAATGCACTCAACATGCATTATGGAGACGATCATGTGAAGCAGATATATCGGTCACAGCTAAAGCATCGGGGCAGAAGTCTGGCGAAACCCTACAGCAGCTAGCCCAAGACATTAAGCGACTAGCACTTTTGGCTTACCCAGCCTACGACCCAGAACATCGAGATGATACGGTAACAAAAGCATTCATCGGCGCACTAAAGGACCCGGAATTGCAACAAGCCGTGCGTTTAGCTCAAAAGCAAACGGTTAAGGACGCATTGGCTTACAGTCTGAACTTTGAGGCAGCGAATAATACGACTCGTACCACTGCCCGGGTCGCGAGGTAGTGGCAGACGAGTGCAGGTGTGAGCGCGTGGAAATTGAGCGGGAGTCGCAGATAAATGGTGCGCCTAGATACTGGAATTGCGGAGAGAAGGGGCACCTGCAAGGAGACTGCAAGAAGCGAAGAAAACCGAGCTATTGTCCAGGGTGTGCAGATAGGAGAAGATCCAGACCGAGTCAGGAACCCAGAATGGAAGCCGTTCAAACTCAGAGATCGGGAAACTTGTAAGAGCCAACTTCATGGGGCAGAGGTTGGCTAGGAGGATCGACGTCCCCAGCACCACCATCACTGTATCAAGGCTACATCGTTGAGAAGCGGACTTATGCCTTCCGGGTCAAGTTGACGGAGAACATTGCACCATAACCATCGACACTGGTGCAACCCGATCAATCATCCGACCAGACTATGTGAGGCAACAACTTCTTAAGAGGGCAGGATTTTTCCACTAAGGACACCTACGGGAGAAACTGCACATGTCCATGGAGAGGCCAACCTCCAGATACAGTTGGGAGACCTTGCCTTCCGACATAATTTTCTGGTAACGAACATTATGGATGACTGCATTCTGGAATGGATTTTCTGCGACCACATGGAATCACGTTGGATTTGGGCAAATGTGTATTGAAATGGAAGAATCTCGACGTATTGATGGAGGGTCCCAGCGTCAGGATTCCCAAGACTAATGTGGTAGTATGTACCGACACTGGTGTACCGAATTTTTCTGAGAGCATTGTATGGGCCAAGCTTGATGGTGATTCTGGAGACCACCGATCTTATCTGATAGAGCCGACGAAGTCAACCGTATGGCGAAGTTTGATTGTAGGACGAAGTCTTGTAAGATCTTTAAGGAATGGATACGTGCCGGTTAGAGTCCTTAACAGCGGGAGAAGTCATCGGCAGCTGCCAGCCTGTTTCCACCATCACTTCTTTGGAAGCTACTCACAACCATCATTGAAAAATGAGGCAAGACACAGGCAAAGCCCGGGAACCCACGTCTGCAATATTGAAGCAGCTCAAATTGCCAGTGCAGCTATTCAAGCGAGCCTCGGATCTGGTCACCAAGTACAGTGACATCTTGTCAACAAGCCCGGATGACCAAGGCCGAAGGACTATGGTAACTCACGTCATAGATACACAGGGAGCCAAGCCAATTCGACAAGCACCAAGACGTCTTTCTATTGCAAACAAGGAGAAGTGAGCGGACTGATCTCAGACATGGAAAAACAAGGCGTTATCGAACCTTCTGTCAGTCCATAGGCTGCGCCAGTAGTTCTAGTAAAGAAAAATGATGGTAACACTCGTTTTTGTGTCGATTAAAGGCAGCTTAACGACGTAACTAAGAAAGATAGTTACCCGCTCCCACGCACTGATGACATCATGGACACTTTAGCCGACGCAAAATGGTTTTCTACACTCGATCTCAAGATTGGCTACTGGCAGGTAGAAATCGACAGGAAGGACCGAGAGAAAACCGCATTTTCAGTTGGGACTGGATTGTGGCAATTTGTGGTGATGCTATTTGGGCTTTGCAATTCTCCAGCCACTTTCGAACGTCTGATGGAATACGTGCTACGTGGCCTCACCTGGAAAACCTGCTTGGTGTACCTAGATGACATCATTGTCATCGGGACAACGTTCGAAGAGCATGTGCGAAACTTAGAAGAGGTTTTCTCCCGATTGCGACTGGCGAATTTAAAACTTAGTCCCGACAAGTATACCCTTTTCGCAGCTGAAGTAAAATACCTGGGACACGTCGTATCAGCAGAAGAGGTCAAAACAGACCCTGTGAAAATTGAAGCCGTGAAAACTGCCCAACACCAAAAACAAGCGCCTACTACGAAGTTTTCTGGGTATGGCAACCTACTATCGAAGATTCGTCAAAGACTTTGCCAAAAAAGCTAAGTGTCTCCATCAGTTAACCGAGAAAAATCGTCCGTATGTCTGGAATGAACAATACCAGGTAGCCTTTGAGACCTTGAAGGAGAAGCTGTGTGAATCACCCGTGCTGGCATATCCGAAACCTGGAAAAATGTTCGTAGTTGACACCGATGCAAGCAACGGCGGGATTGGAGCTGTACTCTCAGCAGATCAATGGCGAAGAAAGAGTCCTCTCGTATTACAGTCGAGTTCTTTCAAAAAGTGAGAGGAACTGCTGCGTGACCAGGAAGGAGCTATTGGCTATAACCACAAGCAGTTCCACAAGTACCTATATGGCCAGAAGATGGCTGGTTAGCTTCAAAAATCCTGAGGGACAAGTTGCGAGATGGATCGAAAGATTGCAGTCATACGACTACGAAATTGTTCATAGGAAGGGCGGAGTTCATGGAAATGCTGATGCCCTATCCCGCCGCCGATGGGTTGAGGAAAAGGAACCGCCCGTTGATGTGCGATTGATAACGACCAAATTCGATGAAGGTTGGTCACCGCGTGAGATTCGAAATACCCAGTTAGCCGATGAAGACATCGGACCATTGCTCGTCTGGAAAGAGACAACTGGGTGACCTAAGTGGAAGGACATTTCGATGCATGGCGCAACCCTGAAAAGTTACTGGGCACAATGGAACTTTCTTCAGGTGGAGGGTGGCGTACTCAAGCGGAAATGGGAAAGGGCGGATGGCAGCTCCCATGGTATGCAAACTTTACTTCCCAAAAGCCGAATCCATGATGTGGTTGAGGAGATGCACGAAGGATCCTCGGGAGGCCACCTTGGCGTTAACAAGACCTTAGCGAAATCGCGGGAAAGGTTTTACTGGCTCCATGCTCAAGAAGACGTAGAGGATTGGTGCCGTAGATGCAAAATTTGCGCTTCCGCCAAAGTTCCAAAGCGACGACTGAGAGAACAAATGCAAACCTACAACGTGGGTGTACCGTTTGAAAGGATTGCTGTTGACATCGCAGGACCCTTCCCTGAATCCGAATGGGGAAATCGATACACGTTGGTTGTAGCCGATTATTTCAGCAAGTGGCCTGAGGTCTACCCCATTCCCAACCAGGAAGCAACGACTGTAGCCGAACAGCTAGTGTTGAATTGGGTTAGCAGGTAAGGCGTACCTGGCGAACTACATTCGGATCAAGGCCAAAACTTTGAGTCACTAGTTTTGGTGAAATGTGCGAGCTGCTGGGAATACGGAAAACGAGGACAACACTTCTGAATCCCCAATCCGATGGAATAGTCGAACGTTTCGACAGTACGCTCAATAAACATCTGGCCAAAATGGTTGACGAGCATCAAAGGGACTTGGACCGACATATACCACTATTTTTGATGGCGTACAGAGCTGCCGAACATGCATCGACGGGTCAAACCCCAGCCAAAGTCATTTTTGAAAAGACTATTCGTCTGCCATATTAGTTCGGAACACCCCCTGAGAAACCCCAAACGGTCTCGGAGTACACAAGTGAGCTAAGGCAACGGTTGAACCAGATACATCGGACAGTGCGAAAACACCTCGAATCGGCTACTGACCGAATGAAGATCAGGTATGATCTAAAGGCAAATTCTACTGGCTTCCAGCAAGATGACTTGGTGTGGCTATATAACCCGCAACGGCGAAAGGGTAGGTCTCCAAAGTTGCAACATAATTGGGAGGGACCATACCGAGTTACAAAGCGAAACAACGACGTCGTATACCGCATACAGGAACATCGTAAGCCAAGAGCCAAAATGAAACTCGTGCACCGGGACCGTCTTGCCCCATATTACCTCCAGGTAGAATTGACTACAACTGGCGACACATCTTTTCGGGGCGAAGAGAACTAAGGTGGGGGCAGTGTTGCATGCACGAATAATTTTGCGAGTTACTGTCGCAATTATTTTCACAATCGTTAAGAAGATCATGATCAACAAAACGAACGTACTCGAAAACCCATTAATCATGATCAACAAAACTAAGGTACTCGAAAACCCACCAAGCATCAACATCTGAAAGTGAGTCACTGCTCCATTCATTACGCTGATCGAATATTCCCGATAATTCACCAATTTACGAGAACTGACTAGAGACCCTTTATAAAGGCGAGTTGAATGAATGGGGAATTCATTAGAACTGCGATAGTAAAAACTGCGAAAGTGTGTAGCGAATAGAAAAGCGAATTTGTTCGAGTAATACAAAAGTGATTTTCGTTGATTGTGAAGTGATTTTAGAAGACAATTATGATAGAAGTTTATGGACAAGTGGAAGTTAGACTTTTAATAGTGAAAATTAAAATTGTGAAATAGTTAAATAAGTGATTGTGCATTTTTAAGTCATTAAATAAACTCTTTTAATTTAATTGACATTGCGTTTTCACTTTCCCGAAACATTAAAATTATTGGCCGCGAACCATAACACGCGATTTTATGTATATACAGGGTGCGTACGGTATTTGATTACAACTTGAGAGTAAAATTAATTAGCTTGTATTTTTAACAAAATGTTATGAAATTTCAGGAATTTTCTATACGACGTTAAATTAATATATGGCTATAAAATTATTCAATAAAATTGCCATTAGCAGCAATAACCTCTTCGATCCGGGTCCGGAAACGATTGCATGCCCGAATCAAATGCTCCTTGTTCATATTGAACATAATGGCATTAATAGTAGTCTTCAGCGAAGAAGTGGTATTATGAGGACGCTTATTGGTCTCACGGTCAACTACGCCCCATACGTAATAATCCAAAGGATAAAGGTCTGGGGAGCTAGGTGGCCATAGGTTCGGTGGTATGTAGTCATGAAAATGTTCGGCCATCCAATCTTGTGTCGCCATCGCTTTATGTGAAGGAGCAGAGTCTTGTTGAAAAATGTATGGTCTGCCTCTGCTTACATGGTCTATCCGGGGTTACACTACCGTCTCCAAAACCTCAATGTATACAGCAGAGTTCACTCGAAGTCCTTGAGTCAAAAAGTGTAGTGGCATAACATGTCCTTCGTCGCTGACAACACCTAAAACCATAACAGTGCCTGGAAATTTTGTGTGCATAACAACAGGAACCTCCGTAGGATTTGAACATAGCCATCTGTCATTTCTGCGATTGGTCTTTTGATCTTGGCCGAATTTTCTTTCGTCGGAAAAAATCATAACATTTTGGGCGCCTCAGGGTGTTTGATTTTGTTTAAAAGACGTTTTGATCGGAGAACTCTCTGCTCCCGTGTTCGACATGAACTGTCCTCTGTGCATCACGTTAGACTTATGCCGAAGGTCTTCGTGGACAACTCTACGAATAAGGCGCTCAGAAACATGAAGCTCACTCGCAAGGACCCTCATTGATTTTGAAGGGATCTCGTCTATGATCGCTTGCATTTGCTCTAAAAATTCTGCAGATCGGACAGTGTCAGAGCGTTGTTCGTGCTTTTGGCGTTTTGCAACCGATTCTGTATCGCCTCCTGATGCTTCCAATTCACGGCGAACCTTATGCACGAATGAACGG
>OZ017738.1:299732533-299745033 GCA_963969285.1 Odontomyia ornata
TGAAACTAACCGGCGTCTGACAAATTGAGAGATGGCAGAGAAGCTCAATATCGGATTTAACCGTTTATTGGCATTTACAACAGCTTGGTTACGTAAGCAAACTGAATTTTTGGGTTCCTTATGGATTAAAGCAAATCCACCTTACCAAACGAATTAACATATGCGACTCTTTACTGGATCGTTGATAAAACACCCATTGCTAAAAACAATCATAACGGGTGATAAAAAATGGATTTTTATGATGTCGGAGTCCGAAAATGATGATGGAACAAGCAAGATGAGCCTCCACAATCGACATTCAAAGCCAATAGTCACCAATAGAAGATTAGGCTTTCTGTGTGGTGGGATTACAAGGATATAGTCTACTTTGAGCCGCTTCCAAGAAACCAAACTATTGATTCGAATGAATTTTGTCGTCATGTTTTGAAATTGAATGAAGAAATCCAGAAAAAAACTCCCTGAACTGGCCAATCGTAAAGACGTGATGTTGAATCATGATAACGCCAGACCCCCACATCTCTTTGATAATCCGTCGAAAATTAATGAAGCTCAATTGGGAATGATGCCACATCAACCCTATAGCCCTGACCTAGCATCATCAGACTATCATTTGTTTCACTCCCTTCAAAACCATTAAAATGGTAAAACTTTCGATTCCGATCAAGCTGTTAAAAATGAGTTGGACCAGTTCTTCGCTTTTAAAAACCAAAGCTTCTTCGAACGTAGAATTTTTCAACTTACCGAAAGATTGCAAAAGGCCATCCAACAAAATGTTCAATATATCATTGATTAATGTTTGTTATTGATATAAATAAATTTGCTTTGAAAAAATGAAAAAAAAAAAAACAATACTAATTATAGAACAAACCAATATTTAGCAATTAAATAAATACACATCATCCTAGACGCTGAATAGCCGCGTGAACCATCTAACTTCAAAAGCGATTTCGGTGTTTTAGATCATATCTGTACACTGCTGGAAGTCATGACTAGATCCGAAGAATACGAGCAACTTCTAGCAATGGTACTCAGACTTAGAAAGCTTTTGATTCAATACTCTTTGTAGCGATCATATATACATTAACAGTTGACCAACAACCTGTGGAAACACTTTCTAACAATAACCAAAAGTCGAGGGGAAAGGTCAAAGTATATGAAGATAGATTATAATTCTCGATGCAGAAAGGGGTTGTATAACATATCAGAAGGTGCCTTCCAGGATTCGAATCGGGAAAATACAAGATTAAATATTTCTAGGTGGACGGCTCAAACATATGAACTCTCGATGAAATCACATCATATCTGAAAGCCACGGGAAATTGCAGACACAGCTTAATAATTTCTGCGTGGCTGGTGAGAAAGTATAAGTAAATAAGCATCCGCAAAAAATTGAACGCCTTTGAGAAATGGGTTTTGAGGCAAATAATCGGAGCAAAGCTATACGAGAACCAATGGCAAATTCGACACAAACATTAGCTGTGTGAAATCATTTATGAACCGAAGGTCTCAACCATAGATATAGAGAGTACTGGATCCGCAACCGGTCGTGAGAACCGAAGCAATTAGCAACCTTCGCTAAAGTTGTGTGAAGTTGAGGTTTGAAGTGATATGCTTTTGTTTTAGCACTTTATTCACTCCGAAACACGTTCACGTTTAAAAAGTTTTTAATTTTGAAGATCGCGTGTACGAAATCGGCACTTTAGTTCACTGTTTTTATTAAAAATTTAAGAAATTTCCATTCGCTTTGACACATGGGTCTTCTCGCCGTTTTCGCGCCCTTCTCGAATTTCTTTTGCTTTGATGTTCGAGTCTTCTGTGAGAGTCGTTTGTTTTGTTGTACTCAAAGTGTTTAACGAACGATAACGAGGGCGCGATCGTGTACACGTGAAATGAAATTTCGTTGGTGTGCGCGGGTTTCAGTGGGGGAAGTGATGCTTCTGAAGAGAGGAAAGAAAAACCTGACTGTAAACAAAGGGGAAGGAGAAGCAGAGGGAATCATATAGTTTCGAGAGCGTAAGTTATTTATAACTTATTTATGTAGCAAATTTGCTTCTCACATGGACGAGTTCACCGATTCTCGTTGCTCGTCCATTTATTTATATGTCTTTGGTCTCAACGATTGTAAGACTGCGGAACTTGAAATGGGCTGGCCACGTGTATCGTAGGGGCGAAAAACAGATACGCAAAGAGTCACTCGTAGGAAGAACTGAAGCGCAGAGGCCAGTGGGGAAACCGAGAAAACGCTGTCAGACACGGTCGGCGAAGACAGTTCATCGCTGCTCCGATTTCAGAATTGGATGAACTGAGTCAGTTGGAGCACCCAAAGGCATATGAAAATGAATAAAATCATCTAGAAATAGTCAAAGAATGCATGTATCTAGATTAACTGACATACAAATCAGACTCGCGTTTGTTCGAAGTCAATCTAAGAATCAAATTGGCATAGAAAGCCTTCGGTTAAAACTCGATTATAATCAAATATTAAATGCAGCAATACCTGAAAAAAACCTTCGATTCACTCATATGTTACTACCGCTCTTGACACACGAATGTTAAACACGGTTTTGACAAAAGGGATGACACTAAAAGAGTCATGGAAAGTTGCATATTGGCCATGGAAAGGCACATGTGACAAGGAAGAATCGTAAGTGACTAACTTGAATACGAGAAAAGACTCAGTTAACAGACGTGATCAGTACCATAAAATGCCAGAAACGATAATAGGCAGAATACCTAGGAAGAATGGGGATGAATGCAACGCGACTCAAAAAGATCAAGATGGAAACAAAACATCAAATGGGCTTTTTCAGACGCAGCGTGAAAAGGGAGCGTTAAACAGGTTATATGGGCAAAAGAGTGAGAGGCATTGAGAGAACCTGATAGCCAAACACGCCAAAATTTTCTAGCGTGAACACATACATACACAAACGCATTTTGTTGATCATTTGGTGGGGAAATTTTATACAAATGCCGGTAATCATTCCGAATTGAACATTCGGTGAAGAAGGTAGTCGTCATGACACGATTGCCTTTCTTTAATTTGCGTGGAAAAATGGATGAGTGGACGCAAAATGCTACGCGTTATTTAATAAAATGGAAAAGCGGAGGCCATGTTCAATTTCAGGAAACAACACGACGAACATCACGATTTCAATAAAGTTAAATTGCCTATTGTGAATCCATAGAAAATTAACAGTACGCATAATCTTCATAGAATAACATTATAAAAAGTAAGTTTACAACACATCAAGAAAAATATGCGACTAAAAATGAAATTCAAATTTGGAATATATTTTTCAGAAAGCGGAAAAACACATAGGATTCAAATAAATCCAATAGAAGTTTGAATCGTCAAACTTTAACAATCATAAAATACATTCTTCATTCCAGTTTTTATTACCTCGTGCACAATTCAAGGCTGACACATCAATTCTCAATCGCTTATGCTTCTGTCTTCGCTTTCATGTTGTCCGCACGATGTTTAACGATCAAATGATCCTTTTGATACATACACTCGCAAGATGTGTATCGTATACAAAAATAGCTTGGGTGAACTATGCAACGTGTAAACATAAGGGCGAAAGCGCGAAATCTGTTTGACTATGGGTGAGTACTATTCCCGTGTGAAAAAGTATATATATATATATATATATATATATATATATATATATATATATATATATATATATATATATATATATATATATATATATATATATATATATAGATATATATATATATATATATATATATATATATATATATATATATAGATATATATATATATATATATATATATATATATATATATATATATATATATATATATATATATATATATATATATATATATATAAACGCGGTGTGTTCAAAAAGTATCACGAATTTTGAATTTTCGCGGGTTACGTATATTCGAATTTCGATTTTTTTGTGGCGTTATGTTGATACTCATGTCTGTCATTTATGCCGACAAGCTCGGCCATTTTGAATGTTCACTTAATTGGTGATAGCTGCTTTACTTGCACGTGTTTTAAATCGTCTTCGATTTTTACTTATTCAAAAAAATGGATCAAAGAACGTGTATCAAATTTTGTGTGAAAAACGAAATTAAGTGCGCGGATGCATTCCGAATGTTGACTGTGGCATACGGAGAAGCTACCTTGGACCGAAGCAACGTTTATCGGTGGTACAAAATGTTTTTAGAAGGCCGAGAAGATGTGAACGACGAAGAGCGTGCCGGACGCCCGAGCACTTCAACAACAGACGAAAAAATTAATGAAGTGGAGAAAATGGTATTGGCCAATCGTCGAATCACCGTTAGAGAAGTTGCTGAGGACCTAAACATATCGATTGGCTCGTGCCATTCGATTTTTATCAACGATTTGGGCATGAGATGGGTCGCCGCGAGATTCGTACCAAAATTGTTCAATTGCGACCAAAAACAGCAACGCATGAACATTGCTAATGAGATGTTAAACTCTGTCCGCGACGAACCAAATTTGCTCCAGAGGGTCATAACTGGTGACGAATCGTGGGTTTATGGTTATGACGTGGAAATCAAAGCTCAATCATCTCAATGGAAGCTGCCGCATGAACCAAGACCGAAAAAAGCGCGCCAAGTTCGGTCGAATGTGAAAGTTTTGCTGACAGTGTTCTTCGATTGCAGGGGCGTGGTGCATCATGAGTTCTTGCCACAGGGAAGAACGGTCAATAAGGAATATTACCTGCAAGTTATGCGCAATTTGCGTGAAGCAATCCGCCAGAAACGCCCGGATTTGTGGGAGAACAAAAATTGGCTTTTGCACCACGATAACGCCCCTGCTCACACATCGTTGCTTGTGCGCGACTTTTTGGCCAAAAACAACACACTAATGATGCCGCAGCCACCGTATTCCCCAGATCTGGCCCCCTGTGACTTTTTCTTGTTTCATAAACTGAAGAGGCCCATGAAAGGACGACGTTACGCTACGCTTGACGAGATAAAGACGGCATCGAAGGAGGAGCTGAACAAGATTAAAAAAAATGATTTTTTGAAGTGCTTCGAAGATTGGAAAAACCGTTGGCACAAGTGTATAATATCTCATGGGGATTACTTTGAAGGGGACAAAATAGATATTCATGAATAAATAAATAATTTTTGAAAAAAAAAAACAAAATTCGCGATATTTTTTGAACACACCTCGTATATATATATATATATATATATATATATATATATATATATTATATATATATATATATATATATATATATATATATATATACATATATATATATATATATATATATATATATATATATATATGTACATATACATATATATCTATACATATATATATATATATATATATATATATATATATATATATATTTATATTTATATATATATATATACATATATATATATATATTTATATTTATATATATATATATATATATATATATATATATATATATATATATATTTATATTTGCATATACATATATTGTTGTGGAGCCCGAGAAATACAACTCATTGGGCTTTTTCACACGGGAATAGTACTCACCCATGTATATATATATATATATATATATATATATATATATATATATATATATATATATCTATCTATATATATATATATATATATATATATATATATATATATATATATATATATATATATCTATCTATATATATATATATATATATATATATATATATATATATATATATATATATATATATATATATATATATATGCATATTTAACCAGCTCCTCCTATAATGCCCTATGTGGTCTAGGAGCTCCTCTAGTTCAAGAAGTACAATCTTTACTGCTTTGTTGATTTTTGGCGAGTCGCATGCAAATTTTATTCTTTTCGAACATCTCCCGCCTTTTGGATTAGCCTTTCTTCTTGATGTTACTGGGTGGCAATTGTACTTTGCGACCATTTTTCTTGAGAAAAGTTTTCGGCTTGCATTTTCGAGTATAGTACTTTCGCCAAATTTTCGACACTGGCGATGAAGTCACACAACGGCACTTGATTTGTCTGGTCACTCCTTTTTTTCCTGCCGTAATCTCTTTTTGACTCCCAAGATGGCTCGTTGTTATTTCGGCACTTAAGACCCTTGCTTAGGTCGCTCCGGTAGCGACCGCAGCAGTAACCATCGAGTTCTCGGTGTTCTTAATATTTTCCATCACATCTGGTTCGTCCTGCAGAGTTTCCCGATCTTCCTGTTTACGTCACAGGAACCTAGGTTTGAACAAGGCTGTCTGTTAGTCTCCATTTCGCGTCCGTCTTCACTGTCATTGTATACATCGTCATTTTTGTTATCGTTAGTACCTCTCCCGATGTGCTGTAAACATCATACTGCCGCTAGTTGCGTCATCATTTTTTTACTTTTACTTTCTTTTTTTTTGAATTTTTAATAATCCTTTTTACAATTTTTAGTTGCTCCAGTTTATTAGGCCCCCCCTCAGTGCTGCTATCTCCGTACATGTTCGTTGCCGCTTTTTTGTTCACATGGTTATCTTTGCTGCGCAGGGAGGCTATAAGAGGGCTGGCACGAGCCTTTATGGGGACAAATGCTCAGAGCCAGACCAGCGCTAATCGGGAGTCCGTCAGAACCAAAGCCACACCACCAACCCAATGGTGTGAACTTCTCACGTATTCCGAGGTCCGCCAAGGTTGTACTGGGACGGAGATGGTATGATAGTTGAATTGGAGCCGTTCTCGCACGAGTGTCACCTCGGCGCTACTGAGCAAAGCAACTAGGTCCAAACCATCATACCCGCCAGCCCAAAGCATCAATTCTAGTTCGTTGTCCCAAGCGTAGTCCAGATTCAATCATGCCAGGAGGGAACCCCACGGCAGCCCTCATTTCCTCGGATCCGTGGGGGTGGCGCTCCCTAAAGAATGCTTGGCTCAAACAGTGCTCCTGTTGACTGGCACCCAATGCAGGAAATTCCTCGGGTACCTGGGGGCGTCACTCCCCAAAGAATACTAGTCTCCAAGAGTATTCCTGTCGGCCAGCATTCCCCTTGCGGGTGTTTTGCTCCCTTCAAAACCATTTGAATGGTAAAACTTGCGATTCTGATGAGGCCATTAAAAATAAGTTGGGCCAGTTTTTGCTCTTACAGCCAAGGCTTCTTCGAACGTGTAATTTTTCGACTTACCGAAAGGTGGCAAAAGGTCATCCAACAAAATAGTCAATATATCATTGATTGATGTTTGTCGTTAATATAAATAAATTTACTTGCAAAACATGAAAATAAGTTATGCAGACAGACATACGCGCATGTCAGAAGGTTTCGTACTCAACTTACGAAATGCAGTTACCCGCAACGAAGTCGAGAAGCAATTCAAAGAGATGTGCACGTTTAAAGGAAATTCACTGTTTCTCCATTTTCAACGGCTCCATTTTGTTGCAATCACTCAAATTGTTCATTCCTAAAGAGATTTATGTTGCTGATCTGCAAACTATAAGGAGATCAAATCAAAACAATGTCTGATTTGATGGAGAGTCCATAATATACCAAAATCGTGTGTTGGATAAATTTCAAATGGCTCTAATTTTCTTGAATATGCTTCGATTTTCATCAAACTTAAAGAATATTAGGACCTCATGTAGGACTACTTAAATATCGGATGTGGCACACGGACGGAAGGACAGACAGATTGCAATTTTATTAGGGTTTTGTAGAATTACTTTACAAAATCCTAAAAACGATATGAATTATCGGACAACCCAATACATACAGATAAATGCACACACACACACACACACACACACACACACACATATATATATATATATATATATATATATATATATATATATATATATATATATATATATATATATATATATATATATATATATATATATATGTATATATATACATACATATTGTTACGTGTACAAATAATTCGTCTCGATTATATTTGACCCGCCCTCGTATATATATATATATATATATATATATATATATATATGTATATATATATATATATATATATATATATATATATATATATCTCACTGTATATACATATATATATGTGGTATATATATATACACATGTATATATATATATATATATATATATATATATATATTTATATATATATATATGTATATATATATATATTTATATATATATATATATATATATATATATATATATATATTTATATATATATATATATATATATATATTTATATATATATATATATATATATATATATATATATATATATATATATATATATATATATATATATGGTATATATATATATACACATGCCAGAAAAAGTATCCGTATAACATCAAAAGAAAGCAATATATTAGAGAAGTTATGCTAAAGAATGCTGCTACATTTAAATATTTAAGCAACAAAATTTATTCATTAATGAAACTATCTTTTCTATAAATTTTTCCTGTGGTATACCTTTAAAAACTAGATTTTACAAAATAAAAACAATAAAGCGTCACTTAAACGAACCAGAAAGAGTATCCGTACATGACAATATTAGTTTGAAATATTCAAATATTTTATTACATATCAGGGCTTAATAGCTTGTTGGGGTAACCTTTCCTCTTAAGTCGATTTGGCATGGAGTGTACCCAATTTGGTTGTGTCCTGAATGGTAATTTTGCCCCGTTCATCGACAATGACGTTTTTCAACATATCCTTCGAGGTTATGCTGTGCTGACGGATCCAGCGCTCTAACAAGTCCCACAAAGGCTCAATGGGATTAAGGTTTGGGGATTGGGGCGGCGTACACAGTTGATGTTTTGTGTTGTAGAGCAACCAAAGCTTCACATTGAGAGCTGTGTGCTTGGAATCATTATCTTGCTGGGACCATAAATCGTCACCAAGCCTCAAGTGGTGAATACTTTGCTTCACCTTCATCTTCAAAATATTTAGGTAGTCGTATCGATCCATAGTTGATTCTATAAACACAAGTTGGCCTACTCCTTCTGCCGCCATACACCCCCACACCATCACACCACCTCCACCATGTTTCACAGTTGGTACGAGGCTTTCATTTTCGAGAGCAGTACCGCTCTTCTGCCACACTAACTTTCTACCTTTAATGCCAAATATGCAAAATTTGCTTTCGTCAGAGAATAGGACCAGTTCCCAAAACTCTGGTGGCTTGTTTATATAATTTTTTGCGAAATTCAAAAGTTTTTTCCTGTTCACTTCCGAAATGTATGGCTTCTTACGTGCTGCGTTAGTGATATCCATCTCTCTTAAGTAGTTTTCGTATGTTATGTTCACGGAGAACCTTGCCAAAAGAGTCTTTTATATTTGCAACAATTCGGGAAGCAGTTACTGGAGAATGCATTTGAACTACCTGCAAAACGTTTCTTTTTTCGTATTCAGTCAGTATGGAGGGTCGACCACAACGAAGCTTGGACATAATTGAACCAAATGTATTAAATTTTTTCACCACATATTGGACAGAGGAGTGAGTTCTGGCTACAATTTGACTAATTTCGTGGTAAATTTTCCCTTCACTCTTAAGTTTCAGCATAATTTTCCTCTCAGCACTAATTTCGCTAATTTTGAGCGTCATCATGTATTCTAGTGCTCAAAAATTTAAAAAAAAAACTGCACTCACTTTTACTTATCAGAACTGAAAGTAGAAGTATTATCGGACCTAAAAACATTAATATGCATCTGCATATGTCATCGCGTAACACGGGGAGTTCCCCGGTTTATTCTGTACGAATACCTTTGCTGGTCTATTATGTTGCCATACATTGATTTTGTTTGAGTTCCAAGTATTTTTAAATAGTAAGTATTATGAAGCAGACTGGGAATCATGCAAAAGTGTAGATTTTATGATATTATAAAAGAAAGCATTCAAATTAAGTGGAAATATAACTTTGCTATATATATATATATATATATATATATATATATATATATATATATATATATATATATATATATATATATATATATATATATATATATATATGTATACATATGTAGTATATATCTTCTTTGTAGCACTACAGCCTTCGCTTAGAGATAGTTAGAGTATCACATTTTCATGACCGTATTGATTTTTTCGAAAGTCGGTTGGATCAGTACCATGCTCCAGTGTGCCTGCTCAGCTATAATATGATCTGATTAAATCAGTGCATATCACCAATGAGCGAACACTCATAGTCTGTCCGAAAAATCCCCTGAACTAAATCACGTTGCTCCCAACGAGATTTGATCCTGGGACCTTCGGCTTGTGCGTTCATTCGCTAACCACTAGACCGCACAGACTTATGTGGTATAAATATATATATATATATATATATATATATATATATATATATACCACATAAGTCTGTGCGGTCTAGTGGTTAGCGAATGAACGCACAAGCCGAAGGTCCCAGGATCAAATCTCGTTGGGAGCAACGTGATTTAGTTCAGGGGATTTTTCGGACAGACTATGAGTGTTCGCTCATTGGTGATATGCACTGATTTAATCAGATCATATTATAGCTGAGCAGGCACACTGGAGCATGGTACTGATCCAACCGACTTTCGAAAAAATCAATACGGTCATGAAAATGTGATACTCTAACTATCTCTAAGCGAAGGCTGTAGTGCTACAAAGAAGATATATACTACATATGTATACATATATATATATATATATATATATATATATATATATATATATATATATATATATATATATATATATATATATATATATATATATATATATATATATATATATATATAGCAAAGTTATATTTCCACTTAATTTGAATGCTTTCTTTTATAATATCATAAAATCTACACTTTTGCATGATTCCCAGTCTGCTTCATAATACTTACTATTTAAAAATACTTGGAACTCAAACAAAATCAATGTATGGCAACATAATAGACCAGCAAAGGTATTCGTACAGAATAAACCGGGGAACTCCCCGTGTTACGCGATGACATATGCAGATGCATATTAATGTTTTTAGGTCCGATAATACTTCTACTTTCAGTTCTGATAAGTTTAAAAGTGAGTGCAGTTTTTTTTTTAAATTTTTGAGCACTAGAATACATGATGACGCTCAAAATTAGCGAAATTAGTGCTGAGAGGAAAATTATGCTGAAACTTAAGAGTGAAGGGAAAATTTACCACGAAATTAGTCAAATTGTAGCCAGAACTCACTCCTCTGTCCAATATGTGGTGAAAAAATTTAATACATTTGGTTCAATTATGTCCAAGCTTCGTTGTGGTCGACCCTCCATACTGACTGAATACGAAAAAAGAAACGTTTTGCAGGTAGTTCAAATGCATTCTCCAGTAACTGCTTCCCGAATTGTTGCAAATATAAAAGACTCTTTTGGCAAGGTTCTCCGTGAACATAACATACGAAAACTACTTAAGAGAGATGGATATCACTAACGCAGCACGTAAGAAGCCATACATTTCGGAAGTGAACAGGAAAAAACTTTTGAATTTCGCAAAAAATTATATAAACAAGCCACCAGAGTTTTGGGAACTGGTCCTATTCTCTGACGAAAGCAAATTTTGCATATTTGGCATTAAAGGTAGAAAGTTAGTGTGGCAGAAGAGCGGTACTGCTCTCGAAAATGAAAGCCTCGTACCAACTGTGAAACATGGTGGAGGTGGTGTGATGGTGTGGGGGTGTATGGCGGCAGAAGGAGTAGGCCAACTTGTGTTTATAGAATCAACTATGGATCGATACGACTACCTAAATATTTTGAAGATGAAGGTGAAGCAAAGTATTCACCACTTGAGGCTTGGTGACGATTTATGGTCCCAGCAAGATAATGATTCCAAGCACACAGCTCTCAATGTGAAGCTTTGGTTGCTCTACAACACAAAACATCAACTGTGTACGCCGCCCCAATCCCCAAACCTTAATCCCATTGAGCCTTTGTGGGACTTGTTAGAGCGCTGGATCCGTCAGCACAGCATAACCTCGAAGGATATGTTGAAAAACGTCATTGTCGATGAACGGGGCAAAATTACCATTCAGGACACAACCAAATTGGGTACACTCCATGCCAAATCGACTTAAGAGGAAAGGTTACCCCAACAAGCTATTAAGCCCTGATATGTAATAAAATATTTGAATATTTCAAACTAATATTGTCATGTACGGATACTCTTTCTGGTTCGTTTAAGTGACGCTTTATTGTTTTTATTTTGTAAAATCTAGTTTTTAAAGGTATACCACAGGAAAAATTTATAGAAAAGATAGTTTCATTAATGAATAAATTTTGTTGCTTAAATATTTAAATGTAGCAGCATTCTTTAGCATAACTTCTCTAATATATTGCTTTCTTTTGATGTTATACGGATACTTTTTCTGGCATGTGTATATATATATATACCATATATATATATATATATATATATATATATATATATATATATATATATATATATATATATATATATATAAATATATATATATATATATATATATATATATATAAATATATATATATATATATATATATATATA
>OZ017738.1:299750033-299795033 GCA_963969285.1 Odontomyia ornata
ACGCCGCCCCAATCCCCAAACCTTAATCCCATTGAGCCTTTGTGGGACTTGTTAGAGCGCTGGATCCGTCAGCACAGCATAACCTCGAAGGATATGTTGAAAAACGTCATCGTCGATGAACGGGGCAAAATTACCATTCAGGACACAACCAAATTGGGTACACTCCATGCCAAATCGACTTAAGAGGAAAGGTTACCCCAACAAGCTATTAAGCCCTGATATGTAATAAAATATTTGAATATTTCAAACTAATATTGTCATGTACGGATACTCTTTCTGGTTCGTTTAAGTGACGCTTTATTGTTTTTATTTTGTAAAATCTAGTTTTTAAAGGTATACCACAGGAAACATTTATAGAAGAGATAGTTTCATTAATGAATAAATTTTGTTGCTTAAATATTTAAATGTAGCAGCATTCTTTAGCATAACTTCTCTTATAGATTGCTTTCTTCTGATGTTATACGGATACATTTTCTGGCATGTGTATATATATATATACCATATATATATATATATATATATATATATATATATATATATATATATATATATATATATATATATTTATATATATATATATATATATAATATATATATAAATATATATATATGTATATATATATATATATATATATATATATATATATATATGTATATATACATGTGTATATATATATACCACATATATATATGTTTATACAGTGAGATATATATATATATATATATATATATATATATATATATATATATATATATATATATATATATATATATAAATATATATACATATAAATATATATATATATATATATATATATATATATATATATATATATATATATATATATACGAGGGCGGGTCAAATATAATCGATACGAATGCTCTGACACGTTTATTAAATATCGAAAAATATTTTGTCTACCTTCCCGGAAGCATTTTGATGCCGGTATCGTAGAATACCTTGGGCAAGACAACTCCTCTACCGCGTCCTCGGCGTTGAATCTTTGACCTCGGAGGGCTTCTTTCAGTGATCCAAACATGTGGCAGTCGCAGTGTGGTAAATCCGGACTATAGGGGGGTGTTCCAGTATCTCCCACCCCGATTCTGATATTGTTTCGAGCGTGAGACGCGTGATATGAGGGCGCGCGTTATCCTAATGAAGAATCGTACTTTTTGCTGGTTTAATAACCCATCGCACCGTTATTTTGCGATATTGAAGGTGTTCGTGGATGATAGACTCTACACTACCAATACTGATGCCGAGTTCAGTTGAAATCTCTCGCACATTCATCCTACGGTCCATCAAAATGAGTTATTCTACGCAGTAACGTTGTCTGGTGTGATGCTGGCTTGCGGGTGACGATCATGCGGCTCATTCTCGACGGTTTCGCGACCACCCTTGAATGCTTTGGGCCATTTAAACACAGCGGCACTACTCAAGCACTCACTACGGAATTGATTTAGCAAACGCAGAAAAATTTCCGTATTTTTAACCCCTTCCCGCACAAAAAAAATGAACGACAATACTTTGCGCAACGGCGGTCGGCACTTGACGTTCACTCGTGGTCGTAGCACGCGTGTGAAACATGCACTCCAGACGAAAACTATGCCACACTGTTCGTAAGGGACCCAGCTAACACATACTCAAGCCACGAGCTTCAAAAAATAGATGCGCGCCAGCTACAGCGTTTGTCTCCATCATATTTGAACCACTCTTGTGTATATACAATATATATACAGGGTGCGTACGGTATTGGAGGACATGCATTAATGTGACTATAACTTCGCGAATTTTTTTTATTTTATTTCCTTTTCAGATCAGAAATAGCGGACTACAACATCACTGAAGAAATTAAGAGACATGCTGTCATCGTCGCTATATGTGCGAACCATGCAGATTTAGAGATCTCTAATTTTCTTAATTGCACCCGTTCATTCGTGCATAAGGTCCGCCGTGAATTGGAAGCATCAGGAGGCGATACAGAATCGGTTCCGAAACGCAAAAAGCAAAAACAACATATATATGTATGTACAGATATATATATATATATATATATATATATATATATATATATATATATATATATATATATATATATATATATATACTCGTATATATATATATATATATATATATATATATATATATATATATATATATATATACTCGTATATATATATATATATATATATATATATATATATATATATATATATATATTTATATATATATATATATATATATTTATATATATATATATATATATATATATATATATATATATATATATATATATATATATATATATATGTATATATTTATATATATCTACACACATATATATATATATATATATATATATATATATATATATATATATACAGGGTCAGAATAATAAGTAACCGGACTGACCTCAGGAAATTTTTTATTGGCAAAATATGTAGAATTTTTTTTTAGAAATCTTCAAAGTAGTCCCCATTGGAGTAGATAACACGCTGATACCGGATTCACCGATCCCCGAACGCTCCCTGGAAGTCGGCAACTTCGATGCTGTCTAGAGCCCTCGTCGTAGCACGTTGAACGTTTTCCAGAGTCCCAAACCGCGTCCCCTTAGGGTGTCTCTTAATCTTGGGGAACAGAAAGAAGTCCGCTGGTGCCATATCCGGGCTGTAAGAACTCTGGTTCGGTTTGCAGTCGATCAAGGATTTCCGAAGCGACAGCGGGGCAGGCTCAGTCCGGTTACTTACTATACGGACCCTGTATATATATATATATATATATATATATATATATATATATATATATATATATATATATATATATATATGTATATATATATATATATATATATATATATATATATATATATATATATATATGTATATATATATATATATATATATATATATATATATATATATATATATATATATGTATATATATATAAGCATATATACTCGTATATATAAGTGTATATATATATATATATATATAAATATATATATATATATATATATATATATATATATATATATATATGTGTATATAAATATATAAGTATATATATGGTAATTATTTAGTTTAGGTGTCATACTCCCGATTTTTTTGAAATTTCAGTATGTTATACAGTTTTTCATGCTGAAAAAGAATATATATATATATATATATATATATATATACATATATATATATATATATACATATATATATATATATATATATATATATATACATATATATATATATATATATATATATATATATATATATATATATATATATACTATGTTGGGCGCGGAAAACATTCCTTTACATAGTTTTTAAGGTTTGAAAATTGGGAAATGTACACTATCGCGAAAAGTTGGTATTTTGCACATACTTGATGTTGGAGAGGAATGAGAGTGGGGGGGAGTTGTTAAAAATTGAGAACATCGTGTACGTTTCCCAATTTTCAAACCTTAAAAACTATGTAAAGGAATGTTTTCCGCGCCCAACATATATATATGTATATATATAGATATATATATATATATATAAACTCGTATATATATATATATATATATATATATATATATATATATATATATATATATCTATATATATATATATATATATATATATATATATATATATTGTTACATCTACAAATAATTCTGCGAGCTACTGTCGCAATTGTTTTCACAACAATGAAGAACACGAATTTACTCGAAACCACTAGAACCCAACAAGCATGGTCAGCATCTGCAAGTGACGTCACTCCATTCATTAATTTGCTCGAATCTACCAGGTACCTCTCGGTAGAACATTCGCCAATGTACGAGAAATGGGTGAATAGGTAGAGACCCTATATAAAGGCGAGCTGAATGAATGGGGGGATTCATTCATTCGACCGCGATAAGAACTGCGATAGTGTGTTTCGTAATAGTGAAGTGATTTAGAAGACAATTGCGATAAGAAATTTATGGACAAGTGTTAGATTTTTTCATAGTGAAAATTAAAATTAGTGAAAGTGTTAAATTGTTAAATTGTTTATTATGCATTTTTGTAATTAAATAAATTCTTTTAACTTAAATTAAAAGACAGACACAGTTGTGAAATCTAACGTAAAAACTGTTGAAAAAAAAAAAAACGAAAGGCCAATACAATAAAAATGCCACGAAATTTGCATCTAAGAATCAATGAATTGACCATGTCGGAGCTCAAGGAAGAGTTAGAACAGCGAAATCTGGCTACGCAAGGTACAAAGGCCACACTGATTGCGCGCTTGCGCGACGCGATTGAATCGGAAGGCGTTAACCTGGATTCGGGGGAGTTCTCAGATGCCGAAAATGGTGCCGAAGGTGGAGAAGCAGAAACGCTAAAACCAAAGGACCCAGAAAATGCACTGATGCAAATGTTGATGCTGATGCAGCAAGAGCAGCGACAACAGTCATCCAATTTAACTGCGAAGCTCAATGAACAGTCGTTCAATTTAACTACGAAGCTAGATGAACAATCAGCGAGCTGGACCAACAAGTGATCGAAATCAAGGTAGTGCGAAAACAGTCAACCGAAATAAAAGCGGAGTTCGGTAGCCTGAACAATCAAATTAAATGCGTCGAGGAAAAGGCTTACCAGGTCGAGGAGAAGGTTAGCCAGGTTGAGGAGAGAATCAACTATGAGATCAGCCAGGTCGAAGAGAGAATGAACCATGAGATGGAAAAAGTGAAAAAAGAATTGGAAGCAGCGAAGGCAGTAGTAACCACCTCACCAGCCCCGCTTACAACCGCAGCGCAAAGCACATCCAGAAATGTGCAAGCACCAATATTCGATGGGCAAACGGTCTGGAGTATTTACAAGACCCAGTTTGAAGCTGCCGCAAGGGCAAATCACTGGAATGAGCAGGAACGAGTAACTGCACTAATTCTTGCTCTAAGAGGCCCAGCTGCCGAGCTTTTGCAGACGATCCCCGATGAATTGCACTCAAATCCGAATGCTATAATGAATGCGCTCGACATGCGTTATGGAGACGATCATCTAAGGCAGATTTATCGGTCACAGCTAAGGCATCGGATGCAGAAGTCTGGTGAAACCCTACAGCAGCTAGCCCAAGACATTGAGCGACTAGCACTTTTGGCATACCCAGCCTACGACCCAGAACATCGAGATGATGCAGCGACAGAAGCATTCATCAGCGCACTAAAGGACCCGGGATTGCAACAAGCCGTGCGTTTAGCTCAAAAGCAAACGGTTAAGGACGCATTAGCTTACAGTCTGAACTTTGAGGCAGCGAAAAATGTGACTCGTACCACTGCCCGGATTCGTGAGGTAGTGACAGACGAGTGCAGGTGTGAGCCCATGGAAATTGAGCGAGACCCGCATGTAAATGGTGCGCCTAGATGCTGGAATCGCGGAGAGAAGGGGCACCTGCAAAGAGACTGCAAGAAGCGAAGAAAACCGAGCAATTGTCCAGGGTGTGCAGCTAGAAGGAGATCCAGACCGAGTCAGGAGCCCAGAATGGAAGCCCTTCAAACAGAGGGGTCGGGAAACATGTAAGAGCCAACTTCGTGGGGCAGAGGTTGGCTAGGAGGATCGACGTCCCCAGCACCACCATCACCGTGTCAAGACTACATCGTGGAGAAGCGGACTTCTGCCTTCCGGGTCAAGTTAACGGAGCAAACTGCACCATAACAATCGACACTGGTGCAACCCGATCGATTATCCGACCAGACCTAGTTAGACAGCAACAACTTCACAAGGGCAGAATTTTCTCACTACGGACAGCTACGGGAGAAACTGCCCCTGTTCATGCAGAAGTCAACCTCCAGATACAGTTGGGAGACCTTGTGTTCCGACACAATTTTCTGGTTGCGAATATTATGGATGACTGCATTCTCGGAATGGATTTTCTGCGACCACATGGAATCACGTTGGATTTGGGCAAACGTGTATTGAAATGGCAGAATGTCGCAGTACTGATGGAGGATCCCAGCGTCCAAATTCCCAGGATGAATGCAGTGGTATGTACTGACACTGATGTACCGAATTCTTCCGAAAGCATTGTATGGGCCAAGCTTGATGGTGATTCTGGAGACCACCGATCTTATCTGATAGAGCCAACGAAGACGTCCGCATTGCGCAGTTTGATTGTAGGACGAAGCCTTGTAAGATCTTTAAGGAACGGATATGTGCCGTTTAGAGTCCTTAACACCGCAGATTCAACCACGAGCATCAAAGCGGGGGAAGTCATCGGCAGCAGCCAGCCTGTTTTCACCATCACCTCTTTGGAAGCTACTCACGACCATCATTGCAAAAGGAGGCAAGACACAGACAAAGCCCGGGAATCAACGTCTGCAATATTGAAGCAGGTCAAATTGCCAGTGCAGCTATTCAAACGAGCCTCTGATCTGGTCACCAAGTACAGTGACATCTTCTCAACAAGCCCGGATGACCAAGGCCGAACGAGTCTGGCAACTCACGTCGTAGATACACAGGGAGCCAAGCCGATTCGACAAGCACCCAGACGCCTCCCTATAGCCAAACAAGGAGAAGTGAGCGCGCTGATCTCGGACATGGAAAAACAAGGCGTTATTGAACCTTCTGTCAGTCCATGGGCCGCGCCTGTAGTTCTAGTGAAGAAAAAGGATGGAAGCACTCGTTTTTGTGTCGACTATAGGCAGCTTAACGACGTCACTAAGAAAGATAGTTACCCGCTCCCACGCATCGATGACATCATGGACACTTTAGCCGACGCAAAATGGTTTTCTACACTCGATCTCAAGAGTGGCTACTGGCAGGTAGAAATCGACAAGAAGGACCGAGAGAAGACCGCATTTTCAGTTGGGAGTGGATTGTGGCAGTTTGTGGTGATGCCATTTGGGCTTTGCAATGCTCCAGCCACTTTCGAACGCCTGATGGAATACGTGCTACGTGGTCTAACCTGGAAAACCTACTTGGTGTACCTAGATGACATCATCGTCATCGGGAGAACGTTCGAAGAGCATGTGCGGAACTTAGAAGAGGTTTTCTCCCGATTACGACTGGCAAATTTGAAACTTAGTCCCGAGAAGTGTACTCTTTTCGCAGATGAAGTAAAATACCTGGGACACGTCGTATCAGCAGAAGGGGTTAAAACAGACCCTGAGAAGATTGAAGCCGTGAAAAGCTGGCCAACACCAAACAACAAGCGCCAACTATGAAGTTTCCTGGGTCTGGCAACCTACTATCGAAGATTCGTCAAAGACTTTGCAAAAATAGCTAAGTGTCTCCATCAGCTAACCGAGAAAAATCGTCCGTATGTCTGGAACGAACAATTTCAGACAGCCTTTGAGACCCTGAAGGAAAAGCTGTGCGAATCACCCGTGCTGGCGTATCCGAAACCCGGAAAAATGTTTGTAGTTGACACTGATGCAAGCAACGGCGGTATTGGAGCTGTACTCTCCCAGCAGATCAATGGCGAAGAAAGAGTCCTCTCGTATTACAGTCGAGTTCTTTCAAAAAGTGAGAGGAACTACTGTGTGACCAGGAAGGAGCTATTGTCTATAATAGAGGCCACGAAGCAGTTCCACAAGTACCTATATGGCCAGAAATTTGTTCTTCGAATGGACCATGCATCATTGAGATGGCTACTTAACTTCAAAATCCCTGCGGGACAAGTTGCGAGATGGATCGAAAGATTGCAGTCATACGACTACGAAATTGTTCATCGAAAGGGCGGAGTTCATGGAAATGCTGATGCTCTATCTCGTCGCCCATGTCCAGCTAACTGCAAGCATTGCCGACGGATTGAGGAAAAGGAACCGCCCGTTGATCTGCGTTTGATATCGGCCGAATTCGATGAAGGTTGGTCATCGGAGGAGATTCGAAATGCCCAGCTAGCCGATGAAGACATCGGACCCTTGCTCGTATGGAAAGAGACGACTGGGCGACCTGAGTGGAAAGACGTTTCAACGCATGGCGCAACCCTGAAAAGCTATTGGGCACAATGGAACTCCCTTCAGGTGGAGGGTGGTGTACTCAAGCGGAAATGGGAAACGGCGGATGGCAGCTCCTATAGGATGCAAACTATACTACCCAAAAGCCGAATCCACGATGTGGTAAAGGAAATGCATGAAGGATCCTCGGGAGGCCATCTTGGTGTTAACAAAACCTTAGCGAAATTGCGGGTAAGATTCTACTGGCTCCACGCTCGAAAAGACGTAGAGGACTGGTGTCGCAGATGCACAATTTGCGCCTCCGTCAAAGGTCCAAAACGACGACTGAGAGGACAAATGCAAACCTATAACGTGGGGGTACCGTTTGAAAGGATTGCTGTTGACATCGCTGGACCCTTTCCTGAATCTTAATGGGGAAATCGATACACGCTGGTTGTAGCCGATTATTTCAGCAAGTGGCCTGAGGTTTACCCCATTCCCAACCAGGAAGCAACTACTGTAGCCGAACAGCAAGTGTTAAATTGGGTCAGTAGGTACGGCGTGCCTTGCGAACTACATTCGGATCAAGGCCGAAACTTTGAGTCACTAGTTTTTGGCGAAATGTGCGAGCTGCTCGGAATACGGAAAACGAGGACAACACCGCTGCATCCCCAATCCGATGGAATGGTCGAACGTTTCAACGGCACGCTCAATAAACACCTGGCCAAAATGGTTGACGAGAACCAAAGGGACTGGGACCGACATATCCCACTATTTTTGATGGCGTACAGAGCTGCCGAACATGCATCGACGGGCCAAGCTCCAGCCAAAGTCATTTTTGGAAAGACTATTCGTTTGCCAGCCGATATAAAATTCGGAACACCCCCTGAGAAACCCCAAACGGTCTCGGAGTACGCAAGTGATCTAAGACAACGGTTGAACCAGATACATCGGACAGTGCGAAAACACCTCGAATCGGCCACTGACCGCATGAAGACCAGGTATGATCTAAAGGCGAATTCTACTGGCTTCCAGCAAGATGACACAACGGCGAAAGGATAGGTCTCCAAAGTTGCAACATAACTGGGAGGGACCATACCGAGTCACAAAGCGAATCAACGACGTCGTATATCGCATACAGGAACACCGTAAACCGAGAGCCAAAATGAAGATCGTTCATTACATCCAGGGAGAATTGACTACAACTGGCGACACATCTTTTCGGGGCGAAAAGAACTGAGGTGGGGGCAGTGTTACATGTACAAATAATTCTGCGAGCTACTGTTGCAATTGTTTTCACAACAATGAAGAACACGAATTTACTCGAAACCACGAGAACCCAACAAGCATGATCAACATCTGCAAGTGACGTCACTCCATTCATTAATTTGCTCGAATCTACCAGGTACCTCTCGGTAGAACATTCGCCAATGTACGAGAAATGGGTGAATAGGTAGAGACCCTATATAAAGGCGAGCTGAATGAATGGGGGGATTCATTCATTCGACCGCGATAAGAACTGCGATTGTGTGTTTCGTAATAGTGAAGTGATTTAGAAGACAATTGCGATAAGAAATTTATGGACAAGTGTTAGATTTTTTCAAAGTGAAAATTAAAATTAGTGAAAGTGTTAAATTGTTAAATTGTTTATTGTGCATTTTTGTAATTAAATAAATTCTTTTAACTTAAATTAAAAGACATTGCGTTTTCACTTTCCCGGAACATTAAAATTATTGGCCGCGAACCGAAAACGCGTGAGAATATATATATATATATATATATATATATATATATATATATATATATATATATATATATATATATATATATATATATATATATATATATATATATATATATATATATATATATTCTTTTTCAGCATGAAATACTGTATAACATACGGAAATTTCAAAAAAATCGGGAGTATGGCACCTAAACTAAATAATTACCTATATATATATATATATATATATATATATATATATATATATATATATATATATATATATATATATATATATATATATATATATATTATATATATATATATATACATACATATATATATATATATAAATATTTATATACATATACATAATGATATATATGTATATATATAGACCTTAAAAAATTTATTTGACAGCAAAGGTTTTAATCCTCATGCGAAGTTTTTGACGGAGAGACGAACAGGCCGGCGAACAGCAAGTTGAACATACAGGTCACGATTTCAATATAATTTTGGAAGTTAATGCGGAATCCTTTAAGGGACATCTATACCATCATAAATTTTAAAAATAAATTCAATGTGTTCAAACTTCCGCTCAATTATGGTTAATGGTGGTTAATATTTCGAAACAAATTGGTCAGTGTGCGACCAGATTTAACAAAGCACCAAAATGGAAAGAATCCAGTTGAGCATATCGGATGATTGGCAAAAATCTATTTCATGTTCGGTTATAGCGGAATAAGTGATCTGTTACTCCATTCCATAGTTTAATAAAATTTATGATCGAAGTTTGAAGGAACCCTTTTAGGAAGTATCTAACATTTCAGAACCACTTTTGTGGCGCTTAGTTCAGTCGCGAGCGATTTGCTATGAGGCAAATGAAAGAAGAGATTAATGGCCAGGTAGATGAAATTGTGGAAACATTTCAGTATGGCACACAAATCCAAACTCAGAATTAGTTTCTTGACAACTATTTTATCTGATTGGTTGCCATGAAATTAATACGTAATTAATACACGTACTATTCGAACGAGTCTACCAAAATTTAACGGTGATTTCACCAATGTCTAAAATTTTTCTCAAATATAGTTGCAAACTTATTTTTGTCATTTTTGTCGGTCGGCTGTAATGTGCATTGTGCGAATTGAATTCCTCGGTAAAAATCTACTTCAGGTTTGTGAAATGAAAGTATTGAATTTCAGTCTTTCAGATACGTTGCATATGTCTACTTTGCTGGAAGCCGTAGATGGCAAAGTTATGTTGTATTATCATGTGAAATTCAATATTATCAATTCCATATGTGTCTCGATTGTAAATATAAGAAAAATAGCTCAAAAGATGTATATATATATTGGAAACGTTCGCTCGTCATTAATAGTTTTTCAATTATGGTTTCTAGTTATTATTTCTATTGGGTTACTTACTACTTGGTACTGTATTTGGGGTTGGTTTATAATGCGTATCGCTAATTCAGGTATGTCAAAAATTCCGAGCTAAGTGTGTGAAAAAAGTAGGAAATCGTGGGATTTTGCTTCTCCGTACATGTTGGTGCAAGATTCCAACGCTAGCATCGTTCACAGACAATTCAATTTACATGTCTGCTCCCTTCTGTAAGTATGATTTCAAGTTTTGGTAGATGTAATCGGACTACAGAGTTTGAATCTAGACTACAAGCGAACATTAACAATATAAACAAGCATTATGTACTCAACCTATTATATGTAGACACAAAGAATGAATGAGCTCAAGAAAAACATCAATAACGTGTTCACTAAATATTCAGTTTAAAAGAATTACTATGCCTACTACAATTAAACTAGCCGGAATCCAATGCCTTCTTACTCAGGCCCATAAGGAAATTAATCAACGTACCTGACGTCACTTTGCATACCGGAAACAGCTGCTCAGTAGCCCTAAATTTCCGAAAACAGCTGTCCAGAAAACTTGAAAGCAGCATCTCAGTAGGTCGAAACTAGGCTTTTTAGATTGTCAAATTTAAATTTCTCAGATGAAATCTAGCCGAAATGATATAAACGAGAAAGAAATACATATATTTGCACGCTAATTTCTTCGGCGCCTCATACGTAAAATAAATCGTTGACATAGTACTGATAAAATTTCAAACGTACAGTCATATGTACTGTCAAAAATCTTTAGAAAATTTGTTTGATTTGAACAGCACTAGATGGCGCTGATTAGGCTACCTGACGTTGTGTTTTCGTTTTCGGGCCTGAGTAAGAAGGCTACGGATACACCCAAAATAGTTGGCTAAATGTTATTCATCTTATGTAAAGTTTCTAGTAATGGGGAGATAAGACTTTGGCTAGCATGCTAGTGGTAGTGTGGTCGCCATAGAGTTAAGTAAAAGGTGGTTCACACCATGATTTGAACATCCACTGGTCACTTGTGGGTCGGAGGTTATTTTGACATTTGGGATTGCAGCCGAAATTCGTGGTCGTCGTTCGGTTAGAAAATTTGCAGTTGGGCGAACTTCGGTTAAATTTGTATGAAGTTAGGAAATCATAGGGAAATAGCAATTGGCTGGGCAGTCATTATACAATAGTTGTTGGTATATAATCATTTGTTATATCGAAGAGCATGCGAATAAGAGATGGTATAAAAGTGATACTACGGTAGATATGAAGCAAGCACATAGGAAGACAGTGCACATGAGAGGGAGGAGGTTGTTTCAAGACAAACGGGCGAAATGCAGGCAAGACGTCAGTAAAGCGTTCATTACTTACTCGTCGGCAATTCACTAAGTAGCAGTCCCATCACGGGCCTTTTCAGCATCACTAAAAGTTTCAAACACGTTACTACTTTGAAAATTTTCCGGCACTTCTTACCTTTGGCCGGCTTGGATGGTGCCGCTTCTGTAAAACTTGGAGCGTATGGGAGTCACTGTAATTTTTTTTTTTTGTCCACTACAGCCCCTTTTGGGCCCTCGCTTGGAGATAGTTAGTGTATCTCATTATCATAATCGAATGTATCCCCATTCCACAAGGTGATATAGTCAGTATCACGCTTGGCCGTGGGTCCATCCATCCAGCTGCGATACTTTCTGATTTTAAACCAGCGTCTATTATAACTGAACGGACTTATAGTCCGTCCGAAGAATCACTCAAACTAAATCTCGTTGGAACCAACGAGACTCGAACCAGAGACCTTCAGCTTACAGATTGAGTGCTGTAACCCCTACACAACACGGTCGTTGTAAATATCCAAATTATAAAGGGGAACTTAGAAACAATTTCAGAGCTGTAAATAAATCTCATCTTTTGTATTCCATTGCAGTAGCTACGGTACCGCTTGCGCTGCGCCCACTCGTGACGGGATCATGGATGGCTCTCAAACACCTCTTTGTTGTGGGCCAGGTTACTACAGCCCTTTCACAGGCAGACGATTTTTTTTTTGGTAAACTAGCACCAATCGGTGGTTGTTGTTTAATATTAGCATAGGCATACATGCTGCTTCCAAGGACTAACAAATACAACAAATAAATATATTTCCCGCGGATGTAACAAAGCACTTGATTTGAGATCGGACTAACGGAGTGAACACCATGCCATTTAAATTCAATTGCATCAAGTATTCTTGAGTGGAAATGAATTTTCATTTAATAAGGATAAGATACTTTACCAACTTTATTATTATTTGAAAAGGCTTTTAATATAAATGTTAGTAAGTTAAAAACAGAAAAAATGCCCGAAAAACAAAAAGATGCGATAATGTCACCTAAATCGCTGAAAATTTGCTGTAGTAATGGAGCGAAGATAGATCGTACCATGTATGAAAAATACCGATAGTGTGTGGATTTCTCTAACAACTTAAAAGTAAACGATTCGACGAAAAACTGAACGGGTCTGATTTTTATTTCACCACTTACAAATGAAACGGGAGAATAGAATTAACGGATAAGCTAAAATACCATACCAAATTTTTCCTCTAATTTAGTAAACGTTAGTTTGTCTTCTTCTTTAGTTTGTTAAATACGAGCGACGCAAAATCGTGAATCAAACATAAATCTGTTTTTAGGGTTTTGTAAAATAATTTTAGAAAACCCTACTAGTTTCGCGACCAGTCTGTCCGTCTGTCCGTCCGCCCGTCCATCCGTCCGTGTGTCACAGCAGTTTTTCTCGGAAACTACTTAAGCTAGAAACATCAAATTTTGTGTGTAGGTGTAAAGTGGTGATCTCTTCAAAGTTCAACTACAAAAAAATTTTATAAGGTATTTAAGGTCTCCCCATATGGGAGGGTGACCCCCTGAAAAAAAAATGTCATTGAAGGTAGCCGCTATGGGTATCAAATGAAAGGTCTTGATGAGAACTTTTCAAAACAGGTCTTAGTTTGGCAAAATTTGCTTCGAGGGACGCACAGGGAGGGGAAATACACGAAAAATTTGTGTCCCCCCTTCGCGATTGGACACCTGTGATCCGAAAAATCTGAAAAAAATCAGAAATGTAGGCCTTGGTGAGTACAACAACAACAAATACGTTAGAAGTCGCAATTCACTCAACTTTGTTAGTAATAGTATGATTTATCGATTTTATGTTTTCTTGAATAAAATCTTAACGGTACCCTTAAATTCAATGGATTTCAGTACGTAGACGTATATTTATAAGATTGATCTATTCTGAAAGTTTCATAAAGGTTGAATTATATTTAGCGAAGTTATAGCTGTTTGAATTTTCCTGTATTACTATGGAACAATATGCGCTGCATTTATTACTATGGCAACATATGGCTATGGAACAACATGCACTTTTTACCGACTCAGACACTACAGTTTTGCTAGGATTTGCATGAAAATGATAGGTATAATAGGTAGGTATAATGTATATCTTTGAGAATCGGTTCAGCTAGTGGTATCAGTAATCGTAAAACAAAATAGTGGCTGTTTTAAATATGAAGATTGGATAATTTTGAGTTATTTTTTCCCAACTTCAACGTTTAAGGTGCATGTTTTGAACACTTGATTCAATTTAATGAATGACTGAAGATGAGTACCTACAATTAATGCTCATAAGTGAAACAAGTCAAGGAGGTGGGAGAGAGCTCCTAGCAAAAGGGCTTTGTAACCATTCTAGGATTCGAAAAAATTGGCCATTAATCGATGATAACAGTACAGGAGAGTGGCCCCTGAAAAAAAAATCATCAAACGTAGCCGAAATGAGTATGAAATAAAAGTTTTGATGGGAGCTTTTCAAAACAGTTTTTAAACAGTCAGTTTTGCTTCAGTGGGGGCACAGGGGGTGGAAATACATGAAAAATGTGTTTCCTTCGTCGCGGATGGACATCTGAAATAATTATCAAGGGAGATATTTATGAGTATAACAATAACAAAAACCTCAGAAGACGAAATTCGTTCAACTTTGTTAATGATAGTATGATATTCGTATTTCATATTTGCTCCATGTCTTTGACATGTATCTTGATTTGATTCGATCAGGTGACTGCATTTTGTAAATTGAATACAAAACCCTTCTGACATGAGCGTAGGTCTGTTTACACAACTAGTTTTTTGGTAATATTAAACTTAAGGAAGGAAATTCAACTGATTCGAATGTCGTCGTGTGTGTCATTTCTATTAAAATAACATTGTGCATGTGTTGTATGTTTTGTGTAGGATTTGATGTTTTATGTTCTATCCCGATCGTTACTTATTGCTTCCCTTTTTCCCGATGAAGCCTTGTAAAGTATTTTGAAACCTAACCTAATATATCATTGAACACAAAATACGGCTTTAAAAAAATATACATAAATTAATATCCTGTGAACATCTAAATACTCAAACAGTTGTAAAGAAGTTAGAAAGTACGTGAGAATTAAAAAAATATTAATACAAAAAGAAAGGAATTCCCAGAATTAAAAATTAACACAAAATAGTGGCATATTTAAAGTATAATAAGAATTATGTAATGTTTTTTTTTCTGCCGAATTAAAAGTAAATTTTTCGATGATTCTTTTCGTGTGCGCTAAGAACGATCTCCAAGATATATTAACAAGAAAAAGAAGAATTATAAAACATAATTACAATCAACGAAGCAGTAGCTGACATAGTTGTAGTATTCCTATCGCTCAATGAAGAAACAAAGTGTAGAGAAATAAATTTATGATTATATTATTTGCAAAATAAGAACTATACTATTAGCGAACAAGACTGCCAGAAGGATATGTAAAACAATTAGTAGATCAAACAATATATTCTGCATATCAAAACTTGACTAATGTACAGATTCCATAAATTGAGTTCGAAAAATTATTATGGTTATTATGATTTTAAACTCGCCAACATTTTGTTTGACCCCGTCGCTTGATTAGTCATGATAACACATGGATATTACATGATAAAACATGGATATTCATTCAAATTTCTACATATTTGTAGTGTCTAGGTCCGTTGCAAACGTGTATCTCCCTAGTATCACGTGTTAATGTTGTTGTAATTGTTAAATATTCAATCGGCTGTAACTTAGCTGTTTATTGTTCAATTATTGTGAAATTTTCGAACCATATACAATTACTTTCAGAAAATTTAAATTAAAGATTTTGGGAAATTTAAGGGTCCCATCTTGATTTTATACACAATAAGGCAAAATTTATAAAATGTACTATTATTAACAAAGTTGATCGAATTTCGACTTCTAGGGTATTTTTTTTCCCTTGCGAAGGAAAAATTGTCCAAGTACTGTTTTGAAAAGCTCTTATAAAGAACTTTCATTTGATATTCATATCGGCTACCTTTGATGAAATTTTTATTTCAGCGGCCACTCCCCTGTACTATAATCGTCGATTCGTGGCCTATTTTTTCGAATCCTAGAATCGTTGTAAAGCCTATTTGCTAGGAGCTCTCTCCTGCCTCCTCGACTTATTTCACTTATGAGTTTTAATTGTAGGTACTTATCTTCACTCATTCATTAAATTGAATCAAGTGTTAAAAGCATGCGCCTTAAACGTTGAAGTTGGGGCAAAATAACTCAAAATTATTTAATTTTCGCATTTAAAACAGCGACTATTTTGCTTTACGATTACTAATACCACTAGCTGAGCCAATTCTCAAAGAAATTCATGATACCTATCATTCCTGAAACTTTCATGTAAATCCTAGCAAAGCTGTAGTATCTGAGTCGGTAAAAAGCGCATATTGTTCCATAGCCATATGTTTCCATAATAATACCGCGTATATTGTTCCATAGTAATACAGGAAAATTCAAATCGCTATAACTTCATTAAATATCATTCGATCTGTATGAAACTTTCAGGACAGATTAATCTTATTGATAATCATCTGTGTACTGAATTTTAGTAAATTTAAGGGTACCGTTAAGATTGTATTCAAGAAAACATAAAATCGATAAATCATACTATTACTAACAAAGTTGAGTGAATTTCGACTTCTCATGTTTTTGTTGTTGTTGTACTCATAAAGGCCTACATTCATGATTTTTTTCAGATTTGTCGGGTCAAAGAGGTGGGGGGGACACACAAAATTTTCGTACATTTCCCCTTCCCCTGCACCCCTCGAAGCAAAATTTGTCATTTTAAGACCTGTTTTGTAAAGTGATCATTAAGACCTTTCATTTGATACCCATATCGCCTACATGCGATGAAAACTTTTTTTCAGGGGCAACTCCCCTATATGGGGAGACGCCCCCTTAAAGACCTTTTCGTGATGAAACTTTGAATAGGGCATCACTTCGCACCTACCTACAAAATCTTATGTTTCTAGCTTATGTTGCTTGCGAGAAAAAGTGGTGTGACACACATTTTACAATACCCTAAAAATAAAATGAATAAGTAAAGGAGACGGATCGGATTTCTTTTTTCCGAAATTGCAACACGCCCACAACATGAGTCAGGTTCCTTCCTTTGCATAGCCAGTGGGGTTTTGAGGGAAATTTCTCGAGAGAAATTTACCTATTGCGGAGAGCATCATATGTATATATATATATATATATATATATATATATATATATATATATATATATATATATATATATATATATATATATATATATATATATATATATTTATATGTTTATATATATATATATATATATATATATATATATATATATATATATATATATTATATATATATATATATATATATATATATATATATATATGTTTATGTATATATATATATATATATATATATATATATATGTTTATATATATATATATATATATATATATATATATATATATATATATATATATGGGATATAAGGAAATTTGTGACCACGCTAGAGGCTGCAATTTTGCTCCGATTTTCACCAAATTTTCAGAAAAGATGTGTTGGGTTAATATCTCGGTTGAGTTCGTGAACCAGCTATATCGGCTGGGCAAAAACCAAATGGCGGCCATTTTAGACGAAAAATCATGATTTCTGTTCTGACCAAAGTATAGCTCCGATTTGGATGAAATTTGGTACAAAGGCTCACTGAGATATGTGTTGAATCTCACAATAAAAAATCCAAAGTCGGTGCGGCAGAAACAAAATGGCGGCCGCTCAAAGGTCGGAAAACGTGCAAAATTTTGTTGTTGTAATAGTGGTCAAAGCTTTCAACAGATTTTCATGAAATCCGGCATTTAGATAGAAATTATGCGTATCTAAAGTATTGCGTGAAAAATTTGGAGGTCAAGTCAAAAAAACAATCGCAATTTTAGTCTGATATATCGCAATTTTAGTCTGATATATATGAAACTTGGTTTCAAGATAGGCATTACTTAGATCTACAGTTTTAATAGTTTGGGGATCATGCATGTGCAAATTGCAAAATGGCGGCGTTTTAAATATGCGTTTTTTTTCAGGTTTTTGTGGCCCTCTAGCGGTCACATTTTCCAGCGGATTTTGATAAAACTTGAGATTATGGATTTCTGTACTATGTTCTTGTATTATGCAGAAAATTATTAAAATTGAATGAAAAATAAAGAAGTCGAAAATTTAAAACCCAATATTTTTAAGCTGCCATTTTCACTAAAAATTGAATTATTTTGCCCTGTCTAGAGTGAAACTCCGATTTGAAAGAGATTTGGCACATTAATTGATGAGGTCCTAGCCCACAGAGATTTGAAATAGTCCTAAATCAAATGCATGCATTCAAAATGGCGGCCCCCAAAGGTCAGGAACAAGCACAATTCGCTATTTTAGTAGCAACTGAAATAATGAATTTTTTTCATGGAAACGTTTTAAATGACTTATCTTGAACGTATTTATAAATCAGAATATTTTTTAAATATTGTAAAATATTTTTAACAATACCCTAAAAAATTATAAAATCGCGACTGTCTGTCCGTCCGTCCGTTTGTTCATGTGTCACAAGTTTTCTCGCAAACCACATGAGCTAGAATGAGGAAATTTTCTACGTAGGTCAAAAGTGGTGCCTCTTGAAATTTGCAGTGTAAGAACATATTTTAAAGTGTTTAAGGGGGTCTCCCCATACAGGGGGGTGACATAAACATTTTTTTATTTCTGTAGCCCTCTAGCAGCCAAGTTCCTCAACAGATTCCGATAAAACTTGAAATTATAAGTTATTAAGGCAAGTTAATTGAGTTCGTGAACCAGCTATATCGGCTGGGCAAAAACCAAATGGCGGCCATTTTAGACGAAAAATCATGATTTCTGTTCTGACCAAAGTATAGCTCCGATTTGGATGAAATTTGGTACAAAGGCTCACTGAGGTATGTGTTGAATCTCACAATAAAAAATCCAAAGTCGGTGCGGCAGAAACAAAATGGCGGCCGCTCAAAGGTCGGAAAACGTGCAAAATTTTGTTGTTGTAATAGTGGTCAAAGCTTTCAACAGATTTTCATGAAATCCGGCATTTAGATAGAAATTATGCGTATCTAAAGTATTGCGTGAAAAATTTGGAGGTCAAGTCAAAAAAACAATCGCAATTTTAGTCTGATATATCGCAATTTGAGTCTGATATATATGAAACTTGGTTTCAAGATAGGCATTACTTAGATCTACAGTTTTAATAGTTTGGTGATCATGCATGTGCAAATTGCAAAATGGCGGCGTTTTAAATATGCGTTTTTTTTCAGGTTTTTGTGGCCCTCTAGCGGTCACATTTTCCAGCGGATTTTAATAAAACTTGAGATTATGGATTTCTGTACTATGTTCTTGTATTATGCAGAAAATTATTAAAATTGAATGAAAAATAAAGAAGTCGAAAATTTAAAACCCAATATTTTTAAGCTGCCATTTTCACTAAAAATTGAATTATTTTGCCCTGTCTAGAGTGAAACTCCGATTTGAAAGAGATTTGGCACATTAATTGATGAGGTCCTAGCCCACAGAGATTTGAAATAGTCCTAAATCAAATGCATGCATTCAAAATGGCGGCCCCCAAAGGTCAGGAACAAGCACAATTCGCTATTTTAGTAGCAACTGAAATAATGAATTTTTTTCATGGAAACGTTTTAAATGACTTATCTTGAACGTATTTATAAATCAGAATATTTTTTAAATATTGTAAAATATTTTTAACAATACCCTAAAAAATTATAAAATCGCGACTGTCTGTCCGTCCGTCCGTTTGTTCATGTGTCACAAGTTTTCTCGCAAACCACATGAGCTAGAATGAGGAAATTTTCTACGTAGGTCAAAAGTGGTGCCTCTTGAAATTTGCAGTGTAAGAACATATTTTAAAGTGTTTAAGGGGGTCTCCCCATACAGGGGGGTGACATAAACATTTTTTTATTTCTGTAGCCCTCTAGCAGCCAAGTTCCTCAACAGATTCCGATAAAACTTGAAATTATAAGTTATTAAGGCAAGTTAATTTAATTTAATTATGCAAATCGGATGACAAATAAAAAATTCGAAAATTTACAGCTTAATAATTTTAACAGCCGTTTTCAATAAAAATTCAAAATAACGGCCCCTGATGGTTCAGAAAAGAATCGAAAATGTATATATTAATGGCAATGCAAGTGCTGATTAAACTTTTATGGAAATCTTTTGAAATTAACTATTTGAGCTATTTAAGCCAAAAAGTTATCGCCTTTGTTTGACAACCACTGTCAAATGTATAAACAGCAAATGTGAGAAGGGCAAAACGAGTATAAATATGTTTATAACAATTTATTACCCGCCGATTTTCAATATGTGATCCATACGAACGGCGGCAGATCCTTTCTTGTATTAGCTAAACTTTTTTTAATTGGATCATTTCACCCTTTTCACATCAATTTAATGTAAATCTATACGACAAACTTGCTCTACATTTGAAGCTTTATCTAACGTCGATCACTCCTTTCTGTTAATAAATACCCATGTAGTACTACAAAAATTGCAATAAGAAGTCCAGTAGTAGATAAGCCAATTTCTTTTTCGAAACCTTACGCTACATACGAGAAATTTACCTTTCCGGCTGGTGCTGCCAACGGGGATTTTTTCGTTGTAGGGCTCTCGCTGGGATGGAGTGTCCTTGCATGTAGGCTCGTATCATCGGGGCCTTAGGCTCGGCTGGGAGGGGTGTGGGGGACCACAATTCCTACCAGGATGTCCCACCTCTTGTACACCTGATCACGTGCGGTAATAATAAGAGAGATGGTAGAAAAAAGATAACGACTTTTAGTTTCGGCCTTGACCTTTTTAGGGTGTTGTACTAAAATACAAAACCCTATTGCAATAACGACCTGTGTATGTCACAGCACTTTTTCTCTGAACACATAGAATCTAAAGCCATGAAACTTTGTGGAAAGGTCAGAATGTTTTGGGGAAACATTTTTCAAAGGGGTTTAAGGGGGGTCACCCTATGTAGGGAGTTGACTCTTCAAATAAATGTTCACCATTGGTAGTCGAACAGGGTGTCGTTGGAAGGTCTCAATGAAATATTTTCTAAACAAGGCTTAAAATTGCCTTATCAGTACCGCGGGAGGCAGGGGAAGGGGAAATGTACGAACTTTCCGCGTTCTCCCCTCGTGATTTGCGCTTTTTACCGATTCGGACACTACAGGTTTGCTAGGATCTGCATGAAAACTTCAGAAATGATAGGTAGCATGAATATCTTTGAGAATTGGTTCAGCTAGTGGTATTAGTAATCGTAAAATCAAATGGCGGCTGTTTGAAATGAGAAGATTGAATAATTTTGAGTTATTTTTCCCCAACTTCAACGTTTCATATGCATGCTTTTAACATTTGATTCAATTTAGTGAACGACTGAAGATGAGAACCTACAATTAATATTCAAAGGTGAAACAAGTCGACGAGGCAAGAGAGAGCTCCTAAAAGAAGGGCTTTGTAACCATTCTAAGGTTTCTGATGCCATGAATCGAATATTACAGTAGAGGGGAGTGGCTCCTGAAAAAAAAATTTCATCAACGGTAGCCGATATGAGTATCAAATGGAAGGTCTTTATGAGAGCTTTTCAAAGCAGTCCTTAAACTGACAGTTTCTGCTTCAGTGGGGGTACAGGGTGGAAATACACGGAAAGTGTGCTTCCCCTCGCGATCGGACGCCTGTGATCTAAAAAATCTGAAAAAAATTATCAAGGGAGATACTTATGAGTGCAACAATAACAAATACCTCAGAAATCGAAATTGGTTCAACTTAGTTAATAATAGATATTCGATATTTGAGTAGCCTTACACAAGGTCCTAATACTCTGAAAATTTGTATCATATTAACGGAAGTTATATCCAATAACAACAACAATAACACACTATTTTGGTATATTATGGACTTTCCATCGAACCAGACACTGTTGTTTTGATTCGCTCTTCTTCAAATTTTCAGATAAGATCGATGACATAAATGCTTTTGAAATTGTATGATTTGAGTGGTTTTTGTTAGTTGAAAATAGAGAAAATAATGGATTTGGCATGTTTCTTGATTTTATGCATTGCTGGTGATTGCATTTTGCAAGTTAAGTACAAAACCCTTCTGACATGGTCTGTGTACCCAACTTGTTCTTTTTGTCCATTTAATTCCGATACATATTCATAACTGTGAAATGTTTTGTAGTGGACTTGGTTCCCCGGGAAAGAACTCGTCCTATGACGTCGTAGGCAGCCAGCTTCCCTAGATCATGTCGTTTCCAGCTGAGCACTTATTTTTAGCTCGCTGAGACAATATTCCATCGCTGCTCTACTTTACTGACTCCCAATACTTTTGATGAAACCTACAAAATTTTGAGAGGATCTAAAGAACAATGTAGGCTTTGGATCGATACATTGCCCATGTTGTAAGAAAACCCTGTATGTTGGTATAACGGAAAAAATCAAATGGATATTTATAGCGATTTTAATAAAACTTATCAAATATAAAGATCTAATGTAGGACTACTTAACTGCGAAATATCATTAAGTTTAAGAGTACCCTACGAATTTAATGGAAAAAATGTGAAAGTTATAAATCATACTATTATCATTAAAGTTGAGTGAATTTGAACTTTAGGATTTTTGTTGTTGTTTTACTCATATTTTTCCTTTGCTTTAGCACTACAGCCCCTTTCGAGGCTTTGCTTAGAGAAAGATAGAGTACCTTATTATCTTGATTGAATGCTTCGGCACTCGAGAAGGTGATATCATCATAACCACACTTTAGCTGTATTTCCATCCATACAGCTGCGATGCATTCTGATTTTGAACCAGTACGTATCATAACTGAACGGGTTTATAGTTTGTCTGAAGAATCACTTAAAGCAATCTTGTTGTCACTAATGGGATTCAATCAGGGACTTTCGGCTTACGCAGCGAGTATTTAAACCACTACATTATGTGGGCTACATTTGAAATTAATTAACTTCAAGTGAAAAAACTGAATATGAAGTAGTCCAAGAGGTTTATTTTTGAAATCGTGGATAAAAAAGAACCAATTTGAGTACAAGTGCAATCTATATGGGTCAGAGTTCCCAACATACCCTAGGAAAAATTCATATTTAGGCCTCTACATTGCTGACGCGAGATGAATTCAGCTTTAAAATTCTCCGGAAACTGCAGGTGCTTAACGGTGCATAACGCAACCGTAATAGAAATTAATGATCAAAGGGACAACATGAAAATCATCGGTTAAATAAAAAATTAAAAAAAAAAAATAGATTGGGAAGTTTCAAACGAAGTTTAATCGGGATTGTCAGAAGCAATGTTTTCCCTTTGGTAGTTGCAATGTTTGCTCAATGGTTCGTAATGACGAACTAACAATGAAATAGATGTCTATTTGTCGAAGTTGGAGAAGCTGACGTTGGAAGCGATTGAGAGAGTAGTTCCCAAGATTAAACATCGAGACAATATGGGTATGAAACACCAACCATCGCGAGTTTGGAAAGATTTAAAAGCCTTCTTCTCACACGTGTCAACAATATTTATCGGCAATTTTTGGACTACAACCTTCCCCCGTTGGCTTTGTATGAATTCTGACGAAGAATGTCTGGACCTTAATCCGTTCAAACTTCAGGCGAAAAAACTGAAAGGTATTAGCATACAGGACTCAGATGGCGTTTTCACGATAGTGAAGAGCTTATTCCGTAAGAAGTCTCGAGTGAAGATATCGAACCTCGGAGCCGTTAGGAATGAGATAAAACTTCTTGATAGGGCTGGTACTAAAATTGATAGTACGACTCCGGATAGAAATGGAAACAAGATTATATGATGGATTGCAGAAACTTGCCCTGATTGGAACACATTTTGAATTGGTTCATCTACCAAACCCTGAAAGAGGAAATCGAATACTTTCAGGGGTCGTTGAAGTAAAAGTTTCCGACTTCAAATGAAGCAATGGATGTCAGATCTGGTACAACCAGAGTTAAATTATAATTAATATTAAGAGTTTTCGAAAGGAAATGTTTTCGTGCATGTACAGATTTGTACAGAAAGCCTGAGACGGGTTGAAAGCATTATATATCGAATAGAAGAATTTATCAAACTGCTCAAGTGACAAGAGTCGATATCTTCATATTAAAACTTCTTCGGAATCATATCGCAAGATCTGTAACTGTGAGTGAAAGCCCTTGGATTTCACAGCCGTTCCACCCTACAGATGGGTATATTGCAACTTGCCTCGCTACTGGCTTCGTTCCTCCAGAAGCATTCGTGTATTTGGATATGAATCGATATGTTTTTGATTCTGACAGCGTCTCAGTCATATATCACATGTATAGACGGGCCACCGATAAGAAGATAAAATATCCTCGGAATTTGAGTTCCCGAGACCAATAATTTCAATGGAGATACTCGTTTGCTAGATTCGTTGAAGCTGATCGAGCTGAGACGGCGCAATCTAGGTATTGGCGGCTGAATGACAATGTCTAAATTATTCGTGTTTATTTTCAGTTTTCGTATTTTTCGTTACTTAGTTTTTGAGTTTCAGCTATTATTGCTATATTTAGTGTTGTTGATTATTTGTGTTAAAAATCAGGTATAGGTTAGGTATATGTTATGTTTTATGACGACAATGCGAGACTTCAAGGTCTTGAATGGCCCACAGCCGGGAACAGTTGCTGCACCTCTGCTTTTCTCAATATTCATTCTTTTGCAGGCTATTGAACGGCTTTGATTTTAAGGTCTCACCAACGCGGTCATTAGTAGCGTTTGCTGATGATCTGATCATCTATAGGGCAGACGGTAAAGCTACAATACTTCATAGTAATCCTCAAACAATGTTTAAGTGATGTCCAACTCTACACCAACAATTGGCGAATGAAAATCAATTCGCAGAAGTGCATAACAATGTGGTTTCGGACAACGCTGCATTGAACCAGTCAACACCTGAAACGAAATTGGAAGGATTTGCACATCACGGCTGGTGAGGGTAGTTCAGAATGGGTTCCCCATGAATCCTGTGTTTGATACCTCGGTGTTCATCTCTATCAGTATCTGTACTATCCTGAACATGTCAAAATCATGCTAAGTAAGGCACAAAAACTAGTTATGGTCCTTTGATGACTCTTTCATTGCAGATACATTGATCAAAAGGTCAAAGTTGTCTGTTATAAGGCCCTGATTAGACCAGTTTGGACATATTGAAGTCAGATCTGGTACAACCAGAGCGCTAGTACTATGGAAAAATTAAGAGTTTGTGAAAAGAAACAGTACAATCACTTACTGGTTTGTACAGAAAGCCTGAGACCGATTGGAAGCACTATAAATCGAATAGAAGAATTTATCAAACTGCGAAAGTGACGAGAGTCGATATTTTCATATTGAGACTTCTTCGGAATCTCATCTCAAGATCTCTAACTGTGAACAAAAACCTCAGGATTTCACAGCCGTTCCACCCTTCAGACGGGTATATTGAAACTTGTCTCACTACTGGCTTTGTTCCTCCAGAAGCATTCGTGTATTTGGACATGAAAAATTATCGTTTGCATTCTGGCGGTGTCTCAATTATAATCACATACTCTTATATAGAAAAGCTAGTGATAAGAAGATAAAATATCCTCGGAATTTGAGTTCACGAGACCAACAATTCTAGTGAAAATACACATTTGCTAGATTCGTTGAGGCTGGTCGAGCTGGGACGGAGTCTAGCTACTGGTGGCTGAGTGACAGTGTCCAAATTATTTGCGGCTATTTTTGGTTTTTCTATTTTTCGTTACTTAGTTTTCAGTTTCAGCTTATTATTAATACATTTAGTGTTGCTATTTGTTAGCGTTAAAAGTTAGGGATAGGTTTCAATATTTAGGGTAAGTATGTGTTATTTTTATATTTGGTTTAGAGATAAGGTTTTACGTTTCATCAACTATGGTGCGACAGTCCAAGCTAAGCCTTGGCCTTCCGGATTAATCTCCACGAATAATCACGATTCCGCAACCTTGTCCGCCAATTTTTTACTCCCAACGAGGATCTGCTGTCAGCTTCTATTGTGTCTTCCCAAAAAGTCTTCAGTTTCCCCGCTGGACGTCTAGCTTGTGCTCTGCGCTTTAATGTCCTTTGGGTAGCCGGTTTTCTCCTATTCATTCGACATTTACTTAACTTTAGATAAGAGGAAATCGGTGGATCATCCAATAGTTTATCCAAATCCTCATTTAAAAGTAGTCTCCGCTGTGTTCCTTGCTTCACTGGCCCGTAGAGTTTTCGGAGCACTTTGCGTTCAAATACGTTCACTTCCTTCACGGTTTCGCTCGTCATAGTCCATGTTTCACTTTCATATAACAGCACGGGTTTGACTAGTGTTTTGTAAATGCCGAGCTTATTTTGCCTGTGCACAACTCTGGACCTTAGAATAGGAAGTACGGAGTTATATGCGTTATTTGCGGCGTCCAATTTCTTCCTTTTCGGCGCCTGTTCTATTCAGATTGGCTCAAAGGTAGATAAAGTTATCCACACTTTGAAGGTTGTTAACATTTAGTTTAGGAATAATGTTTTTATTGAATTTCATTAGAATTAGGTTATAACATATAATATGTATTCTAAAAATTCACTATTGTGTTAGTATTATGATTAATTTTTAAATAGAGTTGGTTGGTTTTTTATCCTTTTTCCAAGTGAGTCATGAAATAGAGAATAATTTGAATGAATTTGAATTTCATATTGTTTTTATTTGAGCAAATGTTATTTGATTGATAATATATAAATTAGATAGCCGTTGAGGCTATTAAGTTTAAGTATTTTTATTGTTTGAAAATTGATCACTATCAGTATTGAATAAAGCGCTTTTGACTTTGACCTTGACTTTGAGTTAAACTCGTATTTGAACGACTTTTGGCACAGTGATTGATGGGACCCTAAGACGCATACATTTAGATAAGAATCCCAGATAAAATGTATAAATTCAAAATAGTGGTCCCCAAAAGTCAGAAAGTAAGCGCAATTTGCTATTTTAGCATCAACTAAAATAATGAATGTTATTCACGGAAACGTTTGAAATAGCTTCAATTGAAGTATTTACACAATAGAACATTGTTTGACTTTCAAAATGGCGGCCAATAAATGATTACTTCTTTCAAAAATAAGGGTACCTACAAGAAATCTGACTTTCCGGTTGGTGGTGCCAAGGGGACTTTTTAAGCTCCTTCAGGACAATTTCCCCTCACCTTGTGACCATGATGTGCATTACGTTGTGTGATAAATCAATTGAAGAAATGGAAATCCGAAGGCAGCAAGGAACAGTAACTGTATCTCTGCTTCTCTCCCTCTTTATTAGTTAGTCTTTTGAATGCCTTTGATCTTAATCATTAGTTGCAGTCGCTGGTGATCTGATGACTTCAAAAGAATCGTCGAGAAATGTTCATCGACTTTCGGTGCTAGACGTATAATTTTAGCGAATAAATGTCAATTCATTGAAATGCGAAACTATTGGGTTGCTCGATAATTAATTTTTTATCTTCATGTTATTCAAAGTAAATTTATTTATATTAGCAATAGACATTAATCAATGACATCTTGACCATTTTGTTGGATGAGCTTTTGTCATCTTCTAGTAAGTTCAAAAATTCCACGCTCGGAGAAGCTTTGGTTTTTAGAAGCGAAGAACTGGTTCAACTCATTTTTAACAGCTTGATCGGAATCAAAAGTTTTACCATTCTAATGGTTTTGAAGGGATCGCAATAAACGATAGTCTGATGATGCTATGTCAGGGCTACAGGGTGAATGTGGCATCAGGTCCCAATTGAGCTCCATTAATTTTCGACGGATTATCATAGAGGCGTGAGAGTCTCGCGCTATCATAACTGAACATCGCATCTTTGCGATTGGCGAGTTAAGGGAGCTTTTCTTGATTTATTAATTCAATTTCGATACTTGACAACAAATACATCCGTATCAATAGTTTGGTTTCTTGGAAGCGGCTCAAAGTAGACTATACCCTTGTAATCCCACCACACAGGAAGCATAATCTTCTATTGGTGACTATTGGCTTTGGATGTCGATTGTGGAGCCTCATCTTGCTTGGTCCATGATTATTTTCGGATTCCGATATCATAAAAATCCATTTTTCATCACCCGTTATGATTGCTTTAAGAAATGGATGTTTTGGTAACAATTCAGTAAAGAGTCGCATATGTTAATTCGTTTGGTGAGGTGGATTTGCTTTAATTCATGGGGAACCCTGAAATCCAGTTTGTTTATGTAACCAAACTATTATAAGTGCAAGTAAACGGTTGAATTCGATATATTGAGCTTCTCTGCTATCTCTCGAGTTGTCATATGCTGGTCAGTTCCGATTAACGCCTTTATTTTTTCGTCCTCAGTACTGGTTGGACAAGCAATATGTGGTGCATCTAACACATTAAACTTTCCAGAACGAAAGCGAGCAGACCAACACTGACACGGGCGTTCAGTAAGGCAGTCCTCACCATAAACTTCACACAATTTCTTTCGAGCTTGCATCTTATTTTAACCCAGTAAGTAAAGTAAAACAATAAAATATGCAGATAATGCTCTCTTACTTGTTATTTACTAATAATGCTCAGTTTAATCTGAAGATAGTCTAAAGTCTAACCTTTACAATAGTATGTAATAATATACGCCACGCGGTCACTACTACAAGAAATCTGCAGTTCACGTCATCTATAAGAAAACTATGACGTGAATTATCGAATAACGGAATATTTTGTTTCGAACGAAGCTGTGGCTGACGCAATTGGAAGGATTTTCACATTATGGCTGTCGAAGTCAGTTTAGAGGGGGCATCTCATAAATCATTCTCATCTCATTCGATACTTAGGTGTTGATCTAAATCTTTATCTATGCTTTAACGAACATGTTAAAACTATGCTTGAAGCACTAAAGTGCTCATGTCCCTTCGATACTCTGTCTTTCCAGATATATTGACCAAGAGGTCTAAGTTGTCTGTTACAAGGTTTTGATTCGAACTTTTTTGAGATATGGATGTCAGGTCTGGTTCAGCTCAAGAAAATGTCTTCATGCTTATATTAGTTTCTATAGAAAGCCTGAAACAGATCGGAAACACTTTTCGAGTATATCCAACCAAATGGTATATCAACTCGTTAAGGAACGGTGCATTCATATTGACGTTTATAAGAATGCATATTGTGAATTCTGTAATTTTAAGTAAAAATTCCTGGATTTCACAGCCACTCCATCCTACTGACAGTTACATTGAGATATGTCTCACAACTGGTTTAATGTTTCCAGAAGCGTTTGTGTATTCTGATAAGATTCCTTATGTTTTTGGTTCGGACAGGGCTGCTGTTAGAAATTATGTATGTTCGTATTCCTGTCAGAGGTACCCTGTTGCAAGATTTATTGAATTTACTTCAACTGACACTCAGCCAGCTCGATATTAGTGGTTACATGATAAGCTACAGTAATCAAATCCTTATTTTTTCCTGATATCTTTTAGGGTTTTGTAAAATAAGTTTACAAAACCCTACTAATTTCGCGACCTGTCTGTCCGTCCGTCCGTGTGTCACAGCACTTTTTCTTGCAAACTACTTAAACTAGAAACATCAAATTTTGTATGCAGGTGTCGAGTGGTGCTCTCTTCAAATTTCAACTGTAAAAAATGTCATAAGGTATTTAAGGGGGGTCCCCCATACAGGGGAGTGGCCCCCGAAAAAAAAATTTCATCAAAGGTAGCCGATATGAGATGATGAGAACTTTTCAAAACAGGTCCGAATTTGATACTTTATGCTTCGAGGGACGCGCAGGGAGGGGAAAGCCACGAAAAATTTGTGAAACCCCCCCCCCCCCCCGCGATTGGACACCTGTGATCCGAAAAATCTGAAAAAAATCATGGAGGTAGGTGTTTATGAGTACAACAACGACAAATACCTTAGAAGTTGAAATTCACTCAACTTTGTTAATAATAGTATGATATCAGAATTTCACGTTTTCCCCAATAAAATCGCGTCGGTACCCTTAAATTGAACGAAATTCGATATATACGTAGTCCTGCTAAGGGTTCTTAAACTTTTTAAGTTTGATGATAATCGAATGATATACACGGAAGTTATAGCCGTTTGAAATTTCTCCAATTACAACAATAATAACACATGATTTTGGTATTTTATGGACTTTCCATGCAATCAGTCACAGCAGTTTTCACTTGATCTTCTTGAAATTTTCCAATTAGATCAATAACATTAATATTTTTGAGAATTCATGATTTGAGTGATTTTTGTTGGTTTGCAACAAAATGGCGACCGTTGAAAGTAGAAAAACAATGGATTTTCCTTTGAACGTGCACATCTCTTTGACATATTTCTTGAGGTTATTCATTGCTGGTGACAGCATTTCTGAGAAGTTGGGTACAAAACCCTTCTGACATGAGCGTATGTCTGTTTACCCAACTTGTTTATTATTGTTTCGTTGCGCTCATCATTGTTGGACTCAGTTTTGTTGATTAGTTTAATGTTAGTGATTAGCAATAAGGTTAAAACTATAGATTAATCATATTGTTAGTTTTTCGTTATTTAATACTCTAATGTGAATAATGCTCATGAACTTATGGATTTGAGAGTAAACATATTAGATTGCAAGATGTTAGCTTAAAGATTTGGTATAATGTTGTGTAATTACATTAGCTTAGTGATTGGGTTATAGATATTCATAAAAAATATAAGATAAAATAAGATTCTTTAGTGTAAATAATTAAAATAATAAATCAATAATAAGTTAGAACAGGCTAAATGTAGGTAAAAATAAATTTCGTGTTTTATATATGTATTTTGGAAAATGGTTTCTTTGCTTTTTCCCTAGTCAGGGTCTTACAAAATAATCTTACGAAACCCTATTGAAATCGTGACCTCTTGTCCTCCATCTGTCTGTCCATCCGTGCATTACACCAACACCTACAGACACAAAATTTTGTGGACTGGTGAAAAGTGAAAAGATGTACAAAAATTTTGTAAGGTTTTTAAAGGAGATGCTACATGACTACATGACAGTGACCCTTTGTTTTTGTAAAAAGTAGCCAATATGGATGTCAAATAAAAGGCCTTAATTTTATCTTTCTAAACTAGGTGTCGAAAGTACGATCATATTGGTGAGGTATGCGGGAAGTCAAAATATGTGAAAAATTGGTGTGTGTGTGTGTGTGTGTGTCCCATGAGATTTGATATCTTTGAGCAAGAAAATTTGGGAAAACGGTTTCTTTAAAATAAAGCATCAAGCAACAAAGTCACAACCGATTGAATATTCCACAATCGCTGCAACAAAAATACATGAAATTAGGGAAATACTATACATATTTGCAGATGACTTCGACACTACATATCTATATAGATTGTTAAGATAATTTCAGATATGATACATAACATTCATATCTTCTCACAACTACTTAGAATGAAAACTATAGGGTGGCAAATTTAGAAATATGAAAACCACATTTGATCTTTTCTACTTCTGTTCAATGGATCTTTTTATGAGGCTAGTTGTTGTTATTTAGATGACATTGCTTCGTTTTCTAGTTCGTTTTCAAAACCCTTCTGGCATGAGGACTCTTCTGCTTCATCGACTTGTTTTATTATTATCAATCTTTATAGATAATCATTTTCATACGGCTATTAACAATAATAAGAAATTTAATTTTATGAATCGTTATGTTTAAATTTGTATGGTTTATAAGTTTAAATTTACTTTATGTTTTTGATATGTTTCTAATACGTTCAATAAAGCATGTTATTCAGTATTCAATACGTTTGTTTGAGTTTTTTGAATTGTCGCACATAAATATAGTTTTTATTAAAAGGTATTATAAAATTGTGACGTAATGATGGAGTTTACAGTTGCCTTGACTGTGCACGTTGAGAAAAACTATCATCGGAGTCTATTACAAAACTTCTGTTTCGGCAGCACCTGACAAAATTCTGCTCTTCGTCAGAAGAAAACTGATTTATTTCATTTTCAACGGTAATAATGTAGACCTCTTCTTCGACGTTGTCCTCGCACTCGGCGTCGGAATTTTGCTGCTGAAGGTCATCATCGCTGCCGTTCTTCAGCAGCAAAATTCCGACGTCACTGTTATGTAGTCATGTAGCATCTCCTTTAAAAACCTTACAAAATTTTTGTACATCTTTTCACTTTTCACCAGTCCACAAAATTTTGTGTCTGTAGGTGTTGGTGTAATGCACGGATGGACAGACAGATGGAGGACAAGAGGTCACGATTTCAATAGGGTTTCGTAAGATTATTTTGCAAGACCCTGACTAGGGAAAAAGCAGAGAAACCATTTTACAAAATTACATATATAAAACACGAAATTTATTTTTACCTATATTTAGCCTGTTCTAACTTATTATTGATTTATTATTTTAATTATTTACACTAAAGAATCTTATTTTATCTTATATTTTTTTATGAATATCTATAACCCAATCACTAAGCTAATGTAATTACACAACATTATACCAAATCTTTAAGCTAACATCTTGCAATCTAATATGTTTACTCTCAAATCCATAAGTTCATGAGCATTATTCACATTAGAGTATTAAATAACGAAAACCTAACAATATGATTAATCTATAGTTTTAACCTTATTGCTAAACACTAACATTAAACTAATCAACAAAACTGAGTCCAACAATGATGAGCGCAACGAAACAATAATAAACAAGTTGGGTAAACAGACATACGCTCATGTCAGAAGGGTTTTGTACCCAACTTCTCAGAAATGCTGTCACCAGCAATGAATAACCTCAAGAAATATGTCAAAGAGATGTGCACGTTCAAAGGAAAATCCATTGTTTTTCTACTTTCAACGGTCGCCATTTTGTTGCAAACCAACAAAAATCACTCAAATCATGAATTCTCAAAAATATTAATGTTATTGATCTAATTGGAAAATTTCAAGAAGATCAAGTGAAAACTGCTGTGACTGATTGCATGGAAAGTCCATAAAATACCAAAATCATGTGTTATTATTGTTGTAATTGGAGAAATTTCAAACGGCTATAACTTCCGTGTATATCATTCGATTATCATCAAACTTAAAAAGTTTAAGAACCCTTAGCAGGACTACGTATATATCGAATTTCGTTCAATTTAAGGGTACCGACGCGATTTTATTGGGGAAAACGTGAAATTCTGATATCATACTATTATTAACAAAGTTGAGTGAATTTCAACTTCTAAGGTATTTGTCGTTGTTGTACTCATAAACACCTACCTCCATGATTTTTTTCAGATTTTTCGGATCACAGGTGTCCAATCGCGGGGGGGGGGGGGGTTTCACAAATTTTTCGTGGCTTTCCCCTCCCTGCGCGTCCCTCGAAGCATAAAGTATCAAATTCGGACCTGTTTTGAAAAGTTCTCATCATCTCATATCGGCTACCTTTGATGAAATTTTTTTTTCGGGGGCCACTCCCCTGTATGGGGGACCCCCCTTAAATACCTTATGACATTTTTTACAGTTGAAATTTGAAGAGAGCACCACTCGACACCTGCATACAAAATTTGATGTTTCTAGTTTAAGTAGTTTGCAAGAAAAAGTGCTGTGACACACGGACGGACGGACAGACAGGTCGCGAAATTAGTAGGGTTTTGTAAACTTATTTTACAAAACCCTAAAAGATATCAGGAAAAAATAAGGATTTGATTACTGTAGCTTATCATGCAACCACTAATATCGAGCTGGCTGAGTGTCAGTTGAAGTAAATTCAATAAATCTTGCAACAGGGTACCTCTGACAGGAATACGAACATACATAATTTCTAACAGCAGCCCTGTCCGAACCAAAAACATAAGGAATCTTATCAGAATACACAAACGCTTCTGGAAACATTAAACCAGTTGTGAGACATATCTCAATGTAACTGTCAGTAGGATGGAGTGGCTGTGAAATCCAGGAATTTTTACTTAAAATTACAGAATTCACAATATGCATTCTTATAAACGTCAATATGAATGCACCGTTCCTTAACGAGTTGATATACCATTTGGTTGGATATACTCGAAAAGTGTTTCCGATCTGTTTCAGGCTTTCTATAGAAACTAATATAAGCATGAAGACATTTTCTTGAGCTGAACCAGACCTGACATCCATATCTCAAAAAAGTTCGAATCAAAACCTTGTAACAGACAACTTAGACCTCTTGGTCAATATATCTGGAAAGACAGAGTATCGAAGGGACATGAGCACTTTAGTGCTTCAAGCATAGTTTTAACATGTTCGTTAAAGCATAGATAAAGATTTAGATCAACACCTAAGTATCGAATGAGATGAGAACGATTTATGAGATGCCCCCTCTAAACTGACTTCGACAGCCATAATGTGAAAATCCTTCCAATTGCGTCAGCCACAGCTTCGTTCGAAACAAAATATTCCGTTATTCGATAATTCACGTCATAGTTTTCTCATAGATGACGTGAACTGCAGATTTCATGTAGTAGTGACCGCGTGGCGTATATTATTACATACTATTGTAAAGGTTAGACTTTAGACTATCTTCAGTTTAAACTGAGCATTATTAGTAAATAACAAGTAAGAGAGCATTATCTGCATATTTTATTGTTTTACTTTACTTACTGGGTTAAAATAAGATGCAAGCTCGAAAGAAATTGTGTGAAGTTTATGGTGAGGACTGCCTTACTGAACGCCCGTGTCAGTGTTGGTCTGCTCGCTTTCGTTCTGGAAAGTTTAATGTGTTAGATGCACCACATATTGCTTGTCCAACCAGTACTGAGGACGAAAAAATAAAGGCGTTAATCGGAACTGACCAGCATAAGACAACTCGAGAGATAGCAGAGAAGCTCTACATATCGAATTCAACCGTTTACTTGCACTTATAATAGTTTGGTTACATAAACAAACTGGATTTCAGGGTTCCCCATGAATTAAAGCAAATCCACCTCACCAAACGAATTAACATATGCGACTCTTTACTGAATTGTTACCAAAACATCCATTTCTTAAAGCAATCATAACGGGTGATGAAAAATGGATTTTTATGATATCGGAATCCGAAAATAATCATGGACCAAGCAAGATGAGGCTCCACAATCGACATCCAAAGCCAATAGTCACCAATAGAAGATTATGCTTCCTGTGTGGTGGGATTACAAGGGTATAGTCTACTTTGAGCCGCTTCCAAGAAACCAAACTATTGATACGGATGTATTTGTTGTCAAGTATCGAAATTGAATGAATAAATCAAGAAAAGCTCCCTTAACTCGCCAATCGCAAAGATGCGATGTTCAGTTATGATAGCGCGAGACTCTCACGCCTCTATGATAATCCGTCGAAAATTAATGGAGCTCAATTGGGACCTGATGCCACATTCACCCTGTAGCCCTGACATAGCATCATCAGACTATCGTTTATTGCGATCCCTTCAAAACCATTAGAATGGTAAAACTTTTGATTCCGATCAAGCTGTTAAAAATGAGTTGAACCAGTTCTTCGCTTCTAAAAACCAAAGCTTCTCCGAGCGTGGAATTTTTGAACTTACTAGAAGATGACAAAAGCTCATCCAACAAAATGGTCAAGATGTCATTGATTAATGTCTATTGCTAATATAAATAAATTTACTTTGAATAACATGAAGATAAAAAATTAATTATCGAGCAACCCAATAGTTTCGCATTTCAATGAATTGACATTTATTCGCTAAAATTATACGTCTAGCACCGAAAGTCGATGAATATTTCTCGACGATTCTTTTGAAGTCATCAGATCACCAGCGACTGCAACTAATGATTAAGATCAAAGGCATTCAAAAGACTAACTAATAAAGAGGGAGAGAAGCAGAGATACAGTTACTGTTCCTTGCTGCCTTCGGATTTCCATTTCTTCAATTGATTTATCACACAACGTAATGCACATCATGGTCACAAGGTGAGGGGAAATTGTCCTGAAGGAGCTTAAAAAGTCCCCTTGGCACCACCAACCGGAAAGTCAGATTTCTTGTAGGTACCCTTATTTTTGAAAGAAGTAATCATTTATTGGCCGCCATTTTGAAAGTCAAACAATGTTCTATTGTGTAAATACTTCAATTGAAGCTATTTCAAACGTTTCCGTGAATAACATTCATTATTTTAGTTGATGCTAAAATAGCAAATTGCGCTTACTTTCTGACTTTTGGGGACCACTATTTTGAATTTATACATTTTATCTGGGATTCTTATCTAAATGTATGCGTCTTAGGGTCCCATCAATCACTGTGCCAAAAGTCGTTCAAATACGAGTTTAACTCAAAGTCAAGGTCAAAGTCAAAAGCGCTTTATTCAATACTGATAGTGATCAATTTTCAAACAATAAAAATACTTAAACTTAATAGCCTCAACGGCTATCTAATTTATATATTATCAATCAAATAACATTTGCTCAAATAAAAACAATATGGAATTCAAATTCATTCAAATTATTCTCTATTTCATGACTCACTTGGAAAAAGGATAAAAAACCAACCAACTCTATTTAAAAATTAATCATAATACTAACACAACAGTGAATTTTTAGAATACATATTATATGTTATAACCTAATTCTAATGAAATTCAATAAAAACATTATTCCTAAACTAAATGTTAACAACCTTCAAAGTGTGGATAACTTTATCTACCTTTGAGCCAATCTGAATAGAACAGGCGCCGAAAAGGAAGAAATTGGACGCCGCAAATAACGCATATAACTCCGTACTTCCTATTCTAAGGTCCAGAGTTGTGCACAGGCAAAATAAGCTCGGCATTTACAAAACACTAGTCAAACCCGTGCTGTTATATGAAAGTGAAACATGGACTATGACGAGCGAAACCGTGAAGGCAGTGAACGTATTTGAACGCAAAGTGCTCCGAAAACTCTACGGGCCAGTGAAGCAAGGAACACAGCGGAGACTACCTTTAAATGAGGATTTGGATAAACTATTGGATAATCCACCGATTTCCTCTTATCTAAAGTTAAGTAAATGTCGAAAGAATAGGAGAAAACCGGCTACCCAAAGGACATTAAAGCGCAGAGCACAAGCTAGACGTCCAGCGGGGAAACTGAAGACTTTTGGGAAGACACAATAGAAGCTGACAGCAGATCCTCGTTGGGAGTAAAAAATTGGCGGACAAGGTCGCGGAATCGTGATTATTCGTGGAGATTAATCCGGAAGGCCAAGGCTTAGCTTGGACCGTCGCACCATAGTTGATGAAACGTAAAATCTTATCTCTAAACCAAATATAATAAAAATAACACATACTTACCCTAAATATTGAAACCTATCCCTAACTTTTAACGCTAACAAATAGCAACACTAAATGTATTAATAATAAGCTGAAACTGAAACCTAAGTAACGAAAAATAGAAAAACCAAAAATAGCCGCAAATAATTTGGACACTGTCACTCAGCCACCAGTAGCTAGACTCCGTCCCAGCTCGACCAGCCTCAACGAATCTAGCAAATGTGTATTTTCACTAGAATTGTTGGTCTCGTGAACTCAAATTCCGAGGATATTTTATCTTCTTATCACTAGCTTTTCTATATAAGAGTATGTGATTATAATTGAGACACCGCCAGAATGCAAACGATAATTTTTCATGTCCAAATACACGAATGCTTCTGGAGGAACAAAGCCAGTAGTGAGACAAGTCTCAATATACCCGTCTGAAGGGTGGAACGGCTGTGAAATCCTGAGGTTTTTGTTCACAGTTAGAGATCTTGAGATGAGATTCCGAAGAAGTCTCAATATGAAAATATCGACTCTCGTCACTTTCGCAGTTTGATAAATTCTTCTATTCGATTTATAGTGCTTCCAATCGGTCTCGGGCTTTCTGTACAAACCAGTAAGTGATTGTACTGTTTCTTTTCACAAACTCTTAATTTTTCCATAGTACTAGCGCTCTGGTTGTACCAGATCTGACTTCAATATGTCCAAACTGGTCTAATCAGGGCCTTATAACAGACAACTTTGACCTTTTGATCAATGTATCTGCAATGAAAGAGTCATCAAAGGACCATAACTAATTTTGGTGAATTTTGCTGCTGAAGGTCATCATCGCTGCCGTTCTGTTTTTAAATTTGCAATATTTTATATATATATATATATATATATATATATATATATATATATATATACATATATATGTATACATACATATATATATATATATTTATATATATACGAGTATATACATATATATATATATAGATATATATATGTATATACTATATATATATATATATATATATATATATATATATATATATATATATATATATATATATATATATATATATATATATATATATATATATATATATGTATGTATATATATACTATATATATATATATATGTATACATTTTTTTTTTATAGATACTTATATCCACAGTTAGACAAAATATAGCTTAATTTTCATACTTTTCTTTACTATCCCTCGAAAATTAAGTTAGTTTTCGGAATAAACACACTTCATCATCGTAACGAAAAACAAAAGGCTTCATAAACATTAAAAAAAACTAATCACCTAGTTAATTCATAAAATATGCCAAGTTTTAAATGGCCTAAATAATATGTATGCCCAATAAATATCGTTATATACAGAATTAGTTAACATGTTTCTGATACCTTTAATACTCGCCATTATTCTTAAGAGGTGTTTCAATTCTTCCAAACTTTTTGAATATTCTCCAATAATTGGGTCTTGTTTCGGCAAACTACCTTGGAAACTTCTCGTTTAAGTTCACCCCGCGATTTCCAATTGGATTGAGGTCTGGGGATTGACTAGGCCACTCAAGGACGTCCACATTATTTTCTTGGAACCATGCTGTGATCGATCGAGATGAGCGTTTTGGATCATTGTCCTGCTGAAATGTCCACAAAAACGGCATATTATCCTTGGCATATGGTAGCATTACTATCTCCAACATGTCCTTGCACCCGAATCTATGCAATATGCCACCATTACGATGTATCGGATGTACACTTTTCCATGAAAGGATACATACAATCACGTAGCCACCTCCGTGCATCGCGGTGTGTTTTTTTTTGTAAACCTTGTATGAAATATTCTACCATCTGGTCGACGAACGTTTCTCTTCACATCGTCACCAAACAAATTAAGCTTTGTTTCATCACTCCAAAAAATATCGCGTCATATTTTCACCCTGCGATTCGGACCAGACTTTATGAAATAACGTACCGACCATTCAGTTGATGAGTCAATAAACTTGTACGCTTTCCCCTCATCTCGGAGCTGACGGATAAGTCTTCTCTCCTCTGCAGTATAGTGAGGTCCACGGCCCATCTAATATTATTAAAATGTTATAATTATACCTTCAATTAGTTTAATTTGCTCAAAGTTTTACCTTATGCAATTAAATAAATTTTTAAATTGATTCACTTTAAACTTATATCAGCGAACACCTTATTATATTGTCCACCTGAAGGTTAAAGCCTGAACAAGGTAAAAATCTGCAATATTTGCCAACAAGTAATTTTATCGTAGGGACTCTCCTATTTCATTCGAAAACGCTATGACCCACTTGCGGAACTGGTTTATAGATTCCAAAACATATTGTCTGATTTTTTCGCTACGTTTTACGAACTTATTTCTATACCTTTAATTGTTTCGAAACCTGCAGATAGCCTTCGGAATAGATTGGACTCACGGCAACGACCTCGCAAACAAAAAAAGGACTATGGCATTGGATCCTGGAATATCAGATCACTCAATTACCCTGGCGCTGTTAAGGACCTTTTATAACAGGCCAGTCAATATCAATTAAAAATACTGGCAGTCCAGGAAACGAATTGGACTGCAAACGACATTCAAGACATGAGATCGCACACAATATTTAAAAGTGGGAACCCTACTGGAAAACGAGAATTCGGAGTGGCCTTCATTGTGGATAGGGAATTCAAATCGCACGTTATTGATTTTAAGGCAGTCAAGGAACGGTTGTATGCGATCCGTATAAAAGCGAAATTCTTCAAAATCTGGCTGATTAACGTTCACGCCCCGACCGAAGAAAAGGACGAGGAAACAAAGGAATCGTTTTACAATCACCTGGAAAGCCTGGTCGATTCATTGCTCCCAAACGACACAAAAATTATTCTTGGTGATTTCAACGATAAGGTTGGCAATGAGATACCTCATCGGGGAACGACTGGAGGATATAGCCTCCACGATGAAACAAATGATAACAGCCAGGGCCTGATTGACTTTGCATGTAGCAGAAATCTAGTCATACGTTCGACTTGCTTCCCACATCGATGCATTCATAAAATGACCTGGGTATCACCGGATGGCAACACACAAAACCAGATCGATCATGTTCTGATCCAACAACGTTGGGCCTCGAGCATACTCGACGTCTGTACATACCGAGGAGCCAATCGTAGCTCAGATCATTACTTGATCAAATTAACCTATCGATGTCGTATGTCAAAGCCATATTCAGCGAAGACCAGCCCGCTACAAGAATTTGGTAGCGAAAGGCTTCAAACGGCGTCTGTGGCCGAAAATTTCGTGGAGAACCTCGACAACCACCTGGCTCCCATCTTATTAGACGCATCGTTAAAGACGAGCAACGAGCTCTGGATGGAAGTGAAAGTGGCTATCAGGACCGTGGCAGAACAGACAATCGGATATCAAGCCTGGTGCAAGAGGAATGATTGGTTCGATGATGAGTGCCAGAATGCGTTAGATAAGAAGAATCAGGCGTACAAAAAATACGTAGGTAGGAAAACCAGGACGAAGAGAGAACACTATGAAAATCTCAGAAGAGTAGCGAATAAGATAATAATGATTTAGAAAAGAAAATACTATGACGACCGATTGAGAAGTATAGATGTAAGTTTAGCGAGCAATAACACAAAACAAGCATACAAAGTAGTGAAAAGTCTGAAGCGTGGTTACCAGCCCAAAACCACGTTCTGTCGTGATGAAAGCGGCAATATAATCGCTGATGAAATCAAGATAAAGGACGATGGGCATCATATTTCAAGAACCTCCTTAATCTTCCGCACAGTTCCAGAACATTGGAGCCTACAGATGTCTGCGGAGAGCTTCCATTGGCCCCATCAACTCTGGATGAACTTTGAGCCATCATCAAAGCCCAAAAGAATAAATTCCTGTGGAGCTCATCAAATATGGTGGCAGTAGTGTTCACCACGCTATTCACAAAGTCATCCAGCACATTTGGCAACAAGAACATATCCCAAAAGAGTGGAGCCAACCAATTATATTCCCTATCCACAAAAAAGGTGACAAGCTACAGTGCGAAAATTATATAGGCGTATCACTACTTTGTACGGCGTACAAAATATTTTCTAAAATCTTAGAAAATAAAATCGGATCATACGCCAACAGTATTATTGGGGAGTATCAAGGTGGTTTTAGGGCAGGTAGATCAACAACAGACCAATTGTTCACAGTCAAGCAGGTGCTTGAAATTCTGGGAGTTCAACATAGACGTACACCAAACTTTCGTTGACTTCAAGCAAGCATACGACAGTATTGATCGTAATGTACTGTACCAAATAATGCTTGGTTTTGGCATCCCAGCCACATTACTCCGTCTTACCAAAATGGCAATGACGTCGACAACCTCCCTAGTCCGCATCAATATCCAACTCACCGATGCCTTTGACACAAATATCGGAATAAAGCAGGGAGATGGGCTGGCCCCATTGCTATTCAATTTGGCTCTGTAGTACGTCATACGGAAGCTACCTGTCGATAATCTAGGTACATTACTATACAAGTCGAGCCAAGTTGTGGCCTATGCGGATGACATCAATATTCTGTCACGCTCATTAACAACTGCCAAAGAACTCTTCCTGAAACTCGACAGCGAAGCAAAACTAGTAGGGCTACAAATCAACGAAAATAAAACACAGTTCATGACGCAGTTGAGCAAAAATACCTCAAATACACAAAATATCACACTTGGCGAATACAGTATCGAAAATGTTAGCGAATTTGTGTATTTAGGCGCCAAAATAACGAAAACGGGCAATGAAAGAGACGAAACACGCCGAAGAATACCGCTTGCAAATAAAATATTTTATTCAGTATTGACAATCTTGAAGACCAGCCGCAAACACAGGAAAACAAAGCCCCAAGTATACAAATACAAAGTCCTGTGTTATGCTATGGGTGTGAAAACATGGACCCTAACCCAAGCATCCGCAAATATATTGAACGCCTTTGAGCGACGGGTCCTGAGGCAAATAATCAGAGCGAAGCTAGACGGGGACCAATCGCGAATTCGATACAAGCGTGAGCTGTATGAAATTTTTGACGAACCGGAGGTCTCAACGATTGTAAGGCTGCAGAAGCTGCAATGGGCGGGCCACATCAATCGTATGGACGAACAACGGATACCCAAAAAGGTATTTGTTGAGAGAACTGAAGGCCGGCGGCCAGTGGGGAAACCGAGGAAACGCTAGTCTGCCTCGGTCAACGAAAGCTCGTTACTCGGACTTAGGAATTGGAAGACGTGGTCAACGGACCGAGATAGTTGGCGGCGCTGTTTGCAGGAAGCGAAGGGCCGAAAGGGGGTGTAGTGCTAAGAAGAATATATATATATATATATATATATATATATATATATATATATATATATATATATATATATATATATATATATATATATATATATGTATATATATATATATATGTAGTCCACGTGGCTTAGTGGTTTGAGCACTAAGCCCGTAAGCCGAAGGTCTCTGGTCCAAGTCTCACTGGCGTCAACGAGATTTAGTTCGAGTGTTTCTTCGGACGGACTATATAAGCCTGTTCAGTTATGATAAGTGCTGGTTCAAAATCAGAACGTATCGCAGCCCGAAAGGGGCTGTAGGGCTACAAAGAAGATATATATATATATATATATATATATATATATATATATATATATATATATATATATACATATATATATATATATATATATATATATATATATATATATACATATATATATATATGTATATATATATATACATATATATATATATATATATATATATATATATATATATATATATATATATACATATATGTGTGTGTATATATATATACACATATATGTGTGTATATATATATATATATATATATATATATATAGATACATATATATATATATATATATATATATATAAACATATATATATATATATATAAATATATATACATACGAGGATAGTCCCAAAGGTACCCGACCTGACTTACGAATACAGGTAGTTTTAAAAAAACAATTACTGCGATTGAGAACTCCACCTTTCAACAACTTAATGTGAAAAATGCATAACGGTACGTTTATTTTTATTTTTTACAGACATCCAAAGTGAACGCTATCTGTGAATTTGTGAATATAGAACAAACCGGGCAACGTTATGTGAAACATTCCTTTCATTTGAAAGGCGTAAGGCCAACCGATATCAAAGCCGAGTTGGATTCTACTCTGAGGAAGTCTTCTACTTCGTTTACAACCGTCGAATATTGGGTAGCTGAGTTTAAGCGAGGTCGTACGAGCTGCCAAGATGAACACCGCAGTGGTCGACCAAGTGAGGTCACTGCGTCAGAAAATGTAAAGAAAATCCACAAAATGGTATTTGATGACCGTCGACTAGAAATGCGCAAGATAGCAGACATGGCAGGCATTTCAAAAAGTGCTGTGCATCGCATTTTGACCGAAAATTTGGACAGAAGAAAGCTGTGCGCAAGATTGGTGCCGCGTTTGCGCACAATGGAGCACAAACAGCAACGTGATGATGTTTCCATCGAGTCTTTGACAATGTTTCGCAGCAATAATGCCGAGTTTTGCGTCGATTCATAACCATGGGTGAAACATGGGTACATCATTTTACACTTGAGACCAAGGAGCAGTCAAAGCAATGGACTGAAAACGGAAAACCGGCTCCGAAGAAAGCAAAGACAGTTCAGTCAGCTGGCAGGGTCATGGCATGGTTTTCTTGGATGCGCGTGGAATAATATTTATTGATTATTTCGAAAAAGGAAAACCAATCAACGGTGCATATTATGTCGAACCTATTGAACATCGTGAAGAAAAGTGTATCGAGCTGAAAGGAGAATATGTTGAAAAATAAAAAACATTTTCGAATTTCTTTTACTATTTTCTTTTACTATTTTCTTTGTCGAGTTGGGAACTTTTGGGACCGCTCTTGCATCTATATATATATATATATATATATATATATATATATATATATATATATATATATATATATATATGTATATATATATATGCGAAGCTAAATGAACAATCAGCGCAGCAAAATGAAAAGATATCCAGTTTAGCTGTGAAGCTAAATAAACAATCAGCGCAGCTAAATGAACAGACATCCAGTTTAGCTGTGAAGCTAAATGAACAATCAGCGAAGCTAGACCAACAAGCGTTCGAAATCAAGGCAGACATCACACAGAAGCTGGAAAAACAGTCAACCGAAATATAAGCGGAGCTCAGGAGTCTCAACAGCCAAATTAAATGCGTCGAGGAAAAGGTATACCAGGTCGAGGAGAGAATCAACCTTGAGATCAGCCAGGTCGAGGAGAGAATCAACCATGAGATG
>OZ017738.1:299802533-299835033 GCA_963969285.1 Odontomyia ornata
ATACATGTTTCCCTTACTTTCAAATTCTGTGATAATTTTACTCCGTCTTCACCTGTTGAGTGTATAATTGTGCTAGTCTTTCTATCTGACTCTATTTTCTTCTTCGTTTCATCTGTGTATATCCCTTATAACATTCCTGCTTTTGATTATGAACGTTCCTTTGCGGAATGTTCGAGCTTCATTAATGCTCGTTTCCCTTCTACCCCTGCATTGTCTGGATTGATATGTCTGTCTCCATAGTTTCTGGTGGTAGTGTGTCTTTTCCTCTTTCTTCTTTTATTTCCTTCTGTACTTTTCCCCAATTCAGCACTATTCCTCATGCCAATATCAAATTGCTTGAACTTGTTCGTTCCAAGTTGCCGCCTTCTTCTCTGTTTGCATTGGTGGCACTCTCATCCTTTGTCAAACCTAATCCACACCGTCCGGCGCTCTCCATTGAGCTTGCTATCACATCTCCTCGTTCTTTGAAGAACGCCTTACCTTACCGCTTTAATTTTTTAAAAGCCGATTCATCAAGCATGGAAGCTAGCATTAATGCCGTAAATTGGTATTCCTCCTTCAGCGATCTCCACACTGAAGGCTGTATTTCTTTCATCCTTAGTCTCGCAATTTACTCCTGCGCTTCCAGCAAGAAGACCTAAAGATGTTCCTTGGTGTAATTCAGATGTTTTCATTGCAATTAAAGCTAAAGATGCCCGCAGAAAATTCTTATCCAGTGGTCTTCCAATTGACCTCGCTAAATTCAAAGAGCGTCGTGCCGCGGCCAAGAAAATTGCCTCCTCTGCACTTCATTCATATGTTAACCACGTCGCACGTAATATCTTTAAGGAGCACTCATCATGCCCCTTACAATTTTAGTCTAGATGGCGTCACCACGTCTGCTCCTCAATAATCTTGTGACATCTTCGCTTCTTATTTTTCTTCCTGTTTCGGCAGGGCTGAGCATTCCCCTTCCTTCAACCAATCTTTTTGCTCTTTTTCCTCTAGTACTTTTCGTACAAACCCCTTGCAGGTTGAGCTACTCCTAAATAATCTTGACAGCAGTACCAGTGTGGGCACTGATGACATTCAAAATTTTCTAGCAAAATCTTTATCTTCTTTACTTTGTGTTCCCCTTTCAATTATTTTTAATTTGAGTTTATCCTGTGGGATTCCCCCTCCCAATGGCAAATTGCCCACATTTTTCCTATCTTCAAATCTGGTATTAGTAACACCGTCTCAAACTATCGTCCTATTTCCCTTCTTCCTTGTTTTGTTAAAATTCTTGAAAAGATAGATTTAGATGTATTAAAGCTGATTGAGTTCAGCCTGTTTTTGTATTGGAGTGTACAGACGCACGACTTTCGTGCATAACTGTACTCGACGTAGCAATCGAGTGCGACTCAGTTTTCTTTATAAATACTCGAATGACGTTGGATTAAGTCAGTTCGTTTCGATCGCTCCAGTAGCACGCTAACAAATAAACGTCTTATTAAATAAAATAAAATTATTAAACTAAAATCAACGTTAACCTATTCACCTAAACTTCTTTTTCCATCCCTGGTCTAACAGGTTATGGGCCCAGTTTACGTAGTAACTGTGAAAATTAGGAGAACAAGAAGTGGAAAAATTAACTCGACGAGTCCCACGTGGCGCAGAACGGAAGTCGGCCATTGTTCGGTTGTGTCAAAGTTAACGAGAGTGAAAACGTGCGGAGTGTAAATCGAATCCGTGATGTCAGTCGGCATCTCAGTAAAGGGCGTGAAGCCATTTGACGGAACGAATTTTCAAGGCTGGAAAGCGCAAGTAAATGCTTTATTTGTGATGAATGATGTTCTCGATGTCGTTGACGCCACGAGGCTGAAGCCTCCTGCTGGAAACGGAGAAGCGGCCGCGTTGAAGAAAAATATAAAGGATGAAGCAACGGCAAAGTTTATAATACTGTCGAGTCTCGGCGAAACGCAACAGGTGTGTGTATTGTCCTGCCTTTCTGCGAAAGAAATGTGGGATAAATTGTGCCTAATTCATGAACAGAAAACCGCAACAAATAAACTAGGTTTGCTACAAAAGTTTCACGCGTATCGAATGAGTGAATCGGATACGGCAGTTCAACATGTGGCGAAGGTGACAAACATGGCGAGTCAACTCAAGGACATCGGCGAAGATGTGTCGGACGCTACGGCAATGGCAAAGATACTCGCGAGTCTCACGAGGTTCAGCACGCTGCAAGTAGCATGGGACAGTGTGGATCCGGTACGGCAGACTCTCGATAACCTCCAGGAACGGCTGATAAGAGAGGACGCAAGACTCAACGACGAAGAAGAAACGTCAGAAGCGCTGGCTGTGACAGCCCAAAATCGTCGTTCGCGAGAAACAAAAAGTGCTAAAAATAAAAAAACTGAAAATAAACAGGACATGAAGGAAGTGCAGTGTTACAAGTGCCAAGGCATGGGACATTTCGCGAGTCGCTGCCGAAACAAGCGAAAGCCACGCGATGGCGCCGAAAAAACACGTGACTGTGCATTCGTAGGTGAAATGAGCGGTTCGGTTGCGTCGGGCTTCAAAAGTGCGGGAACCGCGAAGGTGGTGTGGACAAAGACTCAAGTGATGAAGGCCGATCAGAGCGATGTCTGTCGATCGGCGCATCGCGACATCTAACTCACCGTCGTGACTGGCTATCAGACTACAAGTCGGACAATACGGGTGCTACAGTATCGCTTGGCGATACTCAAAACTGCAAGGTCGCCGGTGAAGGCACAGTTAAAATTAAAAACTTGATCGATGGAGTGTGGCAAGCTACAAAAATCGAAAATGTGCTACACGTGCCAAAGTTACGAAAAAATCTGTTCTCTGTCGGAGTATGTACTAAAAAGGGATTCCAAGTGCGTTTCGAAAATAATCAAGTTATCGTGGCGCGTGACAGTAAAGTACTTGCCACGGGAATGAAGCAAAACAATGGCGTGTATAGAATGTTTTTCAAGGTCGCGAAACAAGGGAGCAACGCAGAAGCGAATATAGTTGCGACGAATTTAACCGTGTGGCACGAGCGTTTGGGACACGTCGGGAAGCGTGCAATTCGTGAATTAGCGGGAAAAGGGCTCGTGAGTGGTGTAACATTTACAGACAAAAGTGATGTTTTTTGTGAGCCGCGCAGTCTTGGAAAAGCGCACAGGTTACCCTTGAATAAGAAAATGGAGCGCGACAAGAAAATAAAGCCAGGTGAAAAAATGCACTCAGATGTCTGTGGGCCCATGTTGACGAACTCGGTCGGAGGGTCAAGGTTCTTTTTGACATTCAAAGACGAAGCAACAGGCTACAGGCACGTCTATTTCATGAGAAGGAAATCTGAAGTATTCGAAAAATTCAAAACTTTCGAGAAAATGATCGAGAACAAATTCGGAAGAAAAATGAAGACTTCGCTCCGACAATGGTCGAGAATTCTGTAACGAAGAGATGGCCGTACAACCCGGAGCAAAATGGAAAAGCCGAGCGCGACAATCGGACGATTGTCGAAAGTGCCCGTACAATGATAATCGCGAAGAATCTTCCATTGACTCTATGGGCAGAAGCAGTTAATTGTGCAGTGTACGTGTTAAATCGAACCGTATGGACGAGTGGCACCGTAACTCCGTACCAAGCGTGGACTGGGAAGGTTCCGAGCCTAAAGCATCTCCGAATCTTTGGATCAGATGCATACGTACACACTCCGAAACAATCCACGCGAAAATTTGACGCTTGAGCAATCAAGAAAGTTTTTGTTGGATACACGGAAGAGTCAACGAATTACCGGGTATACGATCCTGAAAAGAAAAAGGTCAGCGTTGTTTGAAACGTCGTATTCAACGAGAAAATCGGGCCACCGTCGGTAGAAGTGAACGAGAAGGAAGATGAATATGAAATATTTCTTCCAATGAACAAGGCACGAGAAGATAACGAAGGACATGAAATCCACGAGGAAAAAGAACACGAGAACAACGGTGAGGACAACGTCGACGTCAGAGAACGAGAAGAAGAAGATCACAACGAGGACAACGCACAAGAGAACGAGCAAGAAGAAGAAGATCGCGAAAATCGAAGAGTCCTGCGAGATCGAAACGCAATTCAAACTCCGAGAAGGTATCGGCACGATGCAAATGTAGCCGAATATGTGATTCCATTGACATACGAAGAAGCAACAAAGAGCACTGAAGCCACGCAGTGGACAAGTGCGATTCATGACGAATTTAAAGCGCATGAAGAAAATCGTACGTGGAAACTTGTAACAAAAACGCCGGACATGAGGCTAATCGATTCAAAATGGGTATTCCGCATAAAGACGGACGTCGACGGGAAGTCACATCGCTTCAAAGCCCGATTGTGCGCGAGAGGTTTTCTTCAACGTGAAGGGATTGACTTCAAATAAACATTCTCCCCAGTCGTGAGATATGACTCACTAAGGATTCTGCTGGCAACGATGGCAAAGAAAAATCTCAACGTCGTGCAGTTCGATGTTCAAACTGCATTTTGTACAAGAAGCTTGAAGAAACAATCTTCATGAAAGTTCCGGAAGGACTGAAGCTGAAAGAAGATGCAAGAAACATCGTATGCAAGCTCGAGAAGTCTCTCTACGGGCTTAAGTAGGCTCCACGCTGTTGGAACCAAATATTTACAAAGGCGCTGCCGCGAGATCGCTGCAAGGATCTATGTTACAAGCTAAACATGATAACAGCAAACGAGAAACACTCGAACGACGGTAGTATTAAAGCTGATTGAGTTCAACGTGTTTTTGTATTAGAGTGTATAGACGACTTTCGTGCATAACTGTGCTCGACGTAGCAATCGAGTGCGACTCAGTTTTCTTTATAAATACTCGAATGACGTTGGATTAAGTCAGTTCGTTTCGATCGCTCCAGTAGCACGCTAACAAATAAACGTCTTATTAAATAAAATAAAATTATTAAACTAAAATCAACGTTTACCTATTCACCTAAACTTCTTCTCCCATTCCTGGTCTAACAAGATGTGCTGCATCCACTTGTCCTTTCAGCTTTAGCAGAACAAATCGCAGAGGCGATCTACCCTTCCAAATTTATTTTCTTTTACCCATCCTATTGCAGCTGCCTTTGATCACCAGCAACAAGTAGATGTTATTTTAATGGATTTCTTTAAAGCCTTTGATTTAGTGGATTACGCTCTCCTATTTGAGAAACTTTTAGGGTTCAATGTCTCTATTCCTGGCTTCTCGCCTATATCCTGAATCGTCAATGTGTTGTTACTTTTAACTGTTGCTTCTCTTCTTCTTTTCACCCGAACTTTACTTTTTATCAATGATCTATCTTCTGTTAGCACTACTCTCTATTTCCTTTGTGCTGATGACTTCAAGATTTTTTGAGTTATTGATTCCCTTTTAAACGTGGATATTTTTCAAACCGATCTTCAGCGTTAGTGACTGGTGTGAATCAAACCATCTCTCCTTAAATGCTTCCAAATATCATCAGACGACATTCTCCTGTAAAAACTTTCCTCTTCTCTCCACGTATCGGCTTGTTGGTGTCCTTTTGAGCAATATCACCTCCTTTAAAGATCTTGGTGTGCTTTCCGATTGTAAACTGAAGTTTCATCTCCACATTGCTCGAATTATTAAGAAAACCTCCCGCTTAACTGGGTTTATTTTACGGTCCGCTTCGTCATTCCAACATATCACCTCCTGTAAGTGTCTTTACTTCTCACTAGTACGTAGTAATTTGGAGTACTGCTCGCAAACTTGGAGTCCAAACCACAGGAGGCACATCGATGCTCTTGAGTCAGTTTAACGCAGATTCACACGGTCTCTATTCGAATATCATAAGGGGAGTAAGGAAGGTTGAATTTGAAGAATTCAAATTCAACCTTCCTTACTCCCCTTATGATATTCGACTACATATTTTTAAGACGATCTTTCCTTGACAAATGTCTTTTGATCAAGCTTCATCATAGTCTTTTACCTCAAAATGTATGCGTGCAAATTAATACATTCGACGCTGCTCGCCCTAATAGATCCTCGCTTCAATTTAATGTTCCATATGCACTTACTAACACCTTCTTCCACTCTTCCTTACTACGCTTACCTCGTATGCCCAATCAGCGAAGTCTTGGTCATCTACCACAGTCTCTTGGCGCGTTTAAAACTTTTATGAAAAACCAAGTGTATAAATACTCCTATCCGTCTTAGTTTTTAATATCATTCAATTGTGATCTTTTTCCTTTAATTTCTTCCATATTTTGACTTCGTATATTTGTATTTAGTTATTAATTGACTTGTAATTGGGCTACTAGTCTGTAAGTCAATTTTTTTAAAAAATAAATAAATAAATACCGGAGCCTATAGATGTCTGTAGAGCGCTTCCATTGGCCCAACCAAATCTGGATGAAGTGTGTTTCATCATCAGAAAAGTATAATAGGCATCGATGAGATCCCAGTGGAGCTCATCAAATATGGAGGCAGCATAAAGCTATTAACAAAGTTCATAAAGCTATTAACAAAGTCATCCAGCACATTTGGCAACAAGAATATATGCCGAAAGAGTTGAGCCAATCAATTATATTCCGTATCGACAAAAAAAAGTGACAAGAAACAGTGCGAAAATTACAGAAGCATATCACTAATTTGTACTTCGTACAAAATATGCTCGAAGACCTCAGAAAATAAAATGGGATCATATGGCAACAGTATTATTGGGGAGTATCAAGGTGGTTTTAGAGCAGGTAGATCGACAATAGACCAATTGTTCATAGTCAAGTAGGTACTTGAAAAATACTAGAGGTTCAACATACCGCACACCAAATTTCGCATCAATTGTCCAGTCCATAGTATAGTATACTGAAATAGTGAGCACGATCAACTCAACTACAATAAGGCATTTCGGGCGGATGAGACCATCGGCGGCGATCATCTTGGCTTAAAATATCCTTTCGCAAACGCCCTCAATGTTATCTCTCACATCACAATTGCACTCCTATCTTTCGTGCGATCAATACGACAGTATTGATCGCAACGTACTGTACCAAATAATGCTTTGCTTTGTATCCCAATCAAATTATTCTATCTTACCAAGATGACAATGACGACGACGACCTCTCAAGTCCGCATCAATAACCAACTCACCGATGGTTTTGACACAAATATCGGACTAAATCAAGGAGATGGGCTGGCCCCATTGATACTCGTAATCAATCTTGAAGACAAGGTGCACACACAGGAAAAATGCTTTAAGTTTAAATCTGTGATATGACCTGTGTTATGGTATGGGTATGAAGCATGGACCCTAACCCAAGTATCCGCAAACATATTGAATACCTTTAAGCGATGGGATCGATGCGAAGCTAGACGGGGACTAATGGTGACTTCGATGGAACCATAAGCTGTACGAAATCCTTGATAAGCCGAAGGTATATATATATATATATATATATATATATATATATATATATATATATATATAAATATATATACATATATATATATATATATATATATATATATATATATATGTATATGTATACATACATATATATATATATATATATATATATATATATATATATATATATATATATATATATACATATATATATATATATAAATTTTTTTTGTTTATATATATATATATATATATATATATATATATATATATATGTTTATATATATATATATATATATATATATATATATATATATAAACATATATATATATATATATATATATATATATATATATATATATATATATATATACATAGGTTCTAACAAGATTTGTGCCTGGAGGTCGCCATTTTGCTTCGACTTTCGCCAAATTTGGAGAAGTTAAAATATTTCAGCTAGTTTTGTTAATCATTCAAATCGGCTAAGCGAAAACAAAATGGCGGCTGTTTCAAATGAAAAACCGTGATTTCTATTCCAACCAAAGTATAGCTCTGATTTGCACTAAAATTCGCATAAAGGTTCATTCAAGGATATGATAAAGCTCACAACAAAAATTTCAAAGTCGAACCATCTGAAACAGAATATCGGCCGCTGAAAGAGTGAAAAAAGTTGAACAATTAAAAAAAACTACAGCGTTCAGTCAGAATATCAAAATGACGGTCTGGTAAGTTCGGAATTCGAAAACGTTGTTAAGCTACAACTTATATTGGGTTTTTTATGAAACAAAATCATCGAAGACGTTGATGAGATCTTGTACTAGGATGTGTTGGAACTAAACTCGATTCCTATGAACACAGCGGATTTTAGCAGTTGTGGGTCTCGCATTGCAGTCAAGAAATTAAATTTAGATTTGAAATGAAAAAACCTTGCCCAGAAAAAGGGTGATATTTGAAATGTTAAAGTTAAAAACAGAAAAGAAAACCAACTTCAAAATGCCCTTAAAATTTTTTCTAAATGTGTTTTTTATTTACAAAGTATTCCATTTGTGTACTAAAACGGTTCCTAAGTTCGATGAAATTAGACCCAGTTCCCTATATCCTACCGGCCCATCGAGGGCTTAGTTTCTTTGCTTTATTGTCAATTTTCGTTATCTATCAAAGGTGAATTCAATGTTCAGTTTTTTCACCTTAAAAATGGCGTTCAAAAGAGTAACATATTTGGGTTATAGTTCTTGCAAAAACCTTTTCTACACTTGAAGATATCGATATGCCATTTTGATATTGCTATTACTGATAATTTCAAACGAGCTTTGAAAAAAAAATTTGTTATTCTAAGATAACTAGGAGCTGAGATAATCAAAATTACGTAGAATAAAACCATGCAAAATCTGCAAAAACGATCTTTCAAAACAATTTGCAACAAATTCAATGTAGTGATATGCCTCTATAATTTTCGCACCGTAGCTTGTCATCTTTTTTGTGGATAGGGAATATAATTGATTAACTCCACTCGTTTGGCATATGTTCTTATTGCCAAATGTGCTGGATTACTGTATAGATTGCTTAGTGGGTACCACTACTATAATATTTAATGGGTTCCATTGGAATCTTATGATAACCGGCGCTTTGTTATTCCTTTGGGCTTTGATGGTCGAACAAGCTTTCTCCAAGATCTCTAGTAGTATCAATACGTTCCGATGCTCTAAACCTACGGGTTTTTGGCGGGCTCTTGAAATATGATGCCTATCTTTTCTTAATCCTATTTTCATCAGCGAAGATGTTGCCGATATTATCACGGCTGAGTCGAGTCTAGGACGGATGAGTTTGCTTCAAGTTTTCCACGTCATTCTATTATTGTCTTGTGTTGTTGCTCGCTAGACTTACATCGATGTTTTTCAATTGGTCGTCATAGTATTTTTTTCTTAATTCTAATTGTCTCTTGTTCAATTTTCATAATTTTCTCTCTTCGTCTTGGATTCTCTACATAAGTTTTGCTTGTACGCCTGATTTTTTGTGTCTAACACATTCTTGCACTCATCATCAAACCAATCGTCTCTTATGTGCCGGGCTTGATGTACAATTGCCTGTTCTGCTATGGCCTGGATTGCCACTTTCACTTCCATCAATAGTTCGTAGCTTGTCTTCGGCGATGTATCTGATAGGATGGGAGCCAGCTGGGTCTACGTGAAATTTTAGGCCACAAACGCCGTTTGGAATCTTTCGATGTCGAACTTCTGTAGCTTGCTGATCTACTTCGAATACGCCTTTGACATACGACATCGATAGGTTAATTTGATAAAGTAATGATCTCTGATAAATTTTGAAGATCATCGCTTTTATACAGATCGCACACATTTGTACATTACAATAAAGGCCACTCTGAATTCTGACTTTCCAGCAGGCTTCCCACTTTCGAATATTGTGTGTGAGGTTAATTTTGAACATCACATATCCAGTTCGTTTCCTGGATTGCCAGTATATTGTTTCCAGGATTGCCAGTATTTGTTAAACGGGTAAGTCGATAATGACGGAGATATTAACAGTAAATAGAATTTTTCATGAACTCATAAGACTTGACGTAATTATAGTTCACGGAGTTTTCTTGATTCACTCGATGAAGGGTGTTATGAAAATAAACATTTCCGAAAATTTCCCAGGAGATTTTCTAACACCTGACATTGAGATATGTAGCTGATGAAATATATATTACTTGATAAATATTGGTCTACATCTATTAAAGATAATGAGCGAATGATTAGGTATGAAAGAAGAGGTGGAGAGTTTACAATTTTCGGGCCGAATTTAATACAGCCAGTGATTCGATTGAACATTTGGCCACTGCTGAAATAATTCTATTCATTAATAATTAAATAATTAATTTAAATTATAAAAAACGTCATACCAACACCTGCATCGAGAACCACATAAATATTTCATAAATGAAGGTTTAAACTGTAAATTTCAGGAAGAAGTATAGTAGATACAAAAATTATGTTTCACGCCTGCCAATCAATAGAAAAAGCTGATGTTTCAATAAAACGTTCCAGGACGGATTTTCAATAATTATGCTAGGAAACATGCATTATCGATAAATTGATTATGTAAATATTTATATGGAACTAGAAAAAGGCAATAATAAACGCTGCTGGAATATAAATTAGGCCCTTCATTATGTTCAAGTTTACGAGCGCTTCATGCTCTTACCGACTGTGACCATCAATTGAAAAAATTAGTTCGATATCAAAAAGTTTTCATTGAACTGGTTCAATCTACTTAACTGGCCCAAGAAATAAGGATCTGGGAGTTCCAGATTCATTGTGTAAATAGCCATCACCTCCAAAACATAAAAAACTGTTCTGCTGAGAGGATCAGCATCAGTGAGCCTTCTCCTGAAAAGCGATTTCCAGCCGTATCAAGCATACGAGTACATAACGGGCAAAGGGTGAGTCCTTGTTTTTATTGACAGGACTGCCTATTCTAATTCCAGCGACGTGAAGATCGAGTATTCTACTACTTCTTCGCTGCGACCAATGTCACACAAGGGATGGGGCGAAATACCCGCATTATCTCACCCGTCTTTTCTACTTTATGAAAGCAGGGTGTGCGCAGGCCACTATGCTTCCGCATAACTAGCTTGTAGCCAAGCTTCCACTGATCTCTGTTCACATCTACCACTAAATCATGTCAGCAGCGAGTGTTACTGCTGTTAATAGTTTCCGAAAGCATTTTATAACTGGATCATATGCTCTTAACCATTCTTTGCCCCGACTACGCAGCCGTGATCAGCAACCTCAGGTACTTTACTACTGATTTCGCTTTGAACAGCACTTCCCGGTACACATCGTTCTTAGTCTGCGGATTATCTTTTTTGTTAGGGTGTTCACTTCTGTTTTCTCCTGTGTTAGGCTAAACTTGCGAGCAGTCAACCAGTTCCTCAACCGGCAGCTCAATACCTCGTCGTCCGATATGTTTCACAAGTCTAGGCCAACGTTAGATCATTGAGCAGCATCCAATGTAACTGCCATACTTCACTGCCCCCGTTCGTGCACGCTTGTGTCTTTCAAGTAGTTCCACAGAATATGCATCAGATACTCTGCTTTTTCAAAATTTCCAGGACATCTACCGATCTAGAGGAGTTGCAGGTGTTCCTAGCATCAAGCGCCACCAACAGAACTACTCGATGTGAAGCGCGGCTGTGTGATCCCGCCTATTAGACCAACCTCCACAACCGCATCAATGGGGTAGCGCCTTGCTCTAAAGATCTACTGCTTCTTCCCCGCCCATTCAGTCCTTGTTGACCCTGTTCTCGACAAAACAGCAGTTGAGTGCCCTCTATTCACAAAGCTGGAACTGGAAGAGGCAGTCCTTTCATTGAAAGCAAGGAAATTTCCAGGTCCAGGTGCAACAGCGGGTAAACGATGAGTCCTTGTTTTTATTGACAGGACTGCCCATTCTAGTTCCAGCGACGTCAAGATCGAGTATTCCACTGCTTGTTCGCCATGTACAGTGTCACGCAAAGGATGGGTGGGGAACTAGTTTGTAGCCAAGCTCGCACTAATCCCTGTTAACATCATCCACCATAAGATGCCAGCAGTGAGCGTTACTGGTGTTAATTTTGGCGAAAGCATTTTTTAACCGAATCATATGCTGCTAACCTTTTGCATATTTCGCCGTGATTCTGCACCCGTTGATTTCCCTGTCGAAGCTTGTGGTACATCGCCTTTTTGCAATTTTAGTCGACCACCAGTAAAGTGAAGGCTTACCATGCCAAAGTTTTCGACGGAATTGAGAGGACGTGGAAGCAGATGTGATGACGCTCAAAGTTTACTTCACCACATCTTGGGCTTTCAGCGCATCACTATACTGCGTGTCCCCCTGCATCGTTTCACCTGCCGTGAACACCTTGTCAAACTTCTCGACGTCCATCTTCTCTATTTTCCATTCACTCGTGAGATGTCGGGAACATTGGTATTGGTAGACAGCATCACGGATCTTAAGGAGAATGTACTGATGATCATTGACTTAGTGGTCCTAACGCATCGCTGGTGTTCAACACGATGAGTCCTGTCCTTGCCACCATCTCTAGGAGCTTGCAGAAGGAAGTTTATCATGGAGGCTAAAGCTTGGCATGCAGTGGCGGTGCAAGGCGTGGGCGACCGCCTTCGGCTTCGCACTTTAGGGGCCTCGGGCTTGAGAGCCTTTTCTAACTCAATAAAAGTCTGAAAAGTATTGATATCAGTGAAAGCTGTGAATGATTTAACTCAAGGCTAAACAATAAACCTATTCGAATTGCAAGCACTTGGTGGTACGCATCAATTGTCCAGTCCATAGTATAGTATACTGAAATAGTGAACACGATCCACTCAACTACAATAAGGCATTTCGGGCGGATGAGACCATCGGCGGCGATCATCTTGGCTTAAAATAACCTTTCGCAAACGTCCTCAATGTTATCTCTCACATCACAATTGCACTCCTATCTTCGGTGTGATATCTACAATTCTAGTGTAACTTATAATTCCTTGACCCTTTCGTAGAATGCCAGCATATTGCCGTGAAGCTCGAAAGAGGTATCCGTTGGCATTTACCAACATATGCATATCTCACCAAATATTTGGGCTATGAAATTTGTATAATGGGCAAGCACATCATTCCAATAATCAAAATCAACCTTAAAACGATGTAAAGAATGAGTTTTCTTTACCGTGGGAACACCTTTTAATCTTGACAGGATATGAAATTTTTATGCAACTCATCTAGGGCAAAGTTTAAGCTTATACATATAATCAACTCGCCATGATTAGTCCCAGTGTATCCTAGTCAACACTTAACAACGGACTACAGAAACCGGTCTATACAAGACATACGTGACACGCCGTCTAATATGACCCAAGGACCATGGTAAATATCCCAAAACAGGTTTGAGCCGGCTATAAGGTTATTTCCATCCTCCCGCTACTTCTGAGAAAATACTGAGCATTTATTCGTGTGCGAGGCCAAATGCTACATGCGTTGATGAACATGGCAACGGCTATCAAGGGAGTTCCGTTCCTGCAAAGATTCTGATTTTGATTGATTCGTGACTACCTCCACTCTTCTCCATGGTTCACGAGACAGCAGAGTACCGTAAGCATTTCTATTATTTTACTTTAAGTAAGAATGAGCAATATTGTGTTGAACGTTTGAAAATAATAGCTATTAAATTAATACGCAGTGATTGTTGATCAGCTCGATTTATTCAAATAGAATTTCAGTGAGCTACTTCAGGTAATTTTTCATAAGCTAACTGTAGACATGTGGAGTGACTCTAGGTATGTACGTAAAAACAAAATTATTATTATTGTTAATAGGGTCAATATACGTTAAACGACGTTCATCATGTCTCACCCAGGTCCTAAGAGAAATAGAGATATCGGGAGAAAATGGGAATCTGGGTCCGCAAAGAGACAGAAGAAAGCTGAAAGGGTCTTTTCAGATCACGCTTTACCTCAAAAAAAAGCATGCATGACAAAATCAGGTGAATTGATTTCTGTGACTTCGGATATTGCAACTTCATTCAATTTGTATTGAGTATTAAGCTACAGTCAGAAGTAGAAAAAGCATCAAACTCTACCTAATCAGAATCTGAGCTGCAGAGTGGAATTCCTGAAATAAGTTCTCGGTCAGTTTACAGTGATGAAAGCGACATTATCGAAAAAACATTTGTAAGCTATGATCCGTGAACGTTTCCCCTAACCGATTCTCAGCTTCATGATATTGTTCAAAGTGGTCCAATACAGCCATCAAATAACAGCGATGATGATTTTTATTTTTTAAGAAGACTCAGTACTGATGAAACTCACCATCGTCGCTGGCTGGATTATTCTAGTTATCAAAATAAAGTTTACTGTTTTCCGTGTAGACTTTTTATCAATTTTCAAACTCAGATGGTTCAGGGAGGATGCTGTGACTGGAAGCACTTAACAAATATTTTACAAAGACACGAGAATATCAGAGAACAAATGTCATTTATTTTTTAATGGCTAACATTTGAGAAGCAAATTAAGCATGGGAAAATAATAGATAAAGAAAACGAAAGGCTAATTCATGAATCTCAAAAACATTCATACAAATTATTTGAAAGATTAATTGACACTATTAACTTCTTAGCCTCACATTATCTGGCATTCAGAGGGCATAGAGAATCTCTTAAAAAAGACTATAGTTAAAAATGCTGGCAACTTCATACACTTATTAAAATTGCTTTCGAAATATGATCCCACGCTTCGAGAACACATGAAACGTATTAATGACCAACAACTTGTAACACATTATCTAAGCAACGATGTTCAAAATGAGTTGATAAGGCTTATGGCGAAAAGAGTGGCCGGAGAAATGATTCGAAGGGTAAAAGAGGCGAAATATCGTTTCATTTTGCTTGATTGCACAAGAGACTATAGTCGAGTTGAACAAACGACGATTTTTCAACAAAACCGGTAAAATAGAAGAACATTTTATTGGGTTTCTTATTCGCGCTGAGTCAACTAGGGACTACGAGTATCTAACTAATGCAATACTTGAAGAATTAGGAAAAAATGGATTAGATATTCATAATTGTCGCGGCCAAGGACACGATAATGGGGCGAATATGGTAGACATAAAACTCGGATTTAAAACTCGAATTTTGAATATTAATCCGTGGGCATTTTTTAACACTTTGCGGTTGTCATAGTTGGAACCTGTTGTTAGTAGATGCAGCTAATTCTTCCGACGCAACGAAAACATTTTTTGGTTTCATTCAAAAAGTTTATTTGTTATTTGCAAGGTCAGGCAAATTAAAACTTACTTTAAAACCTTTATCAGACATAAAATAGGAAAGCAGGATTGAAGCATTTAAAGCCATAGTATTCCAATTTGATGATGTTGAGTGTATCGAGAGCTGAAAAAATCACACAGAAGAATCCGATACATTCAGTGATTGTCATTCAGGTCTAAATGGAATTCTCAGCTTAGAGTTTTGGTATGCAATATTACCGCGAATGAATATCATAAGCAAATTATTGCAATCCGTAGAAGTCCATTCAAGCATTGCCCTTGATCATTTGCAAAAGTTCAGTGACTGGATCAAAGAAGATCGTCAAATTGGATTCGATGATGATGTTCATCGATTTATTGAAAAAAGTAATTATGGCTTGCGAAAAGAACTTAAAAATATAAGTTTTGCCAAAAAGAAAAGGATGTTTGCTTATGAAAGTAGTGATGAACTCATACAGACTCCGAAAATTCAGTTCGGAACAGAGGTCTTTCATACTATGATTGATTCCATAATGAGCAGTATGGATACAAGATTCACGTCTTTGAATCAACATTTTGCAGATTTCAGTTTCCTCTATGATTTAAGCAAAACTCAAAAATATTCGAAACGAGCATTTATTAAAATATTGTCAAGACTTAGACACAGTCCTACGAGTGGGTGAGAGCAGTGACATCCAATCTTATGAATTGTATGAAGAACTGCAAGCAATTATGCCGAATTTGCCCGCTTGCATTGGAGACGTAAAACAGCTGCTTCAATACATAACCGAGAATAACTTAAAGGAAATTTAACTAAACATTTATATTGTAATTCGAATTTTATTAAGAATACCGTTAAGTACAGCTTCCGCTGAAAGGAGCTTTTCTAAATTAAAGCTTATCAAAAACTTTTTATGAAATACAATGAGCCACCAAAGACTTTCAGCGTTAGGAGTTTTATCCATTGAGGCTGATATGTTATACCATCTAAATTGAACTACGATGCAATTATTAAGGAGTTTAGTAAGGTGAAAAGTAGAAAATTTATTTAATTTTCACTGTTAAAGTCTAGTCAGCAAGTGGTATCCACTTGAAAGAGCAGGAATAGAATAATCAGATAAAAGAAGTCCATTCACCGATTTATAAAAGTAGTACACAGTGTCCAACTAATGATTTTTCAATTTTAACTCACATTGAGAAAACGCTTGCTGACGAGACTCTGATTTATTTATGTCAAAGTGAAAATATTTGCTTTTGTACGAATAAATAAATCTGTTTGAATTTTTGATTTCCATGGTATTCTTCCAGTTGTATCATTTTGGGGCCTCGCGGCGCTTATCTTGCCCACATAAATTTTTGGGCTTTCGCCGTCGCTACTGGCATCGGATGTCGCGCCAAAGAGGATGACGATAAGATGTTAACGAAGTGATTATGAACGTTGTAGTAAAATCAAATTATATCAGAGATAGTATTGTAGAACATTTAAAGTAGGATAAAATAAACTATTTTACATAAGCATAAACTCATAGTAGTAGATAGAACAGAAAAATTAAATCTCGTTAATTTTTTTTTATGTGTATGTCCTTGGTTAGTTTTTACCCACTTTTTAGTTTTTGTAAAAACAAATTTTTAGCAATACTCTTTTATCTGTCGGTTCGTCCATCTGTCCACCAGTGAGTCGCAGCATGCTTTCTCAGGAACTGCAGAAGCTAGAATCATGAAATCTTCTGAACAGGTGAGAAGTTGCTTGTCAATGAAACAATTATAAGTAGGGATGGAAAAACCTGCACCGGTTTAACCGAAGTTCGTTTCTTTTGGTTCGAAAAACCAATGTTTTCCGGAGTTTTTCCTCCCGGTTTTTTTTTCAAATTCAAGAACCGCTTTAAGCCCGAGTACTAAGGAATAGAGAAATACCGAAGATAGCAAACCGAAAACCAGTTTTTTCGCCATCCCTACCTAGAAAGCATTAATGACCACAGTCAACAGAACACGGCGAATTCCTATGTTTGATTGGTTCTTGTTATTAGTTGTATATCTTTCGTTTCAATGGGGAGGACTTTACGTAGAGTGTGAAGTGAAGCTAGCACAAGATACACAATAAATACAAAATGCGTTGGGACTTAGCCGATGGCTCTTTCATCTTTATACTCTAAATGAATGAGTAATGAGTAAGATGTCGGCTTGAATTTCAATACGTTGATCTCATATTCTTAACATACATTTTTTAGTTCATTTTGATTTAAATAATTTAGTGTGTGAAAAACTGGAGAACCATTTATCTTCTTTTTCTTAGCACTACAGCTCCTCTCAGGCCTTCGCTTCCTGCCAATAGCGTCTCCAACTATCTTCGTCCATTGACCGCCTTCTCCAATTCCTAAATCCGAGCAGCGATGAACTGTCTTCGACCAAGTCAGACCAGCGTTTCCTCGGTTTCACCACTGCTCTCCGGCCTTCAGTTCTCCCAACGAATACCTTGTAGTAATCGAGCAGTCACACCAGCAAACTGCTCGAAAACATTCCTACCCTTTAACCGAAATGTTAATTGTAATTCATAAAATTGTTTTTTTGTCTCTTATTATTTTTAAACGTAATTTTTATATCAATTTTCGTTATCTCATATTTTAACGGTTCACTTTAATTGTGTTCGTCATTCAATTCAAGTTTTATTACTATTTTGAAATCCTTTGCATTTCTCTTTTTACTTCAGTTAATTTTTGTTTCGAGCAGTTACAATATCAAACTGCTCGAAAACCCTTCTATCTCCCATCAAAATTTTAATTAATGGCAAGCCATAAATGAGCAACTATAACAGTTGAGGGAGCTGTGTGGAGGTGAGGTTGAGACGACAGTCAGTGTTGGACGTAAAGTGTTTTCGGCAGCTAGCGACATAAAAGTTTTGTTGTGTTTGCGCAAACGATGCTTAATTTTGTGTTGCAGAAGTTTTTATTGTGTAACGTTGCCCACTGCTGACTTAGATTTACTTTCTTGTGATTGATATTTAACCGAACAGCAAGAAAAGCAGTTCTCTGGACATTAGAGTACCACCCTTCATATGGGTGAGGCGCCATGTTTGGAAAACAGGTGAAGGAAGATTCCTGTTAGTGTACAAGGCGAACGGTTGTGAGCTGCAAAATTTCAACATGTGTGACTGTGTGTCAATTGCTCACAACCTGTACCTTCAATGTACCGTTTTTTTTTCTTTGTATGTTCTGAGTTTTTCATTTTTGCATCGGGTTCAGAAGCGAATAGATGAAAACGAATGAGGATTGTGCTAGATCATGGGACGGGTTCCGCCAGAGGGAATTGCCCAAGAGAATATCGTGACGGAAGCGGAGTCTCGGAGTCATCATCTGGGGAGGACTCGGATGGTTCAGAGGATGAAGTCGTAGCAAGTGAACAATTCGATGAAGAATCTTATAAGACACTTGCACTGCTTAGAGGTAAAAATCCAAAAATTTTTAATAAAGAAACAAATTTTTTCCAAACTCGGATGATAATATGGAAGACAAGAAAAAACGATTAGAAACCAAAGAGCGCAAATTGGAGGAAAAGGAACGAAGGTTAGAAGGGCTAGAGGTGCTCAGGGAAATAGGACGAAAAGAATTTCAAAAGAGGATTCAGAAGGAAGTTGCCGGCGGCCGTTCAAGGAGGAAGAGCTGGATGAAGACTTTGCCCCTGAAGCCCATGTCCGGCGTATGCGTAATATAAAGGATTGCAAGAGGATGAACGCTTAAATATACTAATCGATGAAAGTCTACCATTTGTCTTGGACGAAGCAGCGCAGTAACAGCAGCCGTATACTGAACGTATCACGAATTCCGAGTTTTAGGACCATGCTGCAGATGAAGGTGATTGTGATATGGAAGATGTACTCATCAAACAAAGCAAGTCATTGATAAGCGTAAAGAATCGTGGAATCAAAGTGGTATCGGTTATATGATGGACGCTTTTGGTTTTGGATAATTTCTCTGATAAAGTTGACAGTTGGCGACAGAACCATTGTGACTATTTCTCGTCAAAATTTGTTTGAGATTCGAAACGAAATTGCATTAATGGGTACGAAAATATTTATTTAAATTTACATATACGATAGCGAAGCAAGTCATTTATAATTTAAGCTAGGTTACAAAAGGGGGAACATTATTCTCGATTATTGAACGGTTTACATATCATGATATCTTTTAATTAGATTTTTCCATTTAAATTAAATGGTTTTAAGGTGAAGTTTTACATATATTTGTATATTATTGATTGTGATTCTTATGTTTAAGCGCTACAAAAAATGAGGTTGTTTCGTTTTTGAACATTCATACTTATCAATGCTGCTATCTGAAACTAGGAGCGACTTCAAAATATTCTGTTTAAAAGACCCAAACGTATGATAGTTGAATGTAGAGATATTCACAAGGTTCGTTGCTCCGTTCCCATGGTAGTAGGCCCATTGATTTTCTACCCAAAGGGCTCCAAACATTGTTGCGAAGAATTCAACACAGTATGGACAGGTAAAGAAAGAAAGCTAGGTGTTTAATTCCAAATTTACGAGAAAATCGAACCACGTAGCTTTGCCTTTTAAAGCAAGTTTTCACATGGAATTTTTGTCAGACTGCAATCAACGAGTGTAACTTTGGGTATTTGAAGTTCACTGGCTCAGTTGAGGGAGTTTAATCGAACCTGTCTTTCTGTTTGTATGTACCGGTGTTTAATTCAGCTTAAATAAACCTCATTAAATTCAGTGGCATCGAATAGATTTGTATGTCCTGAGAAACGAACTTTATTAAATGCCTCGCGGAAACTTTAGAGGTTGGTGTATATAGTCAATTATTTCGTTGATTTGCTCATGTGTATTTTTATACTCTTATTCCTAATAGCCATCTAAGGTTTACTAAAGGAAGTTTTGTTTTTGGGGTGTATAATTGAGGAATGTATATAGCTCCAGCATGGTTCGTTCAGGAAAAGGTAGGACTAAATATGATCATGCTTGATGGGGCTGAGATCTTTTGCTTAGTAACCATTCGCTCGCAGTGACATTGTGCACTTATAAGACTACTCCATTCGAGATAAACCTCTCCTATCTTTGGATGGTCTTTAAAACGCGGAAGCTAGCCTGAAAAAGGGAGAAGCAACCTTACATTTTTATATGTTGCGAAACGAAATTATTTTTGCGCAATTTAAACCGACTCTTCATCTGAAGGCATAATCGTAGAATTGATCCGACATAAAAATTTTGTTGAAATGAATAATTAAATAGACATATGCTTTTAACTTGAATAATTTTCTCTTTAAAAGATCAAAACAAGAATAAAATGAACAGCATTTTTAGCAATTCAACCCTGTAAATATTCACACTTATGAAATCTCAATTAAGAATAAAAAAATTCCAATTATTAGCGTAAGCTTGAGATCCTAAGAATCTAATTTAATGGTTGAAGAAAACAAGAATTAATTACATAGTTGGTTAGAACTTCGTGTAGAAAGGAATGAATAATATATTATGCAAAGTAACTTAGTTAAAAGTCTAACTTCAATTTCCGAATAAAAATCCTATGTAATCTATTAAGTCTAACTCATTGATAGTAGTTTAAGAAACGTTTTACTTACGAATAATATAAATTTGATGAATGATCTTTGTTCAGAACAAGTTGAAGTAGCAGTAGAGTGCTCCTGCCAGAATGGTATGGTAAAACAATTAGTAAATCAAACAATATATTCTGCATATCAAAACTTGACTATTATACAGATTCCATAAATTGAGTTCGAAAAATTATTATTGTTATTATGATTTTAAACTCGCCACCATTTTGTTTCAAGTGTTTTGACCCCGTTGCTTAATAAGTCATGATAACACATCAATATTACAAACCCATTCTAAAATTTTTATTTTTGTAGTGTCTAGGTCCGTTGCAAACGTGTATCTCCCTTGTATCACGTGTTAATGTTGTTGTAATTGTTAAATATTCAATCGGCTGTAACTTAGCTGTTTATCGTTCAATTTTTGTGAAATTTTCAAAACACATACAAATATTTTTAAAAACTTAAATTGTAGAAGAAATTTTGTTTAAGGAATGCTGGTTGTCCTAAGTGAAAGAACTACATTGTTATTTCACCCGAGCATTTTAGCTATCAACTTAATAGCATTTTTCGCTCGATGGACTTCAGCTGGTTCCAGCAAATGGGCTGGTTCCATTAAAAATCTCGCAGTTTCGTACGAGGTGACCGATATACTCCTCAGGAGCTGCCACATCAGTCACCTCGGGGCAGCTCGACTGCGGGGTTCCAGGTATATATATATATATATATATATATATATATATATATATATATATATATATATATATATATACGAGTATATATATGGGTTCGCGGTCACCTGGAACCCCGCAGTCGAGCTGCCCTGAGATGACTGATGTGGCAGCTCCTGAGGAGTATATCGGTCACCGCGTACGAAACTGCGAGATTAAATTCTAGGTTTTGCGAAATTTAAGGGTCCCATTTTGATTTTATAGGCAAAACGGTAAAATTTATACAATGTACTATTATAAACAAAGTTGATCGAATTCCGACTTCTGAGGTATCTGTTTCCCTTGTACTCCTAAAGTCACACCTCTGTGATTTTTTTCAGATTTTTCGGACATACATTTCCCCTTTCCCTGTACCCCTCAAAGCAAATCTGGTTAGTTTAAGACCTGTTTTGAAAAGTTCTCATTAAGACCTTTCATTTGATACCCATATTGCCTACATGTGATGAAAACTTTTTTTCGGGGGCAACTCCCCTATGTGGGGAGACCCCTCTTAAAGACCTTATAAATGTTTTTTCGTTGTGAAACTTTGAAAAGGGCGTCACTTGCCACCTACCTACAAAATTTTATGTTTCTAGCTTATGTAGTTTGCGAGACAAACGGACGGACGGACGGACGGACGGACGGACGGTATTGTAAAATGATTTTACAATACCCTAAAAATAATAAAAAAAAATTATTCGAGGATCTTGTGAAAACAAATATTAATTATTGTCAAATGAGAGAAAAATAATATGAATTGCTTAAAAAAATCTAACAACGCCGGTCTTTTCCTTTTGGCTCCTTCTGACCGGGTACAGGACCCGGTACGGTGGAAGGCTTTGTCTAAAAAATGAGCTAGCCATCGGGCGCGCTCCAAATTTCTTTAGTTTCAGGGACTCTTGCGGGTTGAGTGGCCTCGAGCAAGGTGCCTTTTTATGGCATAGGGTTATGTGATTCGCTCACATAACTCTATGATATAAATTGGTCATCGGTATATTTCTTTTCTGATGGGAAGGCTCATACAAGTTATGTTGTATAAGTTTTCCACTCAGAAGGGAAATATATGCCCACTGCAGCATTTATGGATCTTGATCCGGTTGGGCGGATGCGAGGGGGCACCACCACCATCTGGTTGCCCCACTCTTATTTGTGGGCCATGAAAATCGTCAGGTAACGACGAGGTTTCCCTAAGTCCGTCTGTTTTCACTCGTTTCAATTTGTTCTGTGAGCAAGTCATTTTCCCTTTTGGTAGTTACCTACTATTTTTCGACTTTCGTCGCCCGGTCTTCTGCGACCCAAGAACTCGGGAATGCGAAATTCTTTTGTAGTGGGTCCTTGTGCTGGGGCAATGAACCCGCCCCATGACACCGCAATGCTAGCCTGCCAGCGCATTCACGCGTCCCCAGACAAGGGCATTCTTGGTGGATATTAACATCTTCCTTCGCCGAGGCAGCAGACCATCGCTGCAGTCCTTTACGGACATTTTGATGCCTACGTATTCACTACAACCTTTTTGGGTATCTGTAGTTCGCCCATACGATTCATGTGTCTAGCCCATTGTAGCTTCCGGAGTATTACAATCGTTAAGCCTTCCGGCTCGTCAAAAATTTCATGCAGCTCATGGTAGTATCGAATTCGCCATGTGTCCCCGTCTAGCTTTGCTCCAATTATTCGCCTCGGAACCCGTCGCTCAAAGGCGTTCAATATGTTGCGGATGCTTGGGTTAGGGTTCATGTTTCGCACCCATAGCATATCACAGGTCTGATCACAGATTGAGGACCCATTTATACCTAAAGTTAATCAATGAACATAAAAATTTATACATTTAATTTCGGTTCGAGTTTTTTGATTCAAAAAGTTTGTTAACAAAAAATCCAAAAACCCGGTTCCTCCAAAAACCGGTTTTTTTGGCTGTGAAAAAACCGCTCCTTTGAACCGAAGATGAAAAACCGGGAAACCAGTTCTTTTAACAAAAACCGCAATCTCTAATTTTAAGGGGGTTCTTGTTCGTGTTAACAAGTTTTTCCACCCAAGATAATCGACTAATGTATCAAATTGAAGGTCTTGATGAGATCTTTTAGTATCAGTTGTTAAAATTGTAATATCGATAAAAGGTTTGGCTGGGGAAGCGGAAGAACACAAAAAAATAGTGTGTGTCCGAATGCAATTTGTTTAAATATGTACAATTTTAGAGTGCCCTTAGGCACGCTTCATTTTTATCAAGGGTGACGGACGGTGTACATAAATTGTACCTATTATTCATTGTCCTTTTTAGATTTATTGGAAGCGTATTATAATCAAAACTTAAATAATTTGCTTTTGGAGCTGCCGAATAAGGCAAAAAGTCTATGCAATTCCATCTTAATCTCTTGTGATTGGTTCAAAATCTAGTGTGCATAATCCACCCAAAAGAATACTAAAAGGAAATATTGTGGGACATTTGGTTGTTACTCTTCGGAAATCAAGGTGGTCTCACGTATAGTACAATTCAAGGATAGATAAAGGAACGCTGCCGCCAGAAGAAACAGAAACGTTTTGCAAACAAGCCACATTGTAAATAAATTACTCGTCTTCATACATATTCCCTTTAATCAGCTGCTTTCTTATTATAGCTAGAACAAAAGCGCTGCCACTTCCGCCAGCATTCCACACGCCCTTGGTTTGGGTCACGGTGGGAAGTGTTCACAATAAATTGTAATTTGAGCTAAAGATAGAATTATTACGTGTCGTACTGATAACCTCAGTTGTTTTGAAGGCTTTTGAAAATCATTGAAACGTAATGTTTCACTTCCGACGGTTGGTAAGGCCGGAGATGACTCGTCCAAAAATTTATCAATGTGGATTACTATCAATTGTTTTGTCACTAATTTTTGGGTAGAGTTGCTGGTGTTAAATTTTGCAAAAATTATGAAGCGAGATGAAAATTTGCATTGATACTTTGCGATGCCCAAAGTTGCGACTCAGCTGTGATATTGGCGTTCCACCCCATTTGCAACCCGTTTCTGATATGGGAAATAGTCGCAGTAGCCCAAGGCTATGAAAGTTGAAGACATACTGCTCTGGGATTGCATTGCGGCGTTTTCTACAATGATTAGATTGCAGATATGTATATTGTTTCCATCATTACTCTATTTTGACTTCTAAACAAAGTACTATTCCGGCGATGTAGGTACTGGTGGAACGCGTTATTTGTGGGGAGGGTAACCCTGTTGGTATTAATTGGGATTTGCTTATAGTGAAGACAAGTTCATCTGAAGAGGAAATCGAACAGACTATTTCAGCCACTATCAGTTGGAAGTGTGTTCCTTGGGCGAGCGCTGGACGTATCTGAGCGGGCGCTGCGACAACTTTGCCACACGAGCTGCGTTAGGAAGTTGCAAAAGGCACGTATTTGTTGACGACGAGGACGTAGAAGCTTTGCGGTTTCATTTTCGTTGCAAGTGCACTACCGTTGATCAAGCTTTTACTGTTGCCGTTGCGTTTCGTTTTATGATTCTATTGAAAGACGAGGATTGAGGAGGTAATATTAACGTATATAAATTTAGAATTCCCGTAGCGACAGGTATTCAGTGTAATAGCGGGTTTCTAGCGCTGCTTCGTATTCGGTGGTGGCCGGTGTGAGGTTCGACGATTTCTGCAGCTTTCAATTTTTATGGCGCAGGTAGTGTTCGGTGCTCGCGCTTTTGTTTACTCCAAAGTGGTTCGGTGTTAGTGGTTTGCGGACCTTTGAGATTAGTCTTCATTCCGTGGAATGAGATCCCGTCCCTTTTTTGTGATAAGATTTCGAGTGGTTTTTCCGGATTGACAATGGGATCCACGCGAGATAATTGTATATCTTGTTTTTTTTAGCTGAAAATGAGAAAAGCGGATTCAGTCGAAAGTTTAATGCGAAGTGACGAGTGCAAGTGTGGGGAAAATACGACGAAAGAAGAAGACACCTTGGGTCTACGGCGATCGTTTTCAGAGGACCTTCCGCCGTTTCCGTCGAATGATACACCGAAAACTTCACCGAAATCAAGGAAGAGCAAATCGATCAAATCTCGACTGTCCTTCAGGATTCGCTCGTTACGCGACCGCCGATTGCTTCCACGGAAAACCCATTCGTCGGATGCGTTTCAGCAGAACTCAGAGGATCTGTCGGTTGACGACTTAGCGACTGAAAGCAGCTTGCACAGTGACCTTGGATCTGGAGAAGCGGTTAAAAAGAAGAGGAAGCTAGCTAGAAAATTTCTGCTTGGTGGAATTAAGTGGCCGAAGTCGTCCAAAATTGTTGATGAAAATTCAATGACAATAGCAACTCAAACCTCTCCTGAAGTTAAGGACCATACAGCGGAAGAAGTTGAGGGAGGACAAACTGATTCAAAAGCTGGGGTGGCGGGAAAAACTAATTTGGCTGAACCAAAACAAAAACTTCTGATTACAATATCGGGTCGTAAGACAGAGTATAAAAACCCTCCGTCTCCGAAGGCTGCTGACGTTGGCACTCACGAAGGACTTGTCAGACTCAACATCACTCGCAGTGGAAAACTTACGCCACCTACAGAACGACCTCCTGATTCTTCATATCAAGAATCCTCATCAAACTTGGCCTACACAGTGGCTTCCAAAGACTATTTGCAGTCGGAGTTTGCTGCCCAAGCGAAGGGGTTAGTGCAAAAGAGCTCTTCATCAGCACGGCTAGAGAGGCAGGCATCTCGAGAAGAATTCCTCGAAGAAGATAAAGTGCAGTTTCTATATCATGACCTTTTCCTGGAGCGTGGAAGCCGTTTTCCTCGCCCCGCAAGCCATGCACCCCTGAAAGCGCCAACAACCGATGAGAGGCTGAGTCGGGTTCTAGATTATGTGAACGAAACCTATTCCCAGAATAACAACACACCTAACGCAATTGAATATGAGGCTTCTACTGAAACACCTGCTCAAAGCATAAGCAAAGTATCCGATACTCCACCACTCCGTGATATTCAAAAGGACAAAAACTCATCCATTTTCCATTCAGTAAATAGTAATGACTCAGACGATAGTCCTTTAAGTGATGCTGGACGTAAAAGAATCAAATATGTAGGACAGCCGACGCTATACACAGACGAAGAAAAAGAGATCCTTGAGGGAAGACGTGAAGGATTCCGGAACCTTGCGGGAATAAGTGAATATTCCTTTGAATCGGATTTCCTGAACGAAAGTCAAATGCCAGCTTTTAGTGATTCAGTGGTGAATCCTGAGGAGGCGGTAAGCATCCTATACAAGTTATTCAATGTCGTATCTGTTTATTTTGCGTGAAATAACAAGTTCATTAAGTTCTTGACCATTTATTAATATATTAAACTTTTTAATGGCACAAACGCAATACTACCTCAAACTAAACCAAAATTATTCAAAATTAAAATGTTGCACATTAGTATTTAAAACAAGGCATGTGTATTAAATCAATTTTAGTTGTATAAAAGCTAGTGAAACATGACTCCATATTCCATTTACGTATGTTTTGCAACTAAGACCAAGAAAACGTTTTGACCCGAGTCGTTTCCTCGCTAAACTGTTGAGTTTTGTTCTTTGTATGCTGCTGAGTAAATATATCGAAAGTGAGCAACGGCAAAGACGATAAATTCTTGTCAGTTTTATGGCATTAAAAATAGATTAAGCTCTGGTCGCTTGATTGAATCGTCAAGCTTATTTTTTTAGGAAATTTGTGTGAACTTACAAACAGCGTGAAATTCGTACTTATTTGTCCTTCCGTGTCACAACAGCTTTACAAAGAAACTACTTGAGTGGACAGGTCTCGGTTTTTGCCAGGATGACTGTACTCAAACTATGATATAGGTTTCGCCCCTCTTGCCAGTAATGCATAAACTCAAGAAATACTTGAATTACATGTTCATTGAATACTCAGTTTCATCGAAAAATTATTTCTAGTCTCTAAGCAGCAGCTATTTTGTCGTAGTATTACTATTTCCATAGACTGAATAGGATCTTGCAAACATCTATGTTATTTACCTTATCTGAAAATTTTGTAATTTCTGGTTCAAAGAAAAGCCCACAATTGGCGCAAGTTTTGGAGACTCAGAGCACATAAGAGCCATATATGTATTGAATTACTTTTATACTAAATTTCGTTGAATTCAAGGGTACGCAAACCAAGTTGTCTGTACTTTTATGCATTAGCTTAATATGTTGGCCCAATACCAAAAGGATCCAATATTGTATTCGCTTACTGCAATGTGGGGTTTCCACACACTTCACTTCATTTGCAGTTGGCCATTAAAGTTTTATTGGAATTTTCATAAAGTTTTTGAAAAAAATATTGTTAACAAGTTAAAGGAACATGACAATAAATGAAAGCAATTCTGTGAATGCAAAGTTCTGACAGTTTTTATTGGAAGAAATGTAGTTAACATGTCGAGTAGACAGTAGTGCGTTACAAGTGTTTTGTACTAAATCGATGAAATGCAGACATTTACGTCGGGTGACTCATGTAAAAATTCAAGAAATACTTCTATGTAAATCAAACGAAATCATCTTTGATCCAATTCATGTGGCAAGTATTTTGTTGCAGTATGGCAAATATCATTCAGTATACAAGGTATCAAAAATATATAGGTTATTAATCTTCCCTAGAGTTTTCAAGAAGTTCCCGTCTATAATGTAGCCCAGAGAATAGGAAAACCGCGCATTATTGTGGTTTACTAAAAGTCAAATGCCTATAACTTCCCCAAATACCGTCAGATTTTAACAAAAATTATAGACTAGGACAATTTAGTGTTAAGATTACTTACATGGTTTATAGGCAAAAATGTGGTGAACTCCACTGTTTCAACTGCTCCTTGGTCTCTGGTGTGTACCAGTGCACCCATGTTTCGAAGACGGTCATGAAACGACGCAGAAACTCCTCCGGATTGCGCGCCAACAGCGTCAAACACTGCTATGAAGTGGTTTCACGGTTTCGTTTGTTGTCCGAAGTGAGCAAACGTGGCACCGTTTACGTCGGCAGCTTTTTCATGCCCAGAATTTCACGCTGATGTGACCCACGCGGTCTTTTAAAATGTCTACTATCTCAGCTATCTCGCGCAAATTCAATCGGCGGTCTGCCAATACAAGCTCGTGGCTCATCATAATCTGACGTGCGACCACGTTGGAATTCGTTAAACCAATTTTTAACGGTCGCCATCGTAGGAGCAGTCACTGTTGACAGCATCCAAGCGCTCTTTGATTTCGCTGCGATATTGCTCATTTCGCATTTTTCTGAATTTCGCGGACGCGACCGCTTCCACATACGGTGAAACCGATTCGGCTGAAATTTTGGCAGAAGTCGTCTGCGAGAATGTGCTAAATGAAAGTGAATCTCTCTTGTAATAGTACTTATCGGACCGCTGTCCTTTATATTCGTGTTGGGCCTTCGGTCCCCCCATCGTACGCGTCCTCAGGTAGCGGATAAAGGGTGCCCTAACCGGCTAGTTGACGTGCATGTGGGAACCAAAATACCACTCATGGACCAAAATCGACTAAGTCGAAGCGCTGACAACCCTGCATTTAGTATTTACTTATCATCGAACAAAGACAACATAGGAATGGCGGGTTTAGCGCAAAAATCGTTTTCCGGTTTATGCCTTCGGTATTTTTCTATTTCTTTGTATCCGGTTATGTATTCGGCTCTTGAATTTCGAGGAAAAAATTGGTTTAAAACAAGAGGAGAAAACACCGGGTTTTCGACCATAAAAACGGGTTTTCGGTTAAACTGATGCATGTTTTCCCATCCTTAGTACAACCGCCTCGGAACGCATTGGATAAACGGCAAAAAATATCGCAACGTATGAAGGACTATTCTTTTGGAGCTTGGAATGTTAGATAATTGCAAAGGCTACGTGCGCTGCGACAACTTCTGGATGAAATAAAGAAATATAAAATCAACATCCTCGCAGTGCAAGAAACCAGAACATTCAACCTAATCGACCATGTTTTCATACGAAAACGAGCTGCCTCCTGCATTCTCGGCAGCCGCTCGTTGGGTGGAACTGTCTGTGATTCGGACCACTACCTTATAAGGCTAAAGTTCCGATGCCGCATCTCCAAGAGCTGTAAAAAAGGGGCATCAGCTACTCCAAGGTACCAGATCCACAAGCTAAATGACAGCTCATTTACGTCCACATACATGTAAGCGCTGGAAACTTGCATCAACATATCCCCACAGGCAAGACAAAGTATTGATAACATCAAACACATGTGGAAGAAAGTAAAAGATCTAATAACAGAAGCCGCCCAGCAGCTTGGGGCACCAGACAAGAGAAGTAGGAACGACTGGTACGACGAAAAATACAAGGAAGCGATTTAAAAAAAAAACGAACCAGCCGCCCAAAGAATACATCAAGCGACTTACTCGGGCCAAAGAAGAATAATATAAAAACCTTCGACGTCAAGCTTAAAATAGGTGAACCAGTCAAAATTGAAAACAGATGGCTGAAATATTTCCGGAAGCTATTCACAGCATCTCCAACAACGGCTGAAGCTGTGAACATTCCAGAAGCAGGTCAACAGATTCCATTCTCACTACCACCTAGGGACGATGTGCAAACAGCAATACGAGACCTCAGAAAAAATAATGCTCCTCGAATTGATGAAATAATAGCAGAACTGCTCCAGAGAGCGGGTCCCCATCTAAACAACCTTCTGCATCGACTAATATGCGGATTATGGTGAGAGGAGGAATTACCAGAGGAATGGCAGAAAACTATATGTCCTGTACACAAAAAGAAGGAAAAATTAAGGTGTAAAAATTATAGAGGCATTGCTCTACTGTGCACGTCTTATAAAGAGCTCTCCAAAATCAAAGAAAGAAAATTAAAGCCGTACTTTGAAAGTGCAGGGTTTTCCATTAAGTTCATAACAATTTTCTCTGATAATAAACACATAAATATTTGAGCTCGATTTATTGTGGATGTCGTGCAAGCATTACATTTTATGAATAAAATTCGATTTCGCTCATACCATCACCACGCGCTCGTTTACAGCGATCGATTCTTTGGACAAAATTTTCCACCACTCGTACACATTTCCACCGGAATGTTGGCAATTTCACGTTCGATGTTGTCTTTGAGCTCTCCTTAAGTTGCTGGCTCATTGGCATCGACCAGCGACTTGATATAGCCCTATAAAAAGAAATCCAATGGCGTTAGATCGCGTGAGCAAGGCGGCCATTCGACCGGCCCATTTTCCGAGCTAATACATTCGCCGAATTTGCCTTTCTATATATCCATTGCACTATCTTGTTGAAACCATGTATCGTTGATGTCAAGATTATCCAATTCTAGCCACAAATAATCTTCCAACGTAACACAATAGCGCTCTCCATTGACGGTACCATGACGGTCGTTTTCATCCACGAAAAAATACGGCCCAATCACACCTCCGGCATGAAAACCGCACCAAACAGTAATTGTTTGGGGATGTGACGGTGTCTCAAGAAGCACATGTGTGTTTGTTGCTGACCAATAATGCATATTTTGCTTATTACCAAAGTCATTAAGCCAGAAATGAGCTTCATCGCCGAAGATGATTTTTTGATGAAATTCTTCGTTTTCTTCAATCTTTGTAAGAGCAAAATTGGGGAAGTTTGATGTAACGGTGTCTCAAGAAGTACATGTGGATTTGTTGCTGACCAATAACGCATATTTTGCTTATTAACAAAGCTATTGAGCCAAAAATGAGTTTCATCGCTGAAGATAATTTTTTGATGAGATTCTTCGTTTTCTTCAAGCGTTGCCAGAGCAAAACTGGAGAAGTTTGATCAAGTGGCTTTAGTTCTTGATTAAGTTTGGTCCTGTAACCATGTGGGCCAAGATCTTTTCGCAAAATATGCCACAATGTCCTTTAAGCGATGCCCAATTCTTCAGAACGACGTTTAATTGACTGATTCGGCTCATTTTGAATCGATGCAGTTACGGCCACGATATTTCCTTCGCTTCAGGCGGTACGACGTCTTTTGGCATCAGAACATCTTATAGTAAATGTTTTGACCCAAACTTATTCGCTTTAGCACGCATAGCATGTCAGGTGGGATAATTATTATGGCCAAAAATCGGAGTAAGCGCTTTTAAAGTTGCGACCACCGACTCAGAGTTTCGGTATTTATTTTAATAATTTTCAAACGTTGCTGGTTCGTAAACTTTAACATGATAAAAATGTTGATTTTAACTATCGTTTTGACATTTACAGTTCATTAAAAAAATTGAGGGTGCGTTCATATACGGTCTACAATAGACCAATTATTCTCAGTAAAGCAGGTTCTCAAAAAGTGCTGGGAATATAACATGGATGTGCGTCAACTCTTTATAGACTGCAAGCAATCATACGACAGAAATGCGCTGTACAAAATAATGCTTAGTGTTCGAACAAAACTAGTCCGCATTGCGTAGGTCACTATGCTAAACACAGAGTCCGAGGTCAAGATAAAGGGTGAACTAACGAACAGCCTCAAAATGGAATTAGACTTAAAACAAGCGGATAGACTTACCCCAATGCTCTTTAATATTGCACAGGAACATTTCATCGGGAAGACATCAACTGAAACCTCGGGTACACTTATGTTCAAATTCACACAATTGGTAGCACATGCTGATGACATCGAGATTACATCAGGCTCAATTTTAGATGCCAAAGAAGCATTTCTGAGCCTAGAATCTGAAGCAAACAATATTGGTTTACGTGCTAGTGAAACCAAAACTAAATTAATAACTCAAACGAAGAAGAAAACAGAGTTTTCCCCATTTTAAGGTCCAGAGTTGCGCACATGCGGGATGATTTACATTACGCATTTACAAAACACTAGTTAAACCTGCGTTGTTATATGGAAGTGAAACATTGACTCCGACGAGGGGATCCGAAAAGGCAGTGTACGTATTTAAACGCAAAGTGCTCCGAAAAATCTACGCCCCAATGAAACAAGGAAATGACGTGACACTTCGTTACAACGATGAGTTGTATGAACAGTTTGAAGATTAATTTGAACGTAAATTGCAATGGGCGGACCATGTTAAAAGATGGGAGGAAAACCGGCTACCCAAAAGAATATCAAAGGGTAGAGCACAGCGGGAGGACCGAGA
>OZ017738.1:299850033-299905033 GCA_963969285.1 Odontomyia ornata
TGATCGTTGATAATGTCACCGTCTGTCTTTCTATGCTTATAAATTTTAAGTCTTTCTAGGATGTCAAGTCTCGGTCCTTTGCTTTGTTTGTGTAGCAATTTCAAAGAGTTTGTCATAGCGTCAGGCTTATGTGCGTGGTTTTGTAGGTGCGTCGCATAATTGGAGTCTGCCTTGTTGTATAAGAAAGATCGTAGTAGCTCTTTGTATCTTGTCGTTAGTTTTCGTGTTGTCCTTCCTATATATACCATGTCGCAGTCCTTGCATGTCAGTTTGTATATGCCGCTGTTTTCGTATATCGATGTGTCATTCAGTTTCGGTTTACGTTTGTTCCCAATGTTGTTTTTCGTTTTGAATGCAGTTTGCAATTTGTATTTCCTGAGGAAGTTTGATAGTTTGTATGTCTCTTTGCCTACGTATGTTAACGATACCCACTAATGGTTGTTCTTATGAGTTTCAGTCGGTTGGCGTTCTTGATTTTGTTCGTACTGTGTGACAAGTTTGTCAATGTCGCATTGTTTGTATCCGTTATTATTAGCTATTCTGTAAATGTTGTTTAGTTCGTTAGAATAGTTAGTAGGAGTCATGGGGATGGTGTGAAGCCTCTGCACCATTGATCTGTACGCTGTTAGCTTATGTTGTGCGGGGTGGTTAGATGTTTCATGTATGGTATGATCAGTTGTGGTTGATTTCCTGTATATTTTAGGTTAGGTTGGTAGTACTATTAGTGTTATCTATGTCAAATTTCCATGTCAAAATATGCATTTGTGCAGTTTTTTCGTTTTTTGCGATGTCGAAATTTGTTGAATTTGCATTAAATTTTGTTTTCTGAATCAATTTTCTGCAGCGGATATATTGAGGATGGTGCAGAAAGCCTTTGGTGATGAGGCTATGTCTAAAAAAATGTTTACAAGTAGTATAGTGAGTTCCAAGCCGGCTGTGAACGTGTCGAAGACGAAGAGTGTCCTGGGCGACCATCAACCTCTTCTTTTCTTCGATTATCGTGGTGTTGTGCATTACGAATTCCTTTCGCCGGGCCAAACATTCTACAAGAAATATTATTTCAACGTTATGCGTCGTTTGCGTAACGCTATCCGCCTAAAAAGGCCGGAATTGTGGAAAGGCAATTCTTGGTTTTTACACCACGATAATGCACCATCTTATACTGCACTCGTAATTCTTCATCATTTCGCCAAAAATTCAACCCATATCGTTCTGCAACCACCGTATTCACCTGGTCTGGCGCCGTGCGACTTCTGGCTGTTCAGCAAGCTCAAAAGGCTGCTCCGGGGACATCGTTTCGATACGATAGAGGAGATTCAAGCCGCAGCGAAGACGGAACTGAAAGCCATCCCGGAAAAGACGCGTATCTCAAACACTAATGAATATTTTGACATGTAAATTTGACAGAAACTTCACTGACAGTGCTACCAACCTTACAAAAAAAAATTCTCCAAGTCCTTCGACGCGCGCAGTTTAACTTCAAATGTCACCTTATTTTTTGGTCACAGTAGTTTAATACACTTTATATTTATATATATAGATATAGCTTTTGCCATCGTTCGGTAAGTTGAAGAATTCTACGTTCGGTGAAGTCTTTGTTTCTGGAAGCGAAGAACTGGTCTAACTCATTATTAACAGCCTGATCGGAATCCAACATTTCAACATTCAAATGGTTTTGAAGGGAGCGAAGCAAATGATAATCTGATGATGGTAAGTCAGGGCGAATGCGGCATCAGATCCAATAAAGCTTCATTAATTTTCAACGGGTATCAAAGAGGTGTGGAGTTTGGCGTTATCATGCAGGAACATCACGCCTTTGCGATTGGCCAGTTCAGAGCGCTTTTCCTTAATTTCTTTGTTAAATTTCGATAGTTGACGACAATAGACAATCGAATCAATAGTTTGGTTTCTTGGAGCTCGCTCAATGTAGACTAGTCCCTTGCAATCTCACCACACAGAAAGCATAATTTTCTATTGGGGAATATTTGCTTTGGATGTCGATTGCATACCTTGCTTCGTCCATGATCATTTTCGGACTACGTTATCATAAACAATTCATTTTTCATTATCTGTTACGATTCTTTTAGGAAATGGGTCGTTTTGGTTACGATTCAGCAAAGAGTCGCATATGTTAATGCGTTTAGTGAGGTGGATTTCGTTTAATTCGTGACGAAACCAAATGTTGTATATATATATATAGCTATATATATATATATATATATATATATATATATATATATATACATACATATGTATATATATGTATATATATATATATATATATATATATGTATATATATATATATATATATATATATATATATATATATATGTATATATATATATATATATATATATATATATATATATATATATATCCACATACATATATATAAATACATATATATATATATATATATATATATATATATATACATATATATATATATAATTCATGACGAACCCAAATGTTGTATATATATATATACATATATATATATATATATATATATATATATATATATATATATATATATATATATATATAAATATATATATATATAAATATATATATATATATATATATATACCTATATATATATATATATATATATAGATATATATATATATATATATATATATGTATATATATACTCGTATGTATATATATATATATATATATATATATATATATATATATATATATATACATATGTATATATATATATATATATATATATATATATATATATATATATATATAAATGGCGAGTGTTCACTTCGTTATGATTTGATTTCCATGAAATTTTGTAGGCATAATGGGTCTTATATTAACCTACATAAATGTCAAGCCTTTAAAAATTTAAGGGCACAGTTTCGATTTTTGGGGGAAAATGTAAAATTTTCTAATCGCATCACTACCAACAGATTTGAGTGAACTTTGATTTCTGAGGTATTTGTTGCCCTTGGACGCATAAAGATCTACTTTCGTGATTTTTTTAGAAATTTCGGGTCAAAGGGGTCGAATTGTGTAGGGAGGGGACACAAATATTGTTGGTGCATTTTGCCATCCCCCCTGGACTCCGAATGCAAAAAAAGACTTTTTTTTCAGATTCTGAAAGTGCTAAAACCTTCCATTTGATACCCTTTTCGAGTAGATTTAATGAAAAAACTTGCTAAGCGCCACTTCGTTGTAAAGGGGGACCCCTTAAAAAAATTTCATATATTTGATAAGACCCGAACTTTTGACAGACCACCACTTCTGACCTTTTCACACAGTTTGAGCTTTATAGCTTCTATAGTTTCCAAAGAAATTTCTTATGACGCACGGATAGACGGACAGATGGATAGACGTACGGACGAACGGTCAGACTGACGGACGTGCGGGCAGACGGACATATAGGACGGGAAACTAGTAGATTTTTGCAAAATTTGTTTCAGAAAGCCCTAAAAATCATGGAGCTAGATCCAGTAACAAATAACAGAAGCTAAATTCGTTAAATTTTGCTAATATTAGTAGGATTAACATTTTTGTCAGTGAAACTGTATCAGTATCATTAAATTGTATGAAATCAGCCACTTAAGTGGTTTTTCGAAATATCTTTTACTTGAATTAAATCATTCTTCTTCTTCAAAGCACTACAGCCAATCTCGGGCCTTCGTTTCCTGATTAAATCATTCAGATACAGATATGTAGAATGATTTAATTTTACATTCTACATACCTACAATATACAGATATGTAGAATTAAATCATTCTACATATCTGCATATTATAGGTTAAGCACAAAACCCTTTTGACATGAGCGTACTTCTGTCTTCCCAACTTGTTCTATCTTATTATCATGGCTCCGAAGAAAATATCAGACGTGTGAAATTTTTATAATTCATTGAAAAGTAAGAATGTATGAGGAAATACAGCAAATTTGTTAAAAAATTATACAATAATACATTTTTTAGGTCTTTGTAAAAATTTTTTTTACAAAGACCTACTAATTTCGTGACCTGTCTGTCCGTCTGTCCGTCCGTCCGCCCGTCTGTCCGTCTGTCCGTGCGTCACAGCTAATTTCCTCAGAAACTATAGAAGTGATGGTCTCTCAAAAGTTAAGGCCTTAACAAAAATTTGAAAAATTTTTAAGGGGGTCCCCCCTAATAACGAATTGGAATAAAAAATTCATTTTATGAATTAGGGGGTCCAGGGGAAGGCAAAACGTACCCGAAATTTGTGCCCCCCCTCGCGATTGGGCACTTTCCGCCGAAAAATCTGAAAGTTATCACGAACGTGAGCCTTTATGAGTACAAAGGCAACAAATACCACAGAAATCGGAATTCGCTCAACTTTGTTAATAATAGTATGATTTTTGGATTTTACATTTTTGACCATAAAATCAAAACGGTATCTTTAAACTTCTTGAAATTATATAGACTGACATAAGATATAAATGTTCACAAAATTTAATTGAGATCGAATCATAATCAAGTGAGTTATAGCCATTTCAATTATATGGAATTGCAACAACAATAACACGTGGTTATGGTTGATATAGGGTTTTCCAATAAGAGGTGTTATTTTGATATAAGAAAAATGCCATTTTTTAATGTAAACGATCGTATGTTTATTTTATTATAAAGAAGAAGATATGCCGTTAATAGCAAAAACTAACATCAGGCAAATAACCACTACGACACGCTTACAGGACCATATCCTCTTCATGAAATTTTCCATAACCAAATCGCAAAGTGGCTGCCCTATGTCCTCGATAGCCTCACGAATTCCATCTTTGAGGTCTTGAATCGACGCTGGGCTGTTGGCATAGACCTTCTCCTTCACGTAGCCCCAAAGGAAGAAGTCGCAAGGTGTTTAATCACAAGGTCTATTCGCTCAAAGTAGACTACACCCTTGTAATCCCACCACACAGAAAGCATAAAATGGTAATGGTGAATATTGGCTTTGGATGTTGATTGTGGAGGCTCATGTTGCTTGGTCCATGATCTTTTTCGAACTTCGTTATCGTAAGAAATCCATTATTCATCACCCGTTCTAATTGTTTTTAGAAATGGCTAGCTTTAGGCACTATTCAGCGAAGAGTCGCATATGTTAATGCGTTTGGTGATTTGGATTTCCCTTAATACGCGAGGAACCCAAACATCTAGTTTGTTCACGTAGCCAAGTTGTTATCAGTGCAAGTAAACGTCGAGCTTCTCTGCTATCTCGCGAGTTGTCATACGTCGGTTAGTTTCGATTAACCTCTCTACTTTGTCGTCATCAGTAGTGGTTGGACGACAAGTATGTGGTACATCTTGCACATTAAAATTTCCAGAACGAATGCACGATGGTGCACTCTTTGCGTGTCCATTTCGAAGTTTATTTATAACCAACTTGTTTATTAATGACGCTCAGAATTCGACTGAAGATAGTCTAAAGTTTAATGTTTAAAATATTATGTAATAATATAAGCGACGCAACAACTACTACATGAAATATACAGTTCACGACATGAAATATGCAGTCCATGGCATGAATTAGCGAACAACCCAATATTTGCTACGTCTACATGCATAGATGGTGAAGAGAATGAGATTTGATTCAGTTTTTGAAAATAGAAAGGCAAGATAACCCATCACGCGTGTAGCGACTACAAATTAATTTCATTTTTTACATTTTGATTCACTTAATACATTTTTATGTCTCCAAGTCAATATTTGCCAGAAAGATTATTAATATACTATACTAAATTGTACAGTTCATTCTACTTCACTAAAAGTAATAATAACTAAACCATTGCGCTAACAGCAGTGAAAAAATCAAATTATATCCAAATTAGAAAACATAATTGTGTGTTTTTATTTTACAAAACGAAAATTGCGCTATATAATGTTGACCCCTGAATATCGATTTTCGTAATTCAAAAGAAAAACTAATAAGAATGCTCGTGTCGTACCTCATAATTAAGTATGCTACCAAAAATACAAACGTGGCAGATGAAACATCAGAAATCATCTCAACGATCCAAACAGTGATACACCAGTGGAATTCCAGGAGCCTGTATGTAACAATTTGAATTTAAAGCTCCCGGGGTTTTTCACGGTTAAGCCCGAGCTGTGGTTTTATCAAATTGAGTCACGATTCACAGTAGCCAAAACTACATCAGATCAGCTCAAATTTCATCATGTAGTTAGTCAACTGCCGACGAACATCGCATGCAAAGCTTTCGATATCATTAAAAATCCGCCAACAGATGATAAATTTCTCGTCTTGAGAGTAAGAATCATTGAAGTATTTGCTGATAGCGAACAGACCAGGCTAAGGAAATTATTGCCACAAATGCAATTTGGTGCAAGAAAACCTACATTTTTACTATCTGAAATAAGACAGCATCAGGAGCTGTCTGCGATGATATCCTAAAAACTCTATGGCTACAGAAATTGCCCGAAACTATACGTGCGATTCGGTCTGTATCATCAGAACCATTACTTGGTTTAGCGAAAATTGCCCACAAAATTTGGGAATCAACTGACGTCCATCAGGTTTATGCAACTTGCAAACCATACAACCTTTGACGAAAATACTGGATGATTTCAAAGGCCAATTGAAAAACTAGAAGCAGAATCTGAGAAGCTGCGTAACGCAAGACAGCGTAATTAACCATCGCCTAGTTCGAATAAACTTCACCGCAGCGCTAGCAAGCCCAAATAAAAGAACTGCTATTATCATCATAAATTCGGGCAGAATTCAACCAAATTTGTGCCACCTTGCCAATTCAGGAGTTCGGAAAACTAAAGCACCAAGTTTGTTTTGACGTGAACGAACTTGGCGCATCCACACCGCTAATAGGGGCAGATTTTTTGAAGTATCACGGCCTTGGAGTAGACTTACAAAAACAAGTACTAGTAGATGCATCAACTAAACTTAACAGCATAGGCAACGTCATCAAATCTAGAACACCTCAAGTAATGCTTACTAATTCTAAGAATACATTCGTAAAAATATTACGAGGCCATAAGCAAAGGTTGCATGAACATGTGGTACCGATAGAAAAAATTAAAACAATGGTCACACATTGCATTGTTACCAAAAGCCCACCAGTCGCATCAAGAGTAAGAAGATTGTCTCCCGACAAACTTGCCGCGGCTAAAATAGAATTTTGACTTGCTATGGAGGGGTATATGCCGTCCATCAAAGAGCGATTGGGCAACACCTCTTTATATGGTCAAAAAACTTGATGGTACTTGGCGACCATGTGGCGATTATCGTCAACTCAATTCTATTACGGTACCAGACAATTACCCGATACCGCACATACAACATTTTGTATGCATTTACATGGCAAAAATATTTTCAGCATGGTTGATTTAAAAAAGACTATTAATCAGGTTCCAGTTGAACCGTGCGATATACCAACAACTGCTATCATTACGACCTTTGGCCTATTTGAGTTTGCATTTATGACATTTGGTCTCAGAAATGCCACGCAGACATTTCAACGGTTAGTCGATGAAGTGCTTCGTGGACTTGATTTTGTCATAGCATACATAGATGATATTTTCATTGCAAGTCAGAACATCGAGCAACATCAAGAGTATGTTAGAATCGTTTTGGATCGACTTTCACAGCATGGACTAAGAATAAATCCGGGCAAATCCAAATTTGCACAAAATGAACTGGGGTTCTTGGGTCACTTAATCACACCCCAAGGTATTAAATCATTACCTGGTAAAGTAGAAGCCATAATCCATTTCGAAAAGCCTCTTGTTGCAAAGCAACCCCGGAGATTTATAGCAATGATAACATTCTATAGGCGTTTCATTCCAAACGTCGCAACTATTCAAGACAAACTGCAATGTCTTACCAAAGGCAACGTTAAAAATGACAATTCTGTTATCGCTTGGACTGTAGACGCATCTAATGCATTCGAAGAATACAAGAAAACGTTAGCCAATGCAACATTGCTAGTTCATCCATCCAAATCAGTACCCATTGCATTAGAAACTGATACATCAGACGCAGCAATCGGTGCCGTTCTGCACCAAATTGAGGACGAAGGATGTAAACCTTTGGTCTTTTTCTCGAGGTAATAAAATAATGCTCTGAAAAAATACAGCAACTATGAACGAGAGCTGCTAGTAGTCTATGAAGCAATTAAATATTTCCGGCATATGTTGGAGGGAAAAGAGTTTGCCATATATACTGACCATAGCCACTTATTTTTGCCTATCGTCAAAAAAGCGATAGAGCATCAGTTAAACAAGCTCGGCAATTAGACTACATAAGTCAGTTTTCATCCGATATTCGCTACATTTCCGGCCGTCAAAATTTCACCCTCGATCTTCTATCATGGATTAATTCAATCAATCCCGCCGAAATTCAGTTCAAATCGATAGATAAAGATCAAGAAACTGATGATAAACTACAAAATATCTTGCATTCAAACCAAATTTCCTTGCAGCTTAAACGCATTACACTCCCCTATTCAGACATTAAGCTCTACTGCGATTTCAAAAGTATGAAAGCTAAACCTTTCATAACCAAAGACTTGCGTTTAAAGGTTTTAGCCAAAATTCACAATTTATCCCATCCCGGAATAAGAGCAACTGCACGCCTCGTAAAAGAGCGTTTTGTTTAGCCGAAAAATTGCATCTCTTGCCAAAGGGCCAAAGTGGACCGCCATACTAAATCACCCATACACACTTATAAGGAAATCTCAGAGCGACATGCATTGATTTCGTTGGCCCGCTTCCACTATCAGGAGGTTACTCATACATTACAGTAATTGACCGTTTCTCAAGATGGCCAGAGGCAATTCCGATTAGCAGTATAACCGCGGATAGCCTCGCATCTGCACTAATATTTGGCTGGATATCTCGTTATGGCGTTCCCGCAAGAATAACCACGGATCAAGGACGACAGTTGGAATCGGAATAGTTTCGCCAGCTTAACAGAATCTTAGAAGTATTACATTTGCGAACGACAAGCTACCATTTGCAGTCAAAAGGCATTATCGAAAGATGGCACAGGTCGTTAAAATCACCTCTAAGAGCCAAATTATCTAATGATTGGTACAACGAACTACCTCTCGGTTTACTAGGGCTTTGCAGCGTCTGGAAAAACAATATAAAAGCAAAACCAGCAGAAACGACTTTCGGACAAGTACTTCGCATTCCAGGAGGACTTTTTTAGCCATCGAAGGAGCACCCCAGTGATGAAGAATTTATAAAAAAGTTTCGAAGAAGAATGAATATTTTTCAACCTGCAAAGACCACGCATCATACCAGTACTAAAGTTTTCGTCCACCCGGCTTTAAAAGTTTGTTCGCATGTTTTTGTTAGAGTCGATACCATTCGTACTCCACATCAGCCACCGTACAAAGGACCATACATTGTCATTAAGCGTGGCTGTAAAATTTTTAAAGTAATCGTTAATGGAAAGCATCAACACATTTCTATCGATCGATTGAAACCCGCCTTTACAGTACAAGATCAGAACGAACAAACACCGAAATCCCGTAAATCAGTACACCACCGCAACGATGGCGACCAGCCAAACCAGTGCAACAATTATTCTCAATCACTATACCATACACGATACGGAAGAACTGTAAGGTGTCGAGATCGCCAAGCCTAATTATTTCGTATGACAGGTATCGTACTGGACAGGGAGTGATGTAGCGACTACAAATTAATTTCATTTTTTAACATTTTAATTCATTTTATACATTTTTATTTCTACATGTCAATATTTACCAAAAAGGTTATTAGTACACTTTATTAAATTGTACACTTTATTCCACTGCACTAAAAGCAATGATAACCAAACCACTGCACTAACAGCAGTGAAAAAAATCCGGTTTGAATAAAAAAGGGAAGTTAATGTGCGCAGTCAGAATGTACACGCGAGAATAAAATCAAATTACATCCAAATTAGTAAACAAAATAGTGAGTTTTTATTTTGCAAAACAAAGAGTACGCTACTCGAGTTTTTTTTCCAAACGCGAGTGCCTTTTTCAGCCATGTAGACACTTTTCACGCGGATTATTTGTTTTCCGAAATGACGCGGACGACACGTGTTAATTTCACATGAGTAAACGAGTTAATTTCACACGGAAAATGCGTGCTTATTTTACACGGGTTATTCGTGTTATTTTCCAGTATCCGGGACTCGAAATAGCATTTTTTTATATTGTTTTTGAATGGGTTTTTCTTAAAATAATGCTATTTCGTTTTATTTTATGGGGCATACATATGTATACATTGTGACAAAAAGGTACCCGGAAGTTGTTAATAAAACGCAAAATTTTTAATAAATCATCAATATTTGTTTTGTGGCCTTCAAAGTAATCCCCATCAGATGCACTACACTTACGCCAGCGGTTTTTCCAGTCCTCGACACACTTTTCATAAGCACATTTTGGGATGGCCTTCAGCTCCTTCAGTGAGTTTTGTTTTACATTGCGACGAAAAAGTACCCGGAAATTGTAAATAACATGCAAAATATTTAATGATTCATCAAACTCACACGGAGTCAAATCTGGTGAATACGGTGGTTTATCGATGGTATTTATTGCGTTTTTGGCTGTAAATTCGGTCATAATAAAAAAAAAAATCACAAAAATCGCAACGCACCACTGAGGTGTACCGACTTAAGCAGCTGCTGTAAACAAATTGCTTGACAGATCGCGCTCGTATTTGGCATAGTAAGTAAGGACAGTCCTACCAACATAACAAAATATTTTTTTTTGAAATATCATTTACCCGGGGAATTTAAATAACAATTTCCGGGTACTTCGTTGTCATAATGTATATCGGAAGCAAATTGCTATCGCCCCTCTTCTTAAGGAGACACTTAAGAAAGAACCTATTTTCCTTCGAAAAGTTTACGCCGAAAAACTAATAAGCATAGTTTTTAATTTAGAAAATCACATAAGGGAGTAGTATAAATAAAAGCATAATATTTATTTTCCACAGCTTCGGAACTTTAAAAAAAAAAAACAACGATTGTCCTCTATAAACACTTTATTTTACTTTTAAGCTAACACTTTTCACTTAATTTATAATTTACTGCACAATATCTTTATCACACACTTAAAAATTATTATTTTCTCGGAAACTTTATCGCGCCTTAACCGGGACAAGAGTACCCCAATGCAGCCTCACACTGGGAACGTCGGGTATTAAGGCTTGCCCGTACTGTGTTAATTTGAAAAAACTAATCCAACCGAGTCTTTTGTTACCTTTACTTTTATACCTTTAATATGCTGATCTGTTGCAATAATTAAGCCTTGTTAATTGTAGCAACAGCAAAATAGAACAGGTATGCATATGACACCTCTGCATATGCTATCGGTTCTGTGCATAAAAAATGCGCGTGCCGGAAATGCATTCGCCGCAATTGGATCTCTTTAATGAACAGGTAAAATTATTGGGAAAACGCACGTGTAAGAAATTCGGAGGTAAGCAATTTAATTTTAGTTTACGCTGATTTTAATTTAAGCTGAAAAGTGGAGAATGTATAGGGTGCATTGTAACACATAATCTCACATTCCGCACGAACGTGCAATCTTAACTTCAAATAGCCAAATTTTTTTCTCGGCAAAATTAACTTTCTTCATCTTTGAAGGTTGATTGATAGATTGTCGCTACCCTAATATTTCGATGAAAATTCAAGAAAATTTGAAATATCCAGGATGGCGTGAAAGTTACTTCTAAGCTTCAAAGGTATAATACTAAAACAATTTTTAATATGTTTAAGGGGGGAAAGATCTCCCCATATAGTGCGGTGAACTATAATAACGATTCTTTTAAGAAAGTCATAAGTATATATATATATATATATATATATATATATATATATATATATATATATATGTTGAGAACTTTGCAAAATAGGTCTTAAACAGGCCATTTTTGCTACGAATTTCGCATGGGGACTTAGCTGTTTATTGTGCGATAGTTGTGAAGTTTTTAAGGAATCATATTGCTATCAGAAAACTTGAATGGTAGCTTCTGGATAATTTGAGGGTCCCATTTTGATTTTACAGGCAAAATAGTAAAATTTATAAAATGTACTATTATTAATAAAGTTGATTGAATTTTGACTCCTTAAGGACTTACCTGTGCCATTTTTTTTTAGATTTTTCCCCTTCCCCTGCACCCCTCAAAACAAAACACATCATTCTAAGACCAGTTTTGAAAAGTTCTCATTAGTATATTTCATTTGATACCCATATTGCCTACATTTGATGAAATTTATTTTTTCAGGGGCCACTCCCATGTATAGGCACACCCCTCCCCTCTTAAGCACCTTATAAATTTCTTTTTGCTGTAAAACTTTGAAGAGAAACAACAATGTAGAAGGACATGAAACATCAACTATTGCAAAGTTAAAAAGATTGAAAAGCCTTCTTCTCACACGCGTCAACAATATTTGTTGGCGATTTTTGGACTACAATCATCACTTGTTGGTTTTGTTGGAATTACACCTGAAGAATGTCCAGAATTTAATTCGTTCATACTTCAGGAGTGAGGTCAGCCGGCAATTGGCTGAAAAACTGAGGGGTATTAGCATACAGGACACAGATGGTGTTTTCACGAAAGTGAATAGCATGTTCCGCAAGAAGTCTCGAGTGAAGGTATGGAATCTTGAATCTGCTAGTGATGAGATAAATCTTTTCGACAGGGCTGGTATAAAAATCGATAGTACGACTCCGGATAGAAATAGAAACAAGATTATATATGATGGATTACAGAAACTTGCCCTACTGGGAACTCATTGTGAATTGGTTCTTCTACCAAACCCTGAGAGATGGAATCAAATACTTTCAGAGGTCGTTGAAGCAAAAGTTTCCGACTTCAAATCGTGTCCGAACGATGAATCGATTCTTCATTTCAATGATACATTGACATCTGACCTCATTACGAGCTTGAATCTTTTTGATTATGCGAGTATTGTCAACTATGAAGACTTGTGTTTCATTTTTGTTAGGAAAAACAATAAGAAATCATGTGGTATTGACGGTATTCCAAGCATAGTTCTCCGATATTTGCCTGAGGAATTATTCCGTATTGTTCCATAACATGTTGATCAATTCATATTTCCCAAATGAGTGGGAAAAGGCTAGGATATTTCTGATCTTGAAAAAAGGAAAAGAATTTTCATGCCCTAAAAGCTATCGCCCAATCGGCTTGTTGCCTAACATCAGCAAGGTGTTTAAAGTGATACTAAACAAAGCATTAAACGCCCACATTGAGGAATATGGGTTGATGCTGAATGGCCAATTTAGTTTTCGTATCAGGCATTCGACCATACATGAGAAATTCACATCATACATGAGAAAGCCACATTATTGGAAACTGAATGATAGAGAATGTCTTGGAGCGTGCCTCATCGCTATAGAGGTGTGATTAAATGGACTAATTTTCCTTCAGGACAAGTTCCCCAGACACCTTGTCGACATGATGTGCAATATGGTATACGGGAAATCATTCGTTGTGATTGATAGAAATCTGACGGCAATGCACGATTTCAAATTGCCCCTCTGCTCTTCTCAATATTCATTCGCAAGTTATTGAACGGCTTTGATCTTAACATCTCGTCAACGTGATCATTGGTAGCATTTGCTGATGATCTGATCATCTTTATGGCAGACCGAATACTTACAGTATGTTTAATGATGTACAGCTCAACACTGATAATTGGCGAATGAAAATCGGTGCGCAGAAGTGCGAAACAATTTTGCTTACTATATCGCTTTTGGAGGTCAGTCGTGCCCTGAAATGTAATTGGAAAGATTCCCACATTATGGCTGATGAGAGTAGTTCAGAACGAGTTCCACATATATCCTGTATTCGATACCTTGGTGTTCACCTCGATCAGTATCTGTACTATACTGAACATGTCAAAATCAAGACAGTAAGGCACAAAAAGTAGTCATGGCCCTTTGACGATTTCATTCCAGAAACATTGATCAAAATATCAAAGTTATCGGTTACAAGATCCTGGGGAGACCAGTTTGACATATGGATGTCAGATCTGGTGCAGCCAGAGTGCTAGTACTATGAAAAAATCACGAGTTTTCAAATCTACTGGTTTGTACAGAAAACCTGAGGTGGATTGGAAACTCTGCATATCGAATAGAAAAATTTATCAAACTGCTAAAGTGACGAGAATCGATGTCTCCATATTGAAAACTTCTGCGACATCATATTGCAAAATGTGTAACTGTGAGCGAAAACCCTGGATTGCACAGCCGTTCCACCCTACAGACGGGTATATTAAGGTTTATCCCACTAGTTCTCCAGAAGCATTCGATACGTTTTTGATTCTGACGGCATCCCTATTATACATCACATATATAGGCGGGCCGTCGATAAGAAGATAAAATATCCTCTGAATTTGAGCTCACGAGACCAACAATTCCAATGGATATACTAATTTGCTAGATTCATTGAAGGTGGTCGAGCTGAGACGGAGCAATCTAAGTATTGGTTACTGAATGACAATTTCTAAATTGTTCGTATTTATTTACTGTTTTTGTGCTTTTTATTACATAGTCTTTGAGTTTCAGCTGATTATTGCTACATTTAGTGTTGTTGTTTATTTGTGTTGAAAACTATGAATCGGTTTCAACATTTAGGATAGGTATATGTTATGTTTATTATATCAGGTTTAGAGATAAGGTTTAACTTTAAAGTTGGAAGTATCGTGATAGAATTTTTTTGTATAAGATAAGAGTTTTGATTGAATTTTATCAGAACTAGGTTATAACATAACGTTGGATAAAAGTTCACTGTTCTGTTGTGTTCATATCGTGATTTGTTCAGTAAATTTCTCGAGACAAATTTACCTATTCTGGAGAGGACCTTATGCATACATATATATATATATATATATATATATATATATATATATATATATATATATATATATATATATATATATATATATATATATATATATATATATATATACATATATATATATATATATATACATATATATATATATATATATATATATATATATATATATATATATATATATAAATATTCGTGCATATATATATATATATATATATATATATATATAGACATATAACGTATATATATATACATATATACATATAATATATGTATATATATATATATATGTATATATATATATATGTATGTATATATATATAAATATATATGTATATATATATGTATATATATATGTATATATATATATATATACATACATATGTATATATATATATATATATATATATATATATGTATATATATATATATATATATATATATATTCATATGTATTTATAAATATATATATATACACACATATATATATATATATATATATATATATATATATATATATATATATATATATATACATATGTATATATATATATATATATATATATATATATATATGTATGTATATATATATATATATATATATATATATATATATATATCTGTATATATAACGAAATTGGAGGTAACGAAACTTGTGACCACGCTAGAGGTTGCAACTTTCCACTGATTTTCACCAAATTGCCAAGGTGTTCTGAGTAAATGCCTCGATTCAGTTCATGAACCAGCTATATCGGCCGGGCGAAAACAAAATGGCGGCCAATTTAGGCGAAAAATCGTGATTTCTGTTCAGACCAAAGCATAGCTCCGATTTGGATGAAATTTGGTACAAAGGTTTACTGATATATCTCACAATAAAAAATCCAAAGTCGGAAACAAAATGGCGGCCGCTCAAAGGTCAAAAAGCGTACAAAATTTCGTTGTTGAAGTTGTAAACAAAGCTTTAAACCGACGTTAATGAAATTCAGTAGTTTGATAACAACTATAAGTATCTAACGAATTTTATAAGAAAATTGGAGGTCAGGTGGCAAAAACCGAAATGGCGGCCAGTTGAAGTTCAAAACTCCAAAGGTTTCTGAAAGTCGCAATTGTCTATGAAAATTGGTTTTAAAATAGAAAATGCTTAGATCTAGAGACTATGACATCTTGGTGATTATGCATGTGCAAATTCCAAAATGGCGGCGGTTCAAATATGCGGTTTTTCCAGGTTTTTGTGGCCCTCTAGCGGTCAAATTTTCCAACGGATTATGATGAAACTTTAGATTATGGATCTCTGTACTAAGTTCTTGTGATATCTCAAAAAATCCAAATCGAATGAAAGATAAAACAAATTTGAACATTTTGAACCTAATAGTTTTAAGCTGCCATTTTCACTAAAAATTGAATTCTTTTGCCCGTCTAGAGTGAAACTACGATTTGAACGAGATTTGGCACATTGATTGATGAGGTCCTAGCACACAAAGATTTAAAATAATCCAAAATCAAATGCATACATTCAAAATGGCGGCTCCCAACAGTCAGAAGGTAAGCGCATGGCGCTATCTTAGTAGCAACTGAAATAATGAATATTTTTCATGGAAACGTATTTAATGACTCAACTTGGAAGTATTTATAAAGCACACCATTTTTAAGGCTATTGTAAAATATTCTTACAATACCCTAAAAAATTATAAAATCGCAATTGTCTGTCTGTCCATCCGGCCGTCCGTTCGTTCGTGCGTCACAACAAGTTTTCTCGCAAACCACATGAGCTAGAATGAGGAAAATTTTGCAGCCCAAGTAAATATTTTCAGGTGTTTAAGGGGGGTCTCCACGTACAGGGGGTGGCTTAAATTTTTTTCTTATGTCGGTAGCCCTCAATCAGCCATGTTTGTAAACAGATTCCGATGAAACTTGAAATAATAAGTTATTAAGGCAAAAAATCATGCAAATCAGATGACAAATAAAAAAGTCGAAAATTTACAGCTCATTATTTTTTTAGTAGCCGTTTTCAATAAAATTTCGAAATGACGGCCCCTGGTGGTTCAGAAAAGAATTGAAAATGTAAATATGAACGGCAACGCAAGCGCTGATTAAACTTTTATGGAAATCTTTTGAAACTAACTACTTGAGATATTTAAGCCGACAAGTTATCACCTTTGTTTGGTAACCACTGTGAAATGTGTAAACAGCAACTGTGAGAAACACGAAATCTGTATTTACATGTTTATAACAAATTATTGTCCGCCTATTTTCAATACGTGATCCATAAGTGTGCAACTCAATTTAATTAGCAAAATATTTGCGCCTCTATAAAGGGTCTCTAAATACGAACGTCGGCAGATTCTTTTTATGTTAATAAATAACCATGTGGTGCTACGAAAATTGCAGTAAAAAGTCTAGTAGTACGCAAGCCAAATGCTTTTCGAAACCTTACGCTACATACGAGAAATTTACCTTTCCGGCTGGTGCTGCAATCGAAAGAGATCGGGATCAGAAAAGGAGGAAAAATGCACTTGATGGGCGTAGAATACTAAACCAGTGGTTTCAGATAGTATTGACAAAAGGAACGAAGATAGCCGCGAATCTGCGAAACATGCCAGAACATAAAGTTCGCACGGACGCCCAGTAAGAAAAAAGGCCTGGCGTGAAACAGGAGAGAAAAAGCCACATCGGGGACCCAGGAGCAACAAAACTGCTATTAAAGCAGTACGGCCAACGCGGTCGGACCACATACTCGGTGAAGTCGGAGCAGTAGCCGATAGTAAAGAAGCATTCTGTGACGCAGTAAAGAAGATCCTCAGCAAAAGCGCTACTGTAGCCTCGCTCGAGGCAACGATCGAAATAAGGGATATTGCTGCGACATATACCTGGTCAAGGTAGAAGTAGCAATCAAAAGAGAGCCCCCTTTCGTGGGGAGGATCAAAGTGAGGCTGAAACAAGAAAGCCATAGGAGACAAAGCCATCTTTGACTTGACTAAATATGACGCCGAACAGTTTCTGAATAAGGGCAAAGTAAGAATAGGGTGGGTCACCTGCAGGATATGGTGACTATGCTCACAACGTGCAAGTATGCAAAGGATCCGATACGAGTCCCCCATGCCACAAATGTGGTGTGATGGGACATAAAAGAAAAGAATGTAGGAAGGAGGCACACTATATCCCATGCAAGGATGCTGATCCAAGACCGGATCTTGGGCACGTCTTGGGATGGGGACAATTTCTAATCCAAGACAAAATCAGAACTTTAATGGCCCGTATCCTGCAGATAAACTTAGCCAAGACAAAATCAGAGCTTCGATGACCCGCATCTTACAGGTAAACATATACCGCTGTTTTAACCGCACAGCGGGTATGGAACTGTGACGGGGCATGTAACCGAGTAGCAGCATATAACTCGGCCAGGTAATGCCTTCACAAACTGATTAATAATAGGAAGAGTAGCTGCTGGTTAGATCTAGTGGACAATGTGAACAAGAATCCGTAGGGTTTTGGCTACAAGCTAGTTATGCGGAAGCTTAATGCCCTACGGACCCCTTGCATACATGACGCGGAAAAGATCGATGAGATTGAACGAGCACCCTTTTCCGCTGATCCCGTCCATATTGACACTGCTCACGGTGAAAGAGCAATCAAGTGCCCACTCGGCACACAGCCGGAACTAAAAGAGGAAGTCCTATCATTGAGAGAAAGGAAGGCTCCTGGCCCGGATGGTGTTCCAACTAAGTTTTGCAATTTGTCTATCAGTATTGTCCTAATTTGCTGCTCGCCATGTTCAATGCTTGCCTACAGGCCGGGATTTCCCCGATACGATGGAAGGTTGCGAGGCTCTTCCTGATCAGCAAAGGGAAGGGGAATCCCGAATCACCGTCTGTATACCATCCGTTATGCATGGTAGACATAGCTAGAAAAGTGCAAGACTCATCAAAGGAAGACTCACTGACGCGGTTCGTGCTGCTGGAGAGCTATCTCCTCGGAAGTGCGGCTTTTGAGCTGGATGCTCAAACCATTGATATGATTTCAGAGTGGTGAACGCGCTCCTAAAGACCGAAGCATACAGACACACCTGTTTTATGATACGACACCGGGCTAACGAAAGATATAACTTATACCGGGTGTCGCTCAGGGATCGACCCTTGGTCCAGATCTGTGGAATGTGTCTTACAATGCACTACTAAGACTAGAGGCACCAGATGAGTCGCTCTTGATTGGCTATTCTGATGATGTTGTGGCTTCAGTTGTTGCATGCACCGTTGAACTGGCGTAACTTAGGCTAGGTATGCTATTGCGCCGAATAAGAGACTGGTTGACTGCTCGTGGGCTCAGTCTAGCACTGGGGAAACAGAAGTGGTCATCTTGACAAAGAAGGGAGTCCCTAGGATAAGGACGATCAGTATTTGGGACATACTAATCGAGTTGTAGCAAGGACACGAGGGAGACGGTTGCCCGTGAGGAGAGACAGCACTTACTCAACGATTAGCAGGAGTTTTCGGTGAATTACACGAAGGAAAGGTGGACTGCGTGGTACATACCGAATGTGAAACCGGGTATTTTCGGTCTTATCTGTACAAGATTGGTAAGTCCCTCGTATATATGTTTTGACCAGGAGAATATGACGATGCATGCCACACATTTTTTGTGTGCAAAAAACGGGAGAAGTTTTAATGGGACCTCTATAATTAGATGGAAGAACTTAACCCGATTAGTATAATCAGTCTGTGTGGGTCAATTGACAAATGGAACCATGTGGCACATTATGTTCGGGTCGTCCTAAAAGATAAAAGGGACTCACATTAGCCGAAGACGTCGCAGCTCCTCCTTCCACTGAAGGAGGGATTTGCCAGCTTGCAGGCGCCCGAAGTAATGTGTCACACAGATCCAGGCTAGGTTCGCGGGTTAACATGGAAGATTGTAATTGAAAAGTCAAGTCGTGGGGCCCCATATTCAGTACGTAAATCACATTCACCTCAACCACAAAAAGAAAATATTTTTTGTTAGCTTCATATCAATACTTATTAACAACATGCTAATCATGTTCAATCGTACTTACACTGCATGCTTGTAGAAGTTCAAGTTCAAGTAGAGATTTTCGCCGCTATCATGAAACTTTCCTTGATTATTTAATAAGCAAGCATGCATTGGGAAATTTAGCGAATTGTGATACTTATGCGCTGAAAATGAATTTTATGAGCTCGCTGTGCCAGATATTTTTATTTATACATATGTACAAATGTAATATCCGCAAAACAATGGGCTAAACTTGTTTGATTTTCCTTAGTTTTTGTTTTATTGAAATAGAATGCTATGCGCACTTATATGTCCAGCTTTGAAACTTTCTAAATAGTCCTTCTTATCGGTTTACAACGTATTTCCTCTGTAAATTATAGTAAATAAGCAGATAAAAAATGTTTTTCGTGAGAAAACTACTCAAATATTAAGCTGGAGCCACCTTTGGTTCACATAACATATATTTTGACTTCCATTATCATTCTTTTTCGGTTAGTTATACCCAAAAATGCTATTGAAGAGAATTTAATCTTACGCTTCTTCTTCTCCAGTGAATTTTCTGCAAAATGAAAGACAACATAGTTAGAAGGACAAATTCAACGAGAATCGTGAGGCAATACAAATTTTACGCACACTTCCGAATTGTGTATGATAAACATCAACTGATGCCAACCAGGAAGATTCTAACACCATTCTTTCTGATGCGGTGGCTTCTCAAATTTTAAATAAAATAAAATATTGTATTTACTTTGACCCAGAAAATAATTTTCTAAGTGTTGGTTTTATTGTCGGCAACACTTAAATGAGTCGAGTATAAACAAGTAGAATTTTATGCTCAACCGATGATACATCGACACTTATAATAAGTAAACTCAAGAAAAACTTCAATGACATACACATCACATGCTTGATTTCAAAGAATATACATTGTTACTAATATCAATCACTGACTGGAATCTGAACAATATTTCCGAAAATTTTTAGAAGATCCAATCAAAACCGTAGTGTCTCGTTTGATGGAAAGCCTATACAGTGGAAAAACCATGTGTTGTTTTAAATGGCTATAGCCTCTGTAAATATGATTCGATATTATTGAATTGGACCCTAACCCAAGCATCCGAAAATGTTTTTAACGGCTTGGAAAGCGGGTCTTGAGACAGATAATTGGAGCGAACCTAGACGAATGGCGAATTCGATACACCCATGAGCTGTATAAAATTTTTGACAAGAAGGAGATCTCAACGAATGTAAGACTGCGGCAGCTGCAAGGAGCTGGTCATGTGAATCGTATGGACGAACAACGGATATCCAAAAAGGTATACGTTGGGAGAACTGAAGGGCGGAGACCAGTGAAAAACCGAAAAAACGATGGTCTGACTCAGTCGACGAAGACAGTTCATCGCTACTCGGATTCCAAAATTAAAGGAGGCGATCAATGGACCGAGACAGTTGGAGGTGCTTGCTGCAGGAAGCGAAGGCGCGAGAGGGGCTGTAGTGCTACGAAGATCAAGAATTATTGAAGTATAAGTCGAGTAGATAGGATAATGCCACTTATTAAATGCAGATTTAACGTAATGCAACTAATGAATAAACTTAAAAAAAAACTATAATGATAAAATATTTATGTTAAATTAAATGCTTATGGGAAAAAAATGTTACTCTATTTGAAGAAGCCCTCATTTTGCTTCGTAACAGTCTATATCATTTAGTGTACAATATCTCAAAGATATTTAAATTTTACATCTTTCCTGGAATTTTTGAAATGGAGCGGACGAAAATATAGCTTACGGTTTGATCTAAAGCCAATACAGTATAGGTATAGGTGCTACGTATCGTTAACTGAAAAACGAGGTTCTCTCAGACTTGAAAGCTCAGAAGCGACTGCAGTTAGAAGCCAGTGCCTTACCCGGGAGATCTTGTCATTTGATGATGGCTTAGGATTTTATCCAAGTAAATTAATGGTTGTAATACTCTGTTTTTCAGGTGTCTTTCATCACAAATTATGATTTCCCTCTTCTGCTTCGTAGCACTACAGCCACTCTCGGGCCTTCCCTCCTACAAATAGCGTCTCCAACTGTCTTGATCCATTGACCGCGACCTCCAATTTTGAAATCCGAGCAGCGACGAATTGTCTTCGTCGACCGAGTCAGACCAGCGTTTCCTCGGTTTCCCCCCTGGTCTCCGGCCTTCAGTTCTCCCAACGAATATCTTTTTGGGTATCCGCTACGGATTTATGTGGCCAGCCCATTGCAGCTTCCGCAGTTTTACCATCGTTGCGACCTCCAGTTCGTCTAAAGATTCATACAGCTCATGGTTGTAGCGAATTCGCCATTGGTCCATGTCTAACTTCGCTACGATTATTCGCCTCAGGACCCGTCGCTCAAAGGCGTTCAATATATTTGCGGATGCTTGGGTTCGGGTCCATGTTTCACACCCATAGCACAACACAGGTCTTATCAGAAATTTGTATACTCGGAGCTTTGTTTTATCTGTGTATGCAATTGATCATCAATATCGTCAAAACTGAATAAAATATTTTATTTGCGAGCGGTATTCTTCGGCGTGTTTTGTCTCTTTCATTGCCCGTTTTCATTATTTTGGCGCCTGGATGCACAAATCCGCCCACATTTTTGATACTATATTCGCCAAGTGTGATATTTTGTGTATTTGAGGTATTTTTTGTCGACTGCGTCATGAGCTTTGTTTTATTTTCATTGATTGTAGCCCTACTAGTTTTACTTCGCTGTCGAGTTTCAGGAAGAGTTCTTCGGCACTTGTTAATAAAAGTGACAAAATGTTGATGTCATCTGAATAGGCTACTACTTGGCTCAACTTGTATAGTACTCCAAAGGCAAATTGAATAGCAATGGGGCCAGCTCATCTCCCTGCTTTAGCCCGATATTTCTGTCAACGGCATCGGTGAGTTGGTTATTGATGCGGCCTTGTGAGGTCGTCGACGTCATTGTCATTTTGGTAAGACGGAATAATTGGGCTGGGATGCCGAAAGATAGCATTATTTGGTACAGTATTTTACGATCAATACTGTCGTATACTTGCTTAAAGTCAACGAAAATTTAATGCACGTCTGTGTTGAACTCCCAGCGATTTTCAAGTACCTGCCTGACTGTAAACAATTGGTCTATTGTTGATCTACCTGCTCTAAAACCACCTTCATACTTCCCAATGATACTGTTGGCGTATGATCCGATTTTATTTTCTAATATTTTTGAAAATATTTTGTACACCGTGCAAAGTTGTGATATGCCTCTATAATTTTCGCACTGTGGCTTGTCACCTTTTTTGTGGCATATGTTCTTGTTGCCAAATGTGCTGGATGACTTTATAAATACCTTTATGAACACTGCTGCCACCGTAGTTGATGAGCTCCGCTGGAATCATACCGAGGTCCGGCGCTTTATTATTCTTTTGGGCTTTGATGATGGAGCTAACTTCATCTAGAGTTGGTTGGGCATATGGAAGCTCTCCGGAAACACCTATAAGTCAAATCAAAAGCGCTTTATTCAATACTAATCATTATAAATTTTAAAAGAATATAAAGCAAATTCCAAACAACAGCAATGCAAAAACTTAATGGCCCAAATGGCTCTCTAAATTTATACGTTATCGTTAAACACATTTCAGCAAAAAAACTATAGAAAATTAAAATTACTTAAGCTTATTACATATCGTCGCGTGTTATGGTTCGTGGCTAATAATTTTAATGTTCCGGGAAAGTGAAAACGCACTATCTTTAAAATTAAGTTCAAAGAGTTTATTTACTAAAAATGCACAATCATTAATTTAACTATTTCACCAATTTTACTTTTCAATTGTCTATAAATTTTCAATTCAACTGTCTTAACTATCGCCTTTCATTCGCACTCCACACTTATCGAAGTTCCTACTATCACGGTTTTGCTATATCCCCCATTCATTCAGCTCGGCTTTATATAGGGTCTCTAGTCATTCAATCCCTTTCTCGTACATTTGCAAACTACCTGGAATATTCGAGCAATTCTGAATGGCGCAGTGATGTCACTTTCAGATGTTGATCATGCTTGGTGGATTCTTGTGCTTTCGAGTACATTCTTTTGTTGATCATGATGTTGCGACAGTAGCTCGCAGAATTATTTGCACATACATCAATATTTTATGACTTGATTGGGAAAAGGAGAAAAAACCAACCTACACTATTCAAAAATTATTTATAATTCAAACACAACAGTGAACCTTGATCCTATTAAAACAAAAACTTTATCTTATACTAAAAAATTCTATCATAATATTCCTGGCCTAAGCGTTTAATCTTATCTCTAACCTAATAAAATAAACATAACATATACCTAACCTATACCTAATTTTTAACACAAAAAAACAACAACGCTACATGTAGCAAAAATGAGCTGAAACTCAAAAACTAAGTAACGAAAAACACCAAAACTGAAAATAAACACGAATAGTTTAGACATTGTCATTCAGCCACCAATACCTAGATTGTGCCGTCTCAGCTCGATCAGCTTCAACGAATCTAGCAAATGAGTATATCCATTGGAATTGTTGGTCTCGTGAACTCAAATTCTTATCGGTGGCCCGTCGATATATTTGATATATGACAGGGACGCCGTCAGAATCAGAAACATATTGATTCATGCCCAAATACACGAATCCTTCTGGAGGAACGAAGCCAGTAGCGAGGCAAGTTGCAATATATCCGTCTGTAGGGTGGAACGGCTGTGAAATCCAAGGGTTTTCACTCACAGTCACAGATCTTGCGATATGATTCCGAAGAAGTTTTAATATGAAGATATCGACTCTTGTCACTTGCGCAGTTTGATAAATTCTTCTATTCGATATATAATGTTTCCAATCCATCTCAGGCTTTCTGTGCAAACCAGTACATGCACGGACATTTCCTTTCGAAAACTGTTAATTTTTCCATAGTACTAGCATTCTGGTTGCACCAGATCTGACATCCATATGTCAAACCTGGTCTAACCAGGATCTTGAGCCTGAGAACAGCTCCACCAGTTGCATAGACAGAGATAATGAAGAGGTTATCCTCATCTGGCAGTGAGATTTTGCTTGAAGAGATTCAAAGCTTGTGAATTCGACTTTTTCAATATTTTGGAAACAATAGGGTCTTCGAACCAATATCCCGGTGCCACTTCACCCATCACCTTTTACCCTGTCGTTTCTTACAATTTTAAAATCCTTGAATGTCATGGAGTGCTATGAATTGAACTGGGTTCTAGTGAAAAGCATGATGTCAGGCTTTTGCTTTTTTTTTGTGGTAGGGAGGTGAATGCTATTTATGCACAGAGTGTGGGACTCCCATCGACTGGACTACCCACTAAACACCTCCCCTGTCAACCTGAGAACCTAGCCTGGAACCGTTTGACACATTCGTTCGGGCCAGGTCTCGTTTTGTTACGCCGTGGAGCGCCTTCAAGCTGGGGAATCCTTTTCCTAGCGGGAGGGGAGAGGGGAAGAGGAATTGCCAGAAGAGCGATCCCCCAGCCCCAGCGCCCCGGCTGCTGTGAGTCCCTTTTATATTTTAGGACTGCCCGAGCATAATTTGCCACCTGGTTCAATTTGTCAACCGATTCGAGCATCACCGCAACTATATTATCCGAGGTGAGCACCCCCGTCTCTCTGTAAAGTTCCCTTCGCAGCCTGACCCATTTTGTACACGCAAAAAATGTGTGACAGGCATTGTCCTCCTCTCCTGAGCAAAACCGACAGTCGGGAGATCGTGACTTACCGATCTTGTGTAGGTAAGACTGAAAACACCCGTGCCCGCTAAAAAGCTGGGTCAGATAAAAGTCAGTCTCACCGTGTCTTCGATTTAGCCACGGTCTCACATCCGGGATGAGGCGCGCAGTCCACCTTCCCTTCGTGCAATTCCCCCAAGAATGCTGCCAATCGTTGAGCGAGCGCTGTCTCTCTTCGCGGACAACTGTCTCCCTCGCATCCTCGTTTCGGCGCAGGTAAATAGCCCGGCGCTCTCTAGCAAGGAGGGTGACAGGTACCACGCCTGCAATCACTCTCACCGCCGAGTCGGAGACTGTTGGATACGAAGATGCAATTCTCAGTGCTCCTCTTCTCTGTACCTGTGCCAATCGTTTTCGGTATACCTCCTTGCTGAGAGCGTCGCCCCATACCTCTGCTCCGTACAGTAGCACTGACCCTACAGCACTCATCAAGAGGCGTCTTCTTGATGGGCTGGGTCCCCCTACGTTGGCCATAAGTCGACTCAGGGCCGAGATTCTCGAAGCAGCCTACTCAGCCGTTGCCCTGATTTGCTCAGAGAAACTCATCTTCGAGTTGATCAGTAGCCCCAGGTACTTCACCGCTGGCTTCGATTCGATTTGTATATTGGAGATCATCCTTACTCTAGGGATTCTCTTTTTTGTCAAGATGACCACTTCGGTTTTCTCCAGTGCTAAACTGAGCCCGCAGGCAGTCATCCAGTTCCTCACTCGGCGCATTAGCATACCTAGCCTAAGTTGCGCTTGTTCAACGGTGCGTCCAGCGACCAGAGCCGCAACATCATCCGCATAGCCGACCAAGCGCGACTCATCTGGCATCTCAAGTCTCATTAGCCCGTCGTAAGACATGTTCCACAGGTCCGGACCAAGGATAGATCCCTGGGCAACACCCGATGTAATTTCCATCCTTGGTTGGCCCTGTGCCGTGTCGTAGAGCAGGCTTCGGTCCTTAAGGTAGTTCCTAAAAAGCCGCATTAGATATTCTGGGACTTGAAAAGAGTGTTCCAGCGTATCCAGAATATCGACCCATCTAGCGGAGTTGAAGGCATTCCTGACGTCGAGTGTCACCAACAGGACGATCCGTCGCTTGGTGCGACTATATGCCTCTGCCTTTTAGACCGCGCTCACCACCTCTGCAATCGCATCAATGGTAGAACGTCCTGCTCTTAAGCCGTACTGCCGAGGAGATAGGTCCCCAGCAGCACGAATCGCGTCAGTGAGTCTTCCCTTGATGAGTTTCTCTAGCATTTTCCCAGCCGTGTCTAGCATGCATAACGGGCGGTATGCAGACGGCGATCCGGGATTTCCCTTCCCCTTGCTGATCAGCACGAGCCTCGCCACCTTCCATCGTACCGGGAAAACCCCGTCCCGTAGGCAAGCGTTGAATGTGCTGAGCAGCAAATCAGGACAATGGTGATAGACAAGCCGCAACACCTCAGCTGGAACACCATCTGGACCTGGAGCCTTCCTCATTTTCAATGAGAGGACTGCCTCCTCCAGCTCCAGCTGTGTGAAGAGTGGGCACTCGGCTTCTGTTTCCCCATGGACAGCGTCAACACGGACGGGATGGACGGGGAAGAGTCCCCGCACTATCGCGTCCATCTTTTCCGCGTCATGTATACAAGGCTTCCGTAGGGCACCAAGTTTCCCCATGACCAGCTTGTAGCCAAGGCCCCACGGATCCTTGTTCACACTGTCCACTAGGTCTTGCCAGCAGCAAGCCTTGCTACTGTTGATCAGTTTGCGAAGGCATTTCCTGGCCGACTTATATGCTGCCACCTGCTTGCATGCCTCGTCACGGTTCCGCGCCCGTTGAGCATCACGTCGAAGCTTGTGACACTCCCTTCGCTTTTCAGCGATTTCAGTAGACCACCAGTACACTGGGGGCTTGCCGTGCCGGGGTTTTCGACGGGGCGTAGAAGCGCAGCAAGCAGTCGTAATGATGCTCATAGTAGAGTTCACCACGTCTTCAGCTGCCAGTTCTTCCGTCTCCCCCGAAGCTCCCTGCAGCCTTGACGAACCTCTCGACGTCCATCCTTCCGATGTTGCATCCAGTTGTATAAGGCCGAGAGCACGGACGTCGGGAGATAGCATCACTTATCTCAAGCAGAATGCACTGATGATCACTGGCTGAGTAGTCCTCTAATACTTTCCAATCGTGAATCCTTCGTACTAAGGACTCCGAGGCGAATATCACGTCCGGTATGGTTCCCTCACAGCCAATACGGCGGAAAGTCGGCGTGTTTCGGGGTTTAGTACGATGAGGGCCGTCCTGGCTGCCATTTCCAGGATTCGTTTTCCCCGTGGATCCGTCTGAGGCATGCCCCATTCGATTGCTTTAGCGTTGAAGTCGCCCCCAACGAGCACTTTGCCCTCTGCTTTCGAGACAGCGCCCTTCAAAGCATTAAGCTTGGCTTGGAAAGATGATATCGACTCGTTAGGCGTTACGTACACACTAAAGAAGGTGATCCCTGAGCACCGAACCCACACGAAACCATCCCCCCGTCCACAACACTCCGCTTGAAAGTCACTGTTCCGAACCCAGATGGCGGCTGTACCAGTTTCGTACCAGTTTCATCAGATTACCATAATGCAGGACTTCTATTATGGTGTTGCTCACTCAGCAGCAAGAAGTCGGCTTTCATGTCCCTCGCAAACTGCTCAAGCAGATTTTGGGCGGTTGAACTGCGGTGTAGGTTTAGCTGCAGGATGCGGGTCATCGAAGCTCTGATTTTGCCTTGGCTAGGGCTTTCTGGAACACCCGGCATTTTCCTGATCCCAAGACGTGTCCAAAATCAGGTTTTGGATCAGCATCCTTGCAAAGAATACAGTGTGCCTTCTTCGTACACTCTTTTCTTTTATGTCCCGTTTCACCGCATTTGTAACATAGGGAACTCCTATCGGGTCCTTTGCATACTTGTGTGGTGTGACCATAACCAAGGCATTTGAAGCATTGAAGAGGCGTTGCTCTTCGCCGTATCCTACAGACAACCCACCCAATTCGTACTTTGCCCTTGTTCAGGAATTGTTCGGCGTCCTTTTCGGTCAAGTCAACTATGGCCATGCGTTGTCCTCTGTTACTTTCTGGTGTCAGTCTCACTTTGATCCTTCCCACGCTAGGGAACTCCCTTTTGATGGCCTCTTCTACCTCGGCCAGATCTGTCACGCAGTCAATCTCCCGTATTTCGATCGTTGTCATCGGCTCGAGCGGGGCTATAGTTGCGCTTTTGCCGAGGACTTTCTTTACTGCGTCGCAGAATGCTTCTTTATTGCCGGCCTCTGCTCCGAATTCGACCAGTATGTGGCCCGACCGCGTTGGTCGTACTACTTTAATGGTAGTATTGGTGTCTTCGGGCCTTACGTTTCCCCTGATGTCCCGCAGTACCTCCGCGTAGGATCGGCCATCTTGGGGCTTTACAAGCAGTGCCTGCTACCGGGGTCGTCGTCGGGGCTTCTGCCTCTCCTATTTTACATCGAGTCCTTTTTTCTAATTGGGCGTCCGTACGAACTTTACTTTCTGGCTTTTTTTTTGAAGGAGTTTCTTTGCGGCTTTCTTCGCTCCTTTTGTAAGCACTGTCTGGAACCCCTGATCTGGTGCTCCACGCCCATCAAATGCCTCTTCCTTCCTTCTTTTATCCCGATCTCCTTTGATTGGGCTAGACGCCATTCTTTTATTGACTTATAATGATGGAGCTATCTGCATGTCGCCTTTAGATTTTGCCCCAAGCGCCTCTTTAGCCTTCTGTTCATCTTCGGCCCTTAACCAGCTCCTCTGATAGTGCCCTATGCGATCTAGGAGCTCCTCTAGTTCAAGGAGCCCTGCCTTTGCTGCTTCGCCGATTTTTGGGGAGTCGCATGCAGCTTGTATTCTTTTCAGAACATCTCCCGCTTTTCGGAGTAGCCTCTCTTCTTCATATCGGTGGGCCGCAATTGTACCTTGCAACCATCCTTGGGAGAGGTTTTCGCGTTCCATTTCCGAGTGTAGTACTTCCGCCACATTTTCAACGTTGGCGGTACAATCACGCGGTGTCTGGTCACTCTTTGCTTTTAGTGCCGCAATCTCCTCGTTTGCTCCTGGATTTTTCATTGCAATGTCGGGCTTTGTGACCCTTGCATCGGTCGCTTCAGTAACGATCGCAGTGGCGACAATCGAATTTTCGGTGGTCTTAATGTTATCTTCCACTGCTCGAACACCCGAAGCATCCTGCAGAGTTTCCCGCGTCTCCTTAATAGGACGCTCGGGCGTTCGCATAATTTTTTTGCTACGCACAAACGCCGCAGGAATCTCAGTCTGCACCAGACTGTCTGCTGTTCTCCGTTTTTCGTCTACCGTCACTGTCGTCATGTTAGTCTTCGTATTTTTCGTGGTTAGTACAGCTCTCGATATACTGTTGACATCGTGGGTTGCGTCGTCGTTATTACTTTTGGTTTCATTTTTTGGATGTTTTTGATCTTTTAGTTTTGTTTGCTCCAGTTTTATTGGGTCCCCCTCGGAGCCGCTATCTCCGTTCGTGTGTGTAGTCGCCTTTTTGGTCCCATGGTTATTTTTGCAGAGCAGGGAGGCCATGCGAGGTTTGGCACAAGCCCCTATGGGGACAAGTGGTCAGAGCTAGACCAGCGCTAATCGGGAGTCCGTCTCAACCGAACCTACACAACCAACCCAATGGTGCGAACTTCGAACGTACTCCGAGGCCTGCCAAGGTTTTACCGGGACGGAGACGGTATGATAGTTGAATTGGAGCCGTTCACACACGAGTTTCACCTCGGCGCTACTGTGCAAAGCAACTAGGTCCTAACCATCACATCCGCCAGCCCAAAGTGTCAATTCCAGTTCGTTGTCCAAAGCGTAGTCCAGATCCAATCAGAGTCGTTACCTGTCATCCCAGGAGGAAGCCTCACGGCGCCCCCCATATCCTCGGGTCCGTGGGGGCGGCACTCCCCAGAGAATGCTAGCCTCCAAGAATGTTCTTGTCGACCGGCTTTCTCCCTACGGGAATTTCCTCGGGTACGTGGGGGCGGAACTCCCCAAAGAATGCTAGCCTCCAAGAGTGCTCTTGTTGACCGGCATTCCCCCTGCGGGGTTTCCTCGGGTACGTGGGGGCGGAACTCCCCAAAGAATGCTAGCCTCCAAGAGTGCTCTTGTCGACCGGCATTCCCCCTGCGGGAAGGCGTTTGCTTATCAATGAATTCAAGGACATAATTACGCCGATGTATAGTAACAATGGAGTTGACGTTGATCGAGATGAGACGAATCCTATTCATCGGAATGTGACTGGATGACAACTTGTTTTGAGAAATTTGAAGTTTATCGATTCTCTCCGATAAGGAAATCAATTGCTGATAAATTTTAAGAAGCAGCTCATTATTGCCTCTTACATTATTTATTCTATTTACATTGTCTGCTGGTCCCCTCGCAGCAAGTGCAAATGACACCCCTGGCTTGACGAAGTTGGTAGGTATCACACTGCGGTATACTTGATTTTGTTTCGGAGTAAAGTTTACCTTTGCATCTTGATACCGCGGGCAACCTCGATATGATGCGGGATGACCAAACGCACCGCAGTTCACACAATATAATTTTTTTGGTTCCGCCTGAGCCAATTTGCACTCGCCGGGAGTATGGATATCTTTGCTCTTTACACACCTATATTTCATGGCGTTTTTTTTTGTGGTAGGGAGGTGAAGGCATTTACGCCCGCTGAGTCTGGCAGTGTGGGACTCCCATGGAGGATACCCTTGGACTACCCACTAAACACCTCCCCTGTCAATCTGAGAACCTAGTCTGGAACCGTTTGACACATTACTTCGGGCCAGGTCTCGTTTTGTTATGCCGTGGGGCGCCTTCAAGCTGGTGAGTCCCTTTCCTAGCGGGGGGGGGGGGGGGAGAGGGGAAGAGGAAATGCCAGAAGAGCGATCCCCCAGCCCCAGCACCTCCAGCTGCTGTGAGTCCCTTTTATATTTTAGGACTGCCCGAGCATAATGTGCCACCTGGCTCCATTTGTCAACCGATTCGAGCATCACCGAAACTATATTATCCAGGGTGAGCTCTCCCGTCTCCCTGTAGAGTTCCCTTCGCAGCCTGACCCATTTTGTACACGCAAAAAATGTGTGACAGGCATTGTCCTCCTCTCCTAGGCAAAACCGACAATCAGGAGACCGTGACTTACCGATCTTGTGCAGGTAAGACTAAAAACACCCGTGCCCGCTCAAAAGCTGGGTCAGATAGGAGTCAGTCTCACCATGCCTTCGATTTAGCCACGGTCTCACATCCGGGATGAGGCGCGCAGTCCACATTCCCTTCGTGCGAATCCCCCAAGACTGCTGCCAATCGTTGAGCGAGCGTTGTCTCTCCTCGCGGACAACCATCTCCCTCGCATCCTCGTTTCGGCGCAGGTAAATAGCCCGGCGCTCTCTAGCAAGGAGGGCGACAGGTACCACGCCTGCAATCACTCTCACCGCCGAGTCGGAGACTGTTGGATACGAAGATGCAATTCTCAGTGCTCCTCTTCTCTGTACCTGTGCCAATCGTTTTCGGTATACCTCCTTGCTGAGAGCGTCGCCCCATACCTCTGCTCCGTACAGTAGCACTGACCCTACAGCACTCATCAAAAGGCGTCTTCTTGATGGGCTGGGTCCCCCTACGTTGGCCATAAGTCGACTCAGGGCCGATATTCCCGAAGCAGCCTACTCAGCCGTTGCCCTGATTTGCTCAGAGAAACTCATCTTCGAGTCGATCAGTAGCCCCAGGTACTTCACCGCTGGCTTCGATTCGATTTGTATATCTCCAATACTGATCATCCTTACTCTAGGGATTCTCTTTTTTGTCAAGATGACCACTTCGGTTTTCTCCAGTGCTAAACTGAGCCCGCAGGCAGTCATCCAGTCCCTCACTCGGCGCATTAGCATACCTAGCCTAAGTTGCGCTTGTTCAACGGTGCGTCCGGCGACCAGAGCCGCAACATCATCCGCATAGCCGACCAAGCGCGACTCATCTGGCATCTCAAGTCTCAGTAGCCCGTCGTAAGACACGTTCCACAGGTCCGGACCAAGGCTGCCTGAAAATCAACAAATGACTTAGTTCTAATTGTCAGTTTATCGGCATTGACTCTTTTGATCTCAAAATCATTTAGCTTATTTTTGGCTGGCAAAAGCCGAACCATATCTTTGCCCGTTTGCCCAAATACATTGATTGGTGGGACTTTTTCTTTCTTTTGATTAGTCTTGACAGACGGACCAGCAGACAAAACTTTTGGTTTTTCCTCCCTATTTTTAATTTTTAGGTATTCAATAAATCCATTATCTGGCTTAGCAGTACAATAATCAGAAGTTTTATTACCTGTATCCAAGTCAATACTCATGGTATCTTCAAGTCCAGCTGGTGCTGCATAATAATTCGTGCTGACGTTTGCTCCGCCTTCGCTGAGGACATCCTCTTGATATGTTTCTTGTTTCGGTTTCTTAGATTTCTTATCTTCAGTAGTTTTTGAATTTACCTCTTTTTCTTTCTTGAGCTTTGTTGAACGTCAATGTTCCAACCACGTTTCAGGTTTTTCACTACTTTTTATGTTAGTCTTGTGTTGTTGCTCGCTAAACTTACATCTATACTTAACATTTGGTCATCATGGTATTTCCTTTCCTTAATTCTAGTTATCCTTTTCACTACTCTTCTGAGATTTTCATAGTATTATCTCTTCGTTCTGGTTTTCCTACCTTCGTATTCTTTGTACGTCTGATCATTTCTCTTGCGCCGGGCTTAATGTCTGATCGTCTATTCGGCTGCATTCTTAATGGTCGCTTTAACTTCAATGCAGAGCTCGTTGCTTGTCTTTAACGATGCGTCTGATAAGATGAGAGCCAGCTGATTCCCGGGGGCCACAGACGTCGTTTGAAGCCTTTCGCTACCAAATTCTTGTAGCGGGCTGCTCTTCGCTGAATATGTCTTCGACATACGTCATCTATACGTTAATTTGACCGAGTAATGATCTGAGTTACAATTGGCTCCTTGGTATGTATGGACGTCAAGTATGGTCGAGATACAACGTTGTTAGATCAGAACATGATCGATCTGGTTTTGTGTGTTACCATCTGGTGATACCCAGGTCAGCTTATGAATGCGTCGATGTGGGAAGCAAGTCGAACGTATGACTAGGTTTCTGCTACATGCAAAGTCGATCAGGCGCTGGCCGTTGTCATTTGTTTCGTCGTGGAGGCTATATCCTCCGGTTGTTCCCCGATGAGATATCTCATTGCCAACTTTAGCGTTGAAATCACCCGAAATTATTTTTGGTGTCGTTTGTAGGAAATGAGTCTAAGTCAAAGTCAAAGTCAAAGTCAAAAGCGCTTTATTTAATACTCATCGTTATAAATTTTAAAAGAATATAAAGCAAATTCCAAATAATAACAATCAAAAAACTTAACGGCCCAAATGGCTCTCTAAATTTGTACGTTATCATAAACTCATTTCATCAAAAAAAAAACTATAGCAAATGCAATTAATTACAATTATTACATATTTTTACAATTCAATTGGAAAAAGGAGAAAAAACCAACCAACACTATCCAAAGTCAAAGTCAAAAGCGCTTTATTTAATACTCATCGTTATAAATTTTAAAAGAATATAAAGCAAATTCCAAATAATAACAATCAAAAAACTTAATGGCCCAAATGGCTCTCTAAATTTGTACGTTATCATTAACTCATTTCATCAAAAAAAAAAAAAACTATAGCAAATGCAATTAATTACGATTATTACATATTTTTACAATTCAATTGGAAAAAGGAGAAAAAACCAACCAACACTATCCTAAAATTATTTATAATTAATACACAACAGTGAAACCCTGATCCTACACCTAATATGTTGTAACTTATTTCTAATAAAATACAATCAAAAAAAACTTTATCTTATACTAAAAATACTATAACAATGTTCCTAACCTAAGTGTTTAATCTTATCTCTAACGGAATATAGTAAACATTACATATACCTAACCTATACCTGATTTTAACAAAAATATATAACAATACTAAATGTAGTAATAATAAGCTGAAACTCAAAAACTAAATAACGAAAAACACCAAAACTGAAAACAAACACGAAAAATTTAGACATTGTCATTCAGCCACCAATACCTGGATTGCGCCGTCTCAACCCGATCAGCTTCAACGAATCTAGCAAATGAGTATCTCCATTGAAATCGTTGGTCTCGTGAACTCAAATTCGGAGGATATTTTATCTTCTTATCGGTGGCCCGTCGATATATGCGATATATGACTGGGACGCCGTCAGAATCAAAAACATATCGATTCATGTCCAAATACACGAATGCTTCTGGAGGGATGAAGCCAGTAGCGAGGCAAGTCGCAATATACCCGTCTGTAGGGTGGAACGGCTGTGAAATCCAAGGGTTTTCACTCACAGTCACAGATCTTGCGATATGATTCCGAAGAAGCTTCAATATGAAGATATCGAGTCTAGTCACTTCAGCAGTTTGATAAATTCTTCTATTCGATATATAATGTTTCCAATCCGTCTCAGGCTTTCTGTACAAACCAGTACATGCACGAAGACATTTCCTTTCGAAAACTCTTAATTTTTCCATAGTACTAGCACTCAAAGTCAAAGTCAAAGTCAAAAGTGCTTTATTTAATACTAATCGTTATAAATTTGAAAAGAATATAAAGCAAATTCCAAACAATAACAATCAAAAAACTTAATGGCCCAAATGGCTCTCTAAATTTGTACGTTATCATTAACTCATTTCATCAAAAAAATTATAGCAAATTCAATTAATTACGATTATTACATATTTTGAAAATTTAATTGGAAAAAGGAGAAAAAACCAACCAACACTATCCAAAAATTATTTATAATTAAAACACAACAGTGAAACTTTGATCCTACACCTAATATGTTGTAACTTATTTCTAATAAAATACAATCAAAAAACTTTATCTTATACTAAAAAATTCTGTAACAATGTTCCTAACCTAAGTGTTTAATCTTATCTCTAACGGAATATAGTAAACATTACATATACCTAACCTATACCTAATTTTTGACAAAAAAAAAATAACAACACTAGTAGCAATAATGAGCTGAAACTCAAAAACTAAATAACGAAAAAACACCAAAACTAGAAATAAACACGAATAATTTAGACATTGTCATTCAGCCACCAATACCTGGATTGCGCCGTCTCAACTCGATCAGCTTCAACGAATCTAGCAAATGAGTATCTCCATTGAAATTGTTGGTCTCGTGAACTCAAATTCGGAGGATATTTTATCTTCTTATCGGTGGCCCGTCGATATATGTGATATATGACTGGGACGCCGTCAGAATCAAAAACATATCCATTCATGTCCAAGTACACGAATGCTTCTGGAGGAATGAAGCCAGTAGCGAGGCAAGTCGCAATATACCCGTCTGTAGGGTGGAACGGCTGTGAAATCCAAGGGTTTTCACTCACAGTCACAGATCTTGCGATATGATTCCGAAGAAGTTTCAATATGAAGACATCTGACATCCATAGGTAAAAACTGGTCTAACCAGTGTCTTGTAACAGATAATTTTGACCTTTTGATCAATGTATCTGGAATGAAAGAGTTTTCGAAGGGCCATGACTACTTTAAGTGCTTTACTGGAAATGAGTCTACTAGACCGAAGAAAGACCGAGGAAACCTTCTACAATAACCTGGAAATTTTGGTTTTGCCTTTAACTTTTTGCAAGAATATGTCAACATTGTACGTATATCTATTCTAACCTTATTTAAAACTCTAGGCTCCTGTATTTTATATGGTGAAATATTGATATGTACCGCCTGTCCTCGAAACAATGCCAGATTACGTAAAGTCAAAGTCAAAGTCAAAAGCGCTTTATTTAATACTCATCGTTATAAATTTTAAAAGAATATAAAGCAAATTCCAAATAATAACAATCAAAAAACTTAATGGCCCAAATGGCTCTCTAAATTTGTACGTTATCATAAACTCATTACATCAAAAAAAAAACTATAGCAAATGCAATTAATTACGATTATTACATATTTTTACAATTCAATTGGAAAAAGGAGAAAAAACCAACCAACACTATCCAAAAATTTTTTATAATTAATACACAACAGTGAAACTTTGATCCTACACCTAATATGTTGTAACTTATTTCTAATAAAATACAATCAAAAAAACTTTATCTTATACTAAAAATACTATAACAATGTTCCTAACCTAAGTGTTTAATCTTATCTCTAACGGAATATAGTAAACATTACATATACCTAACCTATACCTGATTTTAACAAAAATATATAACAATACTAAATGTAGCAATAATGAGCTGAAACTCAAAAATTAAATAACGAAAAACACCAAAACTGAAAACAAACACGAAAAATTTAGACATTGTCATTCAGCCACCAATACCTGGATTGCGCCGTCTCAACTCGATCAGCTTCAACGAATCTAGCAAATGAGTATCTCCATTGAAATCCTTGGTCTCGTGAACTCAAATTCGGAGGATATTTTATCTTCTTATCGGTGGCCCGTCGATATATGTGATATATGACTGGGACGCCGTCAGAATCAAAAACATATCCATTCATGTCCAAATACACGAATGCTTCTGGAGGAATGAAGCCAGTAGCGAGGCAAGTCGCTATATACCCGTCTGTAGGGTGGCACGGCTGTGAAATCCAAGGGTTTTCACTCACAGTCACAGATCTTGCAATATGATTCCGAAGAAACTTCAATATGAAGATATCGACTCTAGTCACTTCAGCAGTTTGATAAATTCTTCTATTCGATATATAATGTTTCCAATCCGTCTCAGGCTTTCTGTACAAACCAGTACATGCACGAAGACATTTCCTTTCGAAAACTCTTAATTTTTCCATAGTACTAGCACTCTGGTTGTACCAGATCTGACATCCATAGGTTAAAACTGGTCTAACCAGTGTCTTGTAACAGATAATTTTGACCTTTTGATCAATGTATCTGGAATGAAAGAGTTTTCGAAGGGCCATGACTACTTTAAGTGCTTTACTGAGCATGATTTTCACATGTTCAGTATAGTACAGATACTGATCGAGATAAACACCGAGGTATCGAACACAGGATTTATGTGGAATTCGTTCTGAACTACCCTCGCCAGCCATGATGTGGAAATCTTTCCAATTACGTTTCAGGTCTTGACTGACCCCCTGCAGCGTTGTCCGAAACAAGATTGTTTCACACTTCTGCGCATTGATTTTCATTCGCCAATTGTCAGTGTACAGCTGTACATCATTGAACATTTTTTGGAGATTGCTCTGAACTATTGTAGCTTTTCGGTCTGCCGTGTAGATGATCAGATCATCAGCAAACGCTACCAATGATCGCTTTGGCGAGACGTTAAAATCAAAGCCGTTCAATAGCTTGCGAATAAAGATTGAGAAGAGCAGAGGCGCAGTAACTGTTCCCTGCTGTAGACCATTCAAGACCTTGAACTCGCGGATTGTTGTCAGATTTCCATCGGTTACAACAAACGATTTCCCGTATAACATATTACACATCATGGCGACAAGGTGTCTGGGGAACTTGTCCTGAAGAAGTTTAAAAATAAGTCCATCTAACCATACCGTATCAAAGGCTTTCTCCATATCAATGAGACATGCTCCAACACATTGTCTATCATTTAGTTTCCAACAGATGTCTGAGGTTACTTTCGTTATTGCATGTGTGGTCGAATGCCTGGCACGAAAACCAAATTGGCAATTCGGCATCAACTCATTTTCCTCAATGTGGGCGTTTAATGCTCTGTTGAGTATCACTTCAAACACCTTGCTGATGTTAGGCAGCAAGCTGATTGGGCGATAGCTTTTCGGGCATGAAGATTCTTTTCCTTTCTTCAAGATCGGAAATACCTTAGCCTTTTTCCACTCATTTGGGAAATATGAATTGCTCAACATGTTGTTGAACAATATGCAATAGTTCCTAATAGCAACCTCAGGCAAATGTCGGAGAACTACATTTGGAATACCATCATTACCACATGATTTCTTGTTGTTTATCTTGCGAAATATGAAACACAAGTCTTCATAGCTGACAAAATAATCAATAAGATTCAAGCTCGGTATGAGGTCAGATGTTAATGTTTCATTGAAATGAAGAATTGATTGGCCGTTCAGGCTTGACTTGAAGTCGGAAACTTTTGCTTCAACGATCTCTGAAACTATTTCATTCCCTCTCTCAAGGTTTGGTAGATGAACCAATTCAAAATGTGTTCCAATCAGGGCAAGTTTATCTAATCCTTCACAAATGATCCTGTTTCCATTTCTATCCGGAGTCGTACTATCAATTTCGATACCAGCCCTATCGAGAAGATTTATCTCATCACTAGTGACTTCAAGATTCGATACCTTCACTCGAGACTTCTTGCGGAATATGCTATTCACTTTCGTGAACACGCCGTCTGGGTCCTGTGGGCTAATACCCCTTAATTTTTCCGCCCATTGATTGCTGACCTCACTCCTGAAGTATGACCGGATTAAGTTCCGGACATTCTTCAGATGTAATTTCAACAAAGCCAACGAGGGATGGTTGTAATCCAAAAATCGTCGATAAATATTGTTGACGCGTGTGAGAAGAAGGCTTTTCAATCTTTTCAACCTTGCGATGGTTGGTGTTTCATATCCTTCCATATTGTTTCGATGTTTTATCTTGGGAACTACTTTCTCAATCGTTTCCAACGTCAGCTTCTCTAACTTCGACAAATAGACATCTATTTCATCGTTAGTTAAATTCCTGTCATTAGGAACCATTGAGCAAGAGTTGCCACCGTCAGAAGGGGGACATTGCTTCTGGTACTCGCGATTAAACTTCTTTTGAAACTTTCCCCAGTCTGTTTTTTTGAAGTTCAACCGATGATTTTCATGTTGAACTGGAATGAGGAAGAAATCATCCCTTTGATGATTGATTTCCATTACGATTGCGTTATGGTCGCTATCATAAGGAAGCACCTGCAGTTTCCGTTGAGGACTATTAAAGTTGAATTCGAGTCTTGCGTCAGCAATGCAGAGGTCCAAATATGAATTTGTCCTAGGGTATGTTGGGAACTCCGACCCATATAGAGCGCACCTGTATTCAATCTGGTTCTCTGTTATCCACGATTTCAGGAATACACCTCTTGGATTATTGGTGGCGTTCAGCCATGATGTATGCTTGGCGTTCAGGTCACCAGCAAGAATATAATAATTATGAAGCCTGTTCAATTCGAGTATTTCAAACAAGGAATTGAGTTCCTCCTTGAGCCTGAGAACAGTTCCACCAGTTGCATAGGCAGAGATAACGAAAAGGTTATCCCCACCTGGCAGTGAAATTTTGATAACGGACACTTCAAGAGATTCAAAGCTTTTGAATTCGACTTTTTCAATATTTTGGAAACGATAGGGTCTTCGAACCAATATCCCGGTGCCACCTCCCCCATCACCTATTACCCTATCGTTTCTTACGAATTCAAAATCCTTGAATGTCATGGAGTGCCATGAATTGAGGTGGGTTTCGGTGAGAAGCATGATGTCAGGCTTTTGCTTAACAATGAATTCAAGGAGATAATCACGCCGATGTAAAGTAACAATGGAGTTGACGTTGATCGAGATGAGACGAATCCTATCCATGGGAATGTGACTGGATGACAAACTATTTTGGAGCATGTTGACCTAAACGTTGAAAAACGAAATTGATTTTTTGGTCTTGCTTATTAATTCTATCTGAAAGCGATTCAAGTTGCTGGTAGATTTTAAGAAGCAGCTCATTATTGCCACTTACATTATTTATTTTATTTATATTGTTGTCTGCTGGTCCTCTGGCAGCAAGTGCAAATGATACCCCGGGTTTGATGAAGTTGGGAGGTAACAGATTCTGATTTACTTTGGTTTGCTTTGGGGAAAATTTAGCTCTTGCATCTTGATACCGAGGGCATCCTCGGTATGATGCTGGATGACCAAATGTACCGCAATTAACACAATACAATTTTTCTTTTGGCTCCACCTGAGCCAATTTGCATTCACCGGGGGCGTGGATATCTTTGCACTTAACACAGCGATAGTGCATTGCACAATTGGCAGCCGAATGACCGAATCTTTGACACCTGTAACACTGGTTGACCTCAGTTTTTTGGAGGCGTTCCCACCTCACAACTCTAAAGTTTAAGTACCTTACCTGTTGGAGGGCACTCGGACTGCTGTCGTTGGAAATTTGTACCAAATAAAATGGTAATATTTTACCTTCTACAGTTGATCTCCTTGTAGCAAAATTTTTCACACACATGAACTTAACAGCTGGTGCTGCTTCCTGCAACATCTCAAGGAGATCAACTGTATTCTCCCCACAGTCCAGGCCCTTCAACAGGAAGGTCTGATTTTTTTCCGCCTTTGGCGTATATGTAAAGTGGGGAGCTTGGACACTATTAAGAGCATCTTTCGCCTGTTTGAAGTCAGCCAGTGTCTTTGTCTTGATCGAGAGCTTATCACCGGTCACTCTCTTAATTTCAAAGTTTTTGATTTTATGTTCGGCTGCCAATAACCGAACCATATCTCCTCCACGCTGCCCAAAAACGTTTATTGGAGGAACTTTTTCATTTACCACATTAATTTTATTAGGAGGACCAGCAGACACACCGGTTGGCTTCTTCTCCTTTTGCTTATTTTTTAATTTTAAATATTTAATGAAATTATTATCGCTATCAATATTACCTGTCTTATCGTTGCTCTCCATCTCGACGTCCATTTCCTCGTGCATTGCAGACAGCACCGCATAATAATTGGCGCTGTCGTTCGCTCCTCCTGCGCTCAGGATATTTTCCGCATCATGGATTGTCTTGCTCATATCTTGCGATTTCATTTTATTTATTGGTACTCCTTTCCCGTTGGTCTTGCTTGTTGTTTCCAGTTTTTCATTCTTCTTAGTGAGTATCGGCTCTTCTTGGCCGGACGTATTCTGCGGCTTGGCTTTTTGTTTGTTCCCATTTGACAACGTCCGGACCATATCTTCTAAACTCTGTATCCGGAGTTTTAATTCGTCATTTTGTTTCGTAATCCTTGTATTCTCCATGGTTACTTTTTCATAATCTTCGCTTGAAATCGTAATTCGCTTTCCATGCTCACAATTGTCTTGTTCATTTTTCCGCTTGTTCATTTTGTCATTTGTAATTTTCAAAATGCCTGGCTCTGGGTCCCCCAGCGGTGGGAAGCCGTCGGGCTCCTCCATCCCCCGGTGAAAAAACTTTTTTTCCTTTCTTGAAACTTTCTCGTAGGTAAAGTCAAGATACTCGATAAATTGTTCGAATAGTTCGACGATGTAATAAGTTTCTTTATAAAATTACTTTGTAATTGACGTTTTTTAAAAATTATTTTAATTTAAAAATTCTTGACAGGAGCGAATTAAAAACACGTCTACACGCTACGAGTGCTAGACGTAGCAATCCTTAAAAACACGTCTACACGCAACGAGTGCTAGACGTGTTTTTAATTCGCTCCTGTCACTGAAATAAGGTTTCTTTCGCATTGGCCAGCGCAAATTTGCGGGATGCTACTTATGTGTTTCTTCACGTGAGTAAAATACAAGAAAAATGAGACAGAAGTTAATAATTTGGCATTAACCCAAAAAACATGTACTGCGAGGCATAATATGGGCAAACGATTTCTATTGCTACACGATTGCATTTCCAAAAATTTTTCATTGCAGAAAACAGTAAAAGGCGGCGGCGATCAAATCTCACTGAAACATCCCCACTCAGTAATTCTGAATTCAAAAATACTTCCTAAGACCTTGTTCGTGATACTCGATGTAGCCTAAATTTTTAAATAATTGAAAGCCGACAGTTTTTCGTTTGGTATGGTGCCTTCTAACCACATCAAACCAATCAGACCTTGCAAATAATACATCCTAGCTTGTGACTGTAATACATTCTTATACATCAAGTTCAGTTTCGATTCAGAACCATCGAGTAGTCGTTATTCGACACTATTGATACGTTACTAGTTGCACAGCTCATAAACTCAGGAAAGTTACACCGCTGATACTCTTCACCTCCCTGCAGATATTCAAAACCAACTGCCCAAGTGTTGATTTCTTCAGTCATAATACCAAACCGTGAAGTGTGCATAGCATATTGGATTTATTAAGTACGGTAACAGTTCGGCAGCCATATAATGTGAATATTATGTACAGCGGGAGGCTCACGGAGAGTGAATCCGTCCAAAGTATCTGCGAAGAAATTCACACTAGTTCCATACCAGCAGCTGTTTTATCCTGGGCTGTGCCTTCATATTGAGCCGAATGCAACCTCGACCACGGCGGGAATACTTATTCCTACTCGCACAAGTTGAGATATAGTTTGCCATCGTAGACAAAAGCAGCTTGTGGGGCTTCCTTTGATGGTATCAAGTTCAATCAGAAGTATCACAAAAAGTAATTTTAGTTGTGATGTCATTAATAGCAAGAGTCTGCTTTGTGCAGGTAAACCAGCAAATATCTCTTCCCAACCGCAGTTCGTTTGGCCGAAATCGATGGTAATACTCACGAGAAACATTGCATTTCTCACGCGATAAGATATGGTGTCGTTTCCGAGTTAAATAAAAATCAAGGGATTACATAAATTACAATCAATTGCCACAAAGTTTATGAAACCGGAGCTAAATCAGTTTCCCCGTTTTGAAAAGTGAGTAGGAGTAGATTATTAATGAATCGTACCTCAAACGGGCGAAAACTCATTGGGCTCGGATTTTATTTTACCTCTTTTACTGCGTTTTGATGCCGGTGTTTTTTTTAAGTTTTCTTTCTTTATTCAAGTTTTTTATTACAGTTTCTTTACAATATCTTCTTACAATTGTAATTGAGTTTTCTAGAGCAATTGTTTTCAGGTCTGTCTGGCCATTGAAAGCCATAGTAGCTACAATCACTAACTTTCAGTGAAGCTTCGAACTCTTTCGCAATTTGGCAGACGAAACCTTAAAAGAATTTTAAGATTAGCTTAAAAGAAATCCTCCTATATACGGTGATGGTTTTGATTTTTATAGTCAATTTTTTTAAATGGAGCTTATGGACTCTGTAATTTATAATAATAAACAAAATAGTTCCGGTATTTTGCGTTCAATCAGCTTACACTGGATAAGATTGTAAAAAGTATCAAGATTAATGAAACATACTCGTACACTGAAAAAAATTTTAGTTGTCAATTGAAATAAGATTGTCTTAATTTCATGGCCAATCGCGTCCCGAAAAAATATTTAATAGCAGCATAAGCTGAGTGATGTAGTTGAGACAACCGCATGAGCACATGGAGAAGCAGAAGCTATATTTCGATCAAACTGACAAAATCCAACTAATCTCAAATTTCGATAAAACCCCATGGCTATAACCTTCGTAAATGTTGCAAGATTTGCAAAATATAAATAATCCAGTCAAATTATTGCGTTGACCGATAATTCGTGTCGTGAACTGCATATTTCATGCAGTAGTGATGGAGTCGCTTATATTTTTATATACTTTTTTAAACATTATACCTTATACTATTTTCGGTCAAAAACTAAGCGTCATTAGTAAACAAAAAGTTGGTTAAAAATAAACTAGAAAATGGACAATCGAAGAGCGCATCATCGGCATATTTCACTGTTTTACTTCCGAAGGGCAACAATGTGGTGCAAGCTGCAATTGTGTGAAGTTCATGCAGAAGACTGCCTTACTGAACGCCACTGTCAGCGTTGGTTTGCTCACTTTCGCTCTGGAAATTTTCATGTGCAAGATTCACCTTATTCTGGTCGTGCAACCACTACTGATGACGACAAAATAAAGGCGTTAATCGAAGCCAACTAAACGACCCATTTCTAAAAAGAGTCAAAACGGGTGATAAAAAATGGATTCCCTACGATAACAAAGTCCGAAAACCATCGTGGACCATGCAATATGAGCCCCCACAATCGACATCAAAAGCTAATATTCACCAAAAGAAGATTATGCTTTCTGTATGGTGGCATTACAAGGGTATACTTAAAGTCCACTTTTAGCTGCTTCCAAGAAATCAAATTATTGATTCAAATGTCTACTGTCGTAAACTATCGTCATTGAATGAAGAAATCAAGAAAGTATACTCTAAGCTGGCCAATATCTCTATCATGATAATGTCAGACCCATACCTCTTTGGTAACTCGCCATAAATTCTTTTTCTTCGTAGCACGACAGCTCCTCTCGGGCCTTCGCTTCCTGCCAATAGCGTTTCAATGGTCAATTGACCATGTCCTTCAATTTCGAAATCTGAGCAGCGATGAACTGTCTTCCTCGATCGAGTCAGACCAGCGTTTCCTCGTTTTCCCCACTAGTCTTCGGCCTTCAGCTCTCCCAACGAATGCCTTTTGGGGTATCCGTTGTTCGTCCATACGATTCATGTGTTCAGCCCATTGCAGTTTCCGCAGTCTTACAATCGTTGAAACACCTGGCCCATCAAAAATTTCATCCACCTCATGGTTGTATCGAGTTCGTCACTGGTCCCTGTCATAAACTAATGGAGCTCAATTGGGAGCTGATACCACATCCACCCGATAGCCCTGGCTCAACACCATAAGACTATCATCTGCTTCGTTCTATTCAAAACCATTTAAATGGTAAAACCTTAGAGTCCGATTAGGTTGTTAAAAAAATCCCCGTTGGCAGCACCAGCCGGAAAGTTAAATTTCTCGTATGTAGCATAAAGCTTCGAAAAAAAATTTGGCTTGCCTACTACTCAACTTCTTTCTGCAATTTTCGTAGTACCACATGGGTATTTATTAACATAAAAAAAATCTGGCCACGTTCGTTCTTAGAGACCTTTTATCGGGGCGCAAATATTTTGCTAATTAAATTGAGTTGCATACGTATGGATTACATATTGAAAATCGGCGGATCATAAATTGTTTTAAACATATAAATACCGGTTTCGCCCTTCTCGCATTTGCTGTTTACACAGTTCACAGTGGTAACCACACAAAGGCTTAAATAGCTCGAATAGTTAATTTCAAAAGATTTCCATGAAAGTTTAATCAGCACTTGCGTTGCCATTAATATATACATTTTCAATTTTTTTCTGAACGATGAGGGCCGTCATTTCAATTTTTATTGAAATCGGCTGCTAAAAATATTAAGCTGTAAATTTTCGACTTTTTCATTTGTCATTCGATTTGCATAATTAAATTAAATTAACTTGCGTTAATAACTTATAATTTCAAGTTTCAACGGAATCTGTTGAGAATCTTGGCTGCTAGAGGGCTACAGAAATAAAAAAATTGTATGCCACCCCCCTTAAAATACCTTAAAATATTTTCTTGCACTGCAAATTTCAAGAGGCACCACTTTTGACCTACGTAGAAAATTTCCTCATTCTAGCTCATGTGGTTTGCGAGAAAACTTGTTTTGACGCACGAACAAACGGACGGAAAGACAGACAAGTCGCGATTTTATAATTTTTTTAGGGGATTGTTAAAAAGATTTTACAATATCTTAAAAATGGTCTGGTTTATAAATTCTATCAAGTAAAGTCATTTAAAACGTTATCATGAAAAATATTCATTATTTCAGTTGGCACTAAAATAGCGAATTGCGCTTGCCTTCTGACCTTTGGGGGCCGCCATTTTGAATGCATGCATTTGATTTTGGATTATTTTAAATCTTTGTATGCTAGGAACTCATCAATCAATGTACTATCTCGTTCAAATAGAAGTTTCACTCTAGACAGGGCAAAATAATTCAATTTTTGAAGAAAATGGCAGCTAAAAATATTAGGCTTTAAATTTTCGACTTTTTTATTTTTCATTCAATTTTAATAATTTCCTGCATAATACAAGAACATAGTACAGAGATCCATAATCTCAAGTTTCATCAAAATCCGCCGGAAAATGTGACCGCTAGAGGGCCACAAAAATTTAAACGGCCGCCATTTTGAAATTTGCTCATGCATGATCACCAAAATATCAAAAACTGTAGGCCTAAATAATGTCTATCTTGAAACCGAATTTCGTATATGTCGGATTAAAATTGCGACTTTAAAAAGCCTTTGAAATTTTGCCCTTTAACTGGCCGCCATTTTGTTTTTTGCAACCTGACCTCCAATTTTTTCACGTAATTCTTTAGATACTTATAATTTCTATCAAGTTATCAAATTTCATAAAAATCTGTTGAAAGCTTTGACCACTATTACAACAACAAAATTTTGCACGTTTTTCGACCTTTGAGCGGCCGCCATTTTGTTTCTGCCGTACCGACTTTGGATTTTTTATTGTGAGATTCATCACATACAGCATATTTAAACGGCCGCCATTTTGAAATTTGCTCATGCATGATCACCAAAATATCAAAAACTGTAGGCCTAAATAATGTCTATCTTGAAACCGAATTTCGTATATGTCGGATTAAAATTGCGACTTTAAAAAGCCTTTGAAATTTTGCCCTTTAACTGGCCGCCATTTTGTTTTTTGCAACCTGACCTCCAATTTTTTCACGTAATTCTTTAGATACTTATAATTTCTATCAAGTTATCAAATTTCATAAAAATCTGTTGAAAGCTTTGACCACTATTACAACAACAAAATTTTGCACGTTTTTCGACCTTTGAGCGGCCGCCATTTTGTTTCTGCCGTACCGACTTTGGATTTTTTATTGTGAGATTCATCACATACAGCAATGAACCTTTGTACCAAATTTCATCCAAATCGGAGCTATACTTTGGTCAGAACAGAAATCACGATTTTTCGCCTAAAATGGCCGCCATTTTGTTTTTGCCCGGCTGATATAGCTGGTTCACGAACTTAACCGAGATAATTACTCAATACACCTTTCCTGAAAATTTGGTGAAAATCGAAGCAAAATTGCGACCTCTATCGTGGTCACAAATTTCGTTATATCCCATATATATATATATATATATATATATATATATATATATATATATATATATATATATATATATATATATATATATATATATATATATGATGCTCTCCGCAATAGGTAAATTTCTCTCGAGAAATTTACCTAAAATGAGTTAGACCAGTTCTTCGCTTCTAAAAACCAAGACGTCTGCGAGCGTGGAATTCTTCAACTTACCGCAAGATGGCAAGAAGTCATTCAAAAAAGTGGTCAGTATGTCATTGATTATTGTTTGTTGTTAATATAGATAAATTTACTTTGCAAAACATGAAAAAATGACATTAAATACACGAACACACATACACTTGCCAGAAAAAGTATCCGTACATGCAAGATAACAAAGTTATATTTGTATGAAAGAGCATATATCCACTTAATTTGAATGCTTTCTTTTATAATATCATAAGATCTACACTTTTGCATGATTCCCAGTATGTTTCATAGTACTCACTATTTAAAAATACTTGGAACTCAAACAAAATCAATTTATGGCAACATAATAGACCAGAAAAAGTCTCCGTACAGAACAAACCGGGGGACTCCCCGTGTCACGCGATGACATATGCAGATGCATATTAATGTTTTTAGGTCCGATAATAGTTCTACTTTCAGTTATGATAGGTTTAAAAGTGAGTGCAGTTTTTTTTTAATTTTTTGTGCACTAGAATACATGATGACTCTTAAAATTAGCGAAATCAGTGCTGAGGAGAGCAAAATTATGCTGAAACTTAAGAGTGCAGGGAAAATTTACCACGTAATTGGTCAAATTGTAGCCAGAACTCACTCCTCTGTCCAATATGTGGTGAAAACATTTAATGCAACTGGTTCAATTATGTCCAGGCTTCGTTGTGGTCGACCCTCCATACTGCCTGAACGCGAAAAAAGAAACGTTTTGCAGGTAGTTCAAAAAAATTCTCGAGTAACTGCTTCCCAAAATTGTTGTTAATATAAAAGACTCTTTTGGCAAGGTTCTCCATGAACATAACATACGAAAAATACTAAAGAGAGATAGATATCGCTCACGCAGAGCACGTAAGAAGCCATACATTTCGGAAGTGAACAGGAAGAAATTTTTAGATTTCGCAAAAAATTATATAAACAAGCCACCAGAGTTTTAGGAATAGGTCCTATTCTCTGACGAAAGCAAATTTTGCATATTTGGCATTAAACGAAGAAAGTTAGTGTGACGGAAGAGCTCTCGAAAATGAAAGCCTGGTACCAACTGTGAAACATGGTGGAGGTGGTGTGATAGCCTGGGGGTGTATAGCGGCAGAAGGAGTTCGCCACTTGTGTTTATAGAATCAACTGTGGATCAATTATGTTACCTTAATATTTTGAAGGTGAATTTGAAGCAGAGCGTTCAGCACTTGAGGCTTGGTGACGATTTGTGGTTCCAGCAATATAATGATCCCAAGCACACAGCTCACAATGTGAAGCTTTGGTTGCTCTACAACACAAAACATCCACTTTGTACGCCACCCCAATCCCCAGGCCTTAATCCGATTGAGCATTTGTGGAACTTGTTAGAGCGCAGTATCCGTCAACACAGCATAACCTCGAAGGAAATGTTGAAAAACGTCATCGTCGATGAATGGGGCAAAATTACCATTCAGGACACAGCCAAATTAGGTCACTCCATGCCAAATTGACTTAAGGAGGTCCTTAAGAGGAAAGATTATCCCAACAAGTTATTAAGCCCTGATATGTCATAAAATATTTGAATATTTCAAATTAATATTGTCATGTATGGGTACTTTTTCTGCTTCGTTTAAGTGAGGCTTTATTGTTTTTATTTTGTAAAATCTAGTTTTTAAAGGAATACCACAGGAAAAATTTATAGAAAAGATAGTTTCATCAATGAATAACTTTTGTTGCTTAAATATTTAAATGTAGCAGCCTTCTTTAGCATAAATTCTCTAATATATTGCTTTCTTTTGATGTTGTACGAATGCTTTTTCCGGCAAGTATATATATATATATATATATATATATATATATATATATATATATATATATATATATATATATATATTTATTTATACCTCTATATATATATATATACAGAGGTGGCCAGAAGTGATCGGACAATACAAGAAACAAGCAATAAAATACTTTTACGAGCATAAGCTTTGAAATGAAATAAAAATTTTTCCCTTATATAAAAGTTACTTGTATTCTCAATTAATTGCACAAAAAAATAAAACAGAAATAAAAAGATTTTCACAAGAAAATTAACAACTAATTCAAATTCACATTGCATCAAGTGGACAAAAGTAATCGGACGTTCAATTGTAATACTTTTCTTTCTGATGATTCCATTAGAACATAGGCTTTTAATATCTAGTTGCGTATCCTTTTTGTTTTATAACTTCTGTTAACCTATTGGGCATAGACTGTACCAACTTACGGGTAACGCCCGGAGTAATGTTGTCCCATTCTTCTAATAACACCGTCTTCAGTTGACTTTTATTAGTAATTTGATGGTTCCTTATTTTTTTATCCAGATGATCCCAAAGATGTTCGATGGGATTTAGGTCTGGGGATTGCGGTGGTGTTTTTAATTGACCAGGAGTGTTGAAAAGGAGCCACATACGAACAAATAATGACCATCAAGACCCAATTTTTGTGCACTTTTTTTCAAATTTTCTTTCAAAATCTACAAGTAACCTAGTTTGTCCATAGGTTCGTCAATGAAAACAAGTTCTCCTACACCGTTGGCAGCCATGCAACACCAGACCATTACACAGCCACCTCCGTGTTTTACTGTATGTTGAATGTTTTTGGGATGAAGCTCACTATTTTGAGTTCTCCACACCAACAACCTGCCGTCGGAGTGGTAGATATTAAAATTACTCTGATCAGAGAATATTATACGAGTCCAAAAGTCAAGCGGCTTGCTTTTAAATTCTTTTGCAAAGCATAATCTTTTCTTCTTATTAACTTTGCTAATTAGTGGTTTCTTTCGAGGTACTCTCGCTTGATAACCAGCACGGCTGAGAGCTCTACGAATAGTCCGGGCACTAACATTGGTACCATTTACATCTGCTAATTGATCCCTAATACTTCTGGACGTTGTAGTCGGATTCTTTTTAACAATTCTTAAGATTTTTCGTGCGTCTGTCTCTGTTAGTTTACATGGTCGACCACTCCTAATTTCGTTTTCCACCTGATTATTTTTTCTGAACCGTTTCACGATATCGAAAACTGTCGAACGACTTCTTCCAATTATTTTTGATATTTCAGAAAAGGATTTATTCTCTTTATACAACTTTATTATAACTTTTCTTTCATGTATACCGGTTTCTTTGCGATTCTTAGCCATGTTTAACTTTCTTCACTTAAAACTGACAAGTAAATGACTGATATCAGAAAAACACATATCAACATATAATTAGGGGAATTCCCTTTTAAACTCGGAAATGAAAAGAAAAGAATTGCTCCAAACTTCAATGACTAATTTCACACTTTTCAAACTGTCCGATTACTTTTGTCCACTTGATGCAATGTGAATTTGAATTAGTTGTTAATTTTTTTTTCTGTTTTATTTTTTTGTGCAATTAATTGAGAATACAAGTAACTTTTATATAAGGGAAAAATTTTTATTTCATTTCAAAGCTTATGCTCGTAAAAGTATTTTATTGCTTTTTTCTTGTATTGTCCGATCACTTTTGGCCACCTCTGTATATATATATATATATATATATATATATATATATATATATATATATATATATATATATGTGTGTACACATATATATATCTACATATATATACATATATATATATATATATATATATATATAAATATATATATTTATTTACACATATATATATATCTATACATACATATATATATATATATATATATATATATATATATATATATATATATATATATATATATATTATTTATTTATATCTACATGCATATATATATATATATATATATATATATATATATATATATATATATATATATATACATATTTATATATATACACACACACATATATATATATATATATATATATATATATATATATGTATATATATATATATATATATATATATATATATATATATATATATATATATATATATATATATATATATATATATATATGTAAAGATACATATTTCCCTCCTTCTTCATAGCTTTACAGCCCCTTTCGTGCCTTTGCTTCCTGAAAATAGCGCCTCCAACTGCCTCGGTCGATTGGCCACGCTTTCATATTTTGAAATCCGACCAGCGATGACCTGTCTTCGTCGATTGAGCCAGACCTCGGTTTCCCCACTGGTCTCCGGCCTTCAGTTCTCCCAACGAATACCGTTTTGGGTATCCGTTGTTTTTCCATACGATTCATTTAGCCAGCCCATTGCAACTTCTGCTGTCCTACAATCATTGAGACCTTGCGCTCGTCGAAAATTTCATTCATGGTTAGATCGAATTCGCCACTGAGCCCCATCTAGCTTCGCTTGTATTACTCGCCTCAGGGCCCGTCGTTCAAAGGCGTTCAAGATTTTTCTGGATGGTTGGGTTAGGGTCCATGTTTGACACACATAGCATAACACAGGTCTCATCACAGATTTTTATACGTGGCGCTTTGTTTTCCTGTATATACAGCTAATTGTCAAGACTGCCAAAACTGAACAAAATATTTTATTTGCGAGCTGTATATTCGGCGTATTTTGTTGCTTGCATATGCGGCTTTTGTTATTCTTGCGCCTGCATACACTAATTCGCACACATTTTCGATACTGTACCGGCCAATTGTGATATTTTGTATAAGCATTATTTGCTACAGTACGTTTCGATTGATTCTGTCGTATGCTTGCTTGAAGTCAACAAAAATTTGGTGTACGTCTATACTGAACTCGCAGCAATTTTCAAGTACCTGCTTGACAATTGGTCTATTGTCGGTTTACCTGCCCTAAAACCACCTTGATACTCCCAAATGATACTGTTGGCGTATGATCCGAGTTTATTTCCTAAGTTGTTAGAAAATATTTTGTACGCCGTACAAAGTGCTGATACGCCTATATAATTTTCGCACAGTAGTTTGTCACCCTATTTAGTGGAAAGCGAATATAATTGATTGGCTCGGTTCGTTCGGGATATGTTCCTGTTGCCAAACGTGCTGCATGGCTTTGTGGATAGCTTTATGAACACTGCTGCCAACATATTTGATGAGCTCCACTGGAATCTTATCGATGCCCGGCGCTTCATTATTCTTTTGGGCGTTAATAGTAGATCAAACTTCATCCAGAATCGGGGGGGACAATGGAAGTTCTCCGGAAACATATATAGGCTCCGATGTTCCGGAGCTATTCGCTGGATTATGGTTTTCCTGAAAGCGAATGCGTGTTTCGTTAGGTCGTTGGATGGGTTTTTGCTAATGAGATAATTGGTGACTAGTCTCATGCATTGTTTTATATGTTTTAACGAGCAGGTACTCGAAGTCTACCTGAAAGGGAAAACGATTTGCTTTTTTTATTCGTATCTGATCTGCGCGAGTGACAAGTCCGCTAAATTTGATTTGATTTAATAAAAAAATAATCTTGCGTCTGTTAAATCTTATATAAATTGACGTCGTACAAAGTGCTTGCATATGTTAATGCCGATAAAATAAGATTCATTTCACAGTGTAAACTAAAGGTAAATTTAAATTTTTTTCATTTAGAATTAAATTTTGAAGATTTTGTAAAATTTATTTTGAGACAATCACTAAAAATGAATAAGGGCAAGAACAAAGCGAAGAGGAAGGCGATTTCATTAGAAACTAAGAATGCGATTTTAAAGCGAATAGCAGAGAGTGAGGGATCTACAGCTCTTGGTAAAGAAGTTGGACTAGGTGAATCCGCTATACGAGGCATACGAAAACGTGCAGGTGAAATAAATAAATCGATTGAGTGTGCCACAAAGGAAAGCGCTAAACGGGTATCGTATTCAAGGAACATTTTAATAGAAAAAACGGAGAAGGCGCTCATATTGTGGATTCAAGAACTAACCGAAAAGCGAATCCCTATTGACGGAGAATTAATCAAAGAGAAAGCTGTACGGTTTTATAATCAGCTGAAGAATTCAGAACCGTCTTGTTCAAATCGGAAGCCAAAAATTTTCTGGGAGTAGTGGCTGGTTTGCTCGGTTTTTCAAACGACACGCACTTCATAATATGAAGATAAAGGGCGAAGCTGCATCCGCCGTTGAAACAGCCGCGAAAAATTATCTCAAAGTTTTAGCAAACATTATTGAAGATGGTGGGTACTGCCCGGATCAAGTATTCAATGCAGATGAAACTGGATTATTTTGGAAAAAGTTTTAAAGCTGCAAAAAATAGAGTAACATTCTTACTTTGTAGCAATGCATCTGGAGCGAGAATGTTAAAACCTCTTATGATAAATAAGTCACTGCACCCACGTGCGCTAAAGGGCAAAAATGTAGCTGAGCTTCCAGTCCATTTTGTGGCAAATAAAAAAGCATGGGTTACAACAGATGTTTTTACAACATGGTTCAACGATTGTTTCGTTCCAGAAGTTAAACAATATATGAATAATATGGGGCTTCCTTTTAACGTGCTGTTAATTGTTGAAAATGCACCCGGTCATCCTTGTATAGAGCACCCTAATGTGAAAGTAGTGTTTTTACCGCCCGATACGACAAGCCTCATACAACCATTAGATCAGGGCATAATCGCAGCATTTAAGAAACACTACGTGAAGCTAACTTTCAGATACATTTTGGAAAAACTTGAGAACGATGCATTAACTTTGAATGAAGTCTCGAAAAAGTTTTCGATATCGGACTGCATAAACCACGCTGTTGCAGCAATTAAAGAAATAATAAAACACACATTAATAGCATGCTGGAAAGCAGTGTGGCCGGAATGTGTCATTGATAGAAGTGTAACCGATAACACATCAATGCTAACAACCAAAATCGTTACGCTAGCACATGGTATCGGTTTGACAATTTCAGTGAAAATGATATTGCCGAAATGATTCAGGATGATACCGTAAGGGATGATGACATTTTAAAATATGTAACCGATGACACTGATGGACACGAAGAACACGATTCTATTACAGTAGATAATATCTATGCAGGACTCCAACTTTGTCGAAAGTAAGAAAGTAAATTTCTTGTTATCGATTCAAATTTTCAAAGAACTTCAAAATTCTAAAAGGAGCTTCAATCTTGTACACGTATATCTGGCTACCGTGACATACACAGGCGTCTAGTGAACCAACAGTCGTCGCAAAAACTGATCACCGGCTACATGGTAGCTGAAAATAAGTCAACTCGAAACGATTGCGAGGTAGTATCTTCAAGTGACGAAAGTGATTTTGAAGCAGTTTACAACAAGAAAGTTCGCGTATTGTCAGACTCAGAAGGATAAAGTTAATACATTTTGAAAAATTTTGTGTCTGTGCATAAATTAAT
>OZ017738.1:299907533-299995033 GCA_963969285.1 Odontomyia ornata
GATATGTTTAGGTCCTCAGCAACTTCTCTAACGGTGATTCGACGATTGGCCAATACCATTTTCTCCACTTCATTAATTTTTTCGTCTGTTGTTGAAGTGCTCGGGCGTCCGGCACGCTCTTCGTCGTTCACATCTTCTCGGCCTTCTAAAAACATTTTGTACCACCGATAAACGTTGCTTCGGTCCAAGGTAGCTTCTCCGTATGCCACAGTCAACATTCGGAATGCATCCGCGCACTTAATTTCGTTTTTCACACAAAATTTGATACACGTTCTTTGATCCATTTTTTTGAATAAGTAAAAATCGAAGACGATTGAAAACACGTGCAAGTAAAGCAGCTATCACCAATTAAGTGAACATTCAAAATGGCCGAGCTTTTCGGCATAAGTGACAGACATGAGTACCAACATAACGCCACAAAAAAATCGAAATTCGAATATACAAGGTGTGTTCAAAAAATATCGCGAATTTTGTTTTTTTCCAAAAATTATTTATTTATTCATGAATATCTATTTTGTCCCCTTCAAAGTAACCCCCATGAGATATTATACACTTGTGCCAACGGTTTTTCCAATCTTCGAAGCACTTCATAAAATCATTTTTTTTAAATCTTGTTCAGCTCCTCCTTCGATGCCGTCTTTATCTCGTCAAGCGTAGCGTAACGTCGTCCTTTCATGGGCCCCTTCAGTTTAGGAAACAAGAAAAAGTCACAGGGGGCCAGATCTGGGGAATACAGTGGCTGCGGCATCATTAGTGTGTTGTTTTTGGCCAAAAAGTCGCGCACAAGCAACGATGTGTGAGCAGGGGCGTTATCGTGGTGCAAAAGCCAATTTTTGTTCTCCCACAAATCCGGGCGTTTCTGGCGGATTGCTTCGCGCAAATTGCGCATAACTTGCAGGTAATATTCCTTATTGACCGTTCTTTCCTGTGGCAAGAACTCATGATGCACCACGCCCCTGCAATCGAAGAAAACTGTCAGCAAAACTTACACATTCGACCGAACTTGGCGCGCTTTTTTCGGTCTTGGTTCATGCGGCAGCTTCCATTGAGATGATTGAGCTTTGGTTTCCACGTCAAAACCATAAACCCACGATTCGTCACCAGTTATGACCCTCTGGAGCAAATTTGGTTCGTTGCGGACAGAGTTTAACATCTCATCAGCAATGTTCATGCGTTGCTGTTTTTGGTCGCAATTGAGCAATTTTGGTACGAATTTCGCGGCGAACCGTCTCATGCCCAAATCGTTGATAAAAATCGAATGGCACGAGCCAATCGATATGTTTAGGTCCTCAGCAACTTTTCTAACGGTGATTCGACGATTGGCCAATACCATTTTCTCCACTTCATTAATTTTTTCGTCTGTTGTTGAAGTGCTCGGGCGTCCGGCACGCTCTTCGTCGTTCACATCTTCTCGGCCTTCTAAAAACATTTTGTACGACCGATAAACGTTGCTTCGGTCCAAGGTAGCTTCTCCGTATGCCACAGTCAACATTCGGAATGCATCCGAGCACTTAATTTCGTTTTTCACACAAAATTTGATACACGTTCTTTGATCCATTTTTTTGAATAAGTAAAAATCGAAGACGATTGAAAACACGTGCAAGTAAAGCAGCTATCACCAATCAAGTGAACATTCAAAATGGCCGAGCTTGTCGGCATAAGTGACAGACATGAGTACCAACATAACGCCACAAAAAAATCGAAATTCGAATATACGTAACCCGCGAAAATTCAAAATTCGCGATACTTTTTGAGCACTCCTCGTATATATATATATAGATATGTATATATATATATATATATATATATATATATATATATATATATATATATATATATATATATATATATGTATATGTGTATATAGGTATATAGATATATAAATATATACATAACATACATATATATATATATATATATATATATATATATATATATATATATATATATATATATATATATATATATATATATATATATGTATATGTGTATATAGGTAAATAGATATATAAATATATACATAACATACATATATATATATATATATATATATATATATATATTTATATATATATATATATATATATATATATATATAATTGTATTAAATACACGCATATGTATTTATATATATATATATATATATATATATATATATATATATATATATATATATATATATATGTGGATATATATATATATATATATATATATACATATATATAATATATATATATATATATATATATATATATATATATATATATATATATATATATATATATATATATATATATATATATATATATATATATATGTATATATATATATATATATATATATATATATATATATATATATATATATATATATATATATATCATATATAATATGTTTTCAAGTCTAAAAACAATTGCGCCTTTTGTTGTGATGTGTCGATTGAACATTTCTTTTATTTAAAATGGATTTTATTTAAGTACATATTGTCCATGATTATCTTTGACCTTTTGCGATTTTTTGGGTAAACGTTATTCCATCTGTATAGAACTTCTGTGGTTTATCGGCGAAAAAATTGGCGAAGTGATTTTCATAGTCCCCTTTTGAAGTGAATTTCTTTCCATTTAGGAAGTTTTGCAGACACCGAAACGAATGGTAGTCTGATTGTGCAAAGTCTCGCCTATATGGGGCTGATGCATCAAAACTTCCCAGCCAAGCTCTGTCAATTTAGCCGGGTCATCAAAGATGTGTGTGGTCTGGCATTGTCATGCTGGAAGACAACGCCTTTTCTATTCATCAATTCTGGCCGGTTGTTTTGAATTGCATGTTGCAATACGGTTAATTGCTAACAGAGCCAAATTGGGTTTATGACCGGGTTTTAGCTCCTCATGACAAACAATTCCCTTTCATTCCCACCATACAACAGGCATGACCTTATTTGGTGACAATCGTGGCTTTGAAGTCGTTTGTGATGATTCAGTTTAACTGTAAAGCTAAATGAACAATCAGGGCATCTAAATGAGCAGTCATCCAATTTAACTGTGAAGCTAAATGAACAATCAGCGCAGCTAAAAGAACAGTTATCCAATTTAACTGCGAAGCTGGACCAATAAGCGATCGAAATTAAGGCGGATATACAAAAACAGTCAACCGAAATAAAAGCGGAGCTCGGTAGTCTGAACAAACATATTAAATGCGTCGAGGAAAAGGTTTCCCAGGTCGAAGGGAGAATCAACCATGAGATCAGCCAGGTCGGGAAAAGAATAAACCATGATATCAGCCAGGTCAAGGAGAGAATCAACCATGAGAATGAAAACATGAAAAAGGAATTGGAAGCAGCGAAGGCAGTAGTAACCACCTCACTTGCCCCGCTTGTAACCGCAGCGCAAAGCACATCCAGGAACGTGCAAGCATCAATAATCGACGGGCAACCGGTCTGGAGTATTTACAAAATACAGTTTGAAACCGCCGCTAGGATAAATCACTGGAATGAGCAGGAACGAGCAACTGCATTGATTCTTGCTCTAAGAGGCCCAGCTACCGAGCTTGTGCAGACTATCCCCGTTGAGTTGCATTCAAACCCGGCTGCTATAATGAATGCGCTCGACATGCGTTATGGAGGCAATTATCTGAAGCAGATTTATCGGTCACAGCTACGGCATCGGATGCAGAAGTCTGGCGAAAGCTTATAGGAGCTAGCACAAGACATAGAGCGTCTGGCACTTTTGGCTTACCTAGCTAATGACCCAGAACATCGAAATGACGCAGCAACAGAAGCATTCATCAGTGCATTAAAGGACCAGGAATTGCAGCAAGCCGTGCATTAAGTTCAAAAGCAAACGGTTGAGGACGCATTGGCTTACAGTCTGAACTTTGAGGCAGCGAAAAATGTGACTCGAACCACTGCCTGGGTTCGCGAGGTAGTGGCAGACGAGTGCAGGTGTGAGCCCGTGGAAATTGAGCGACACCCGCATGCAAATGGTGTGCCTAGATGCTGGAAATGTGGAGAGAAAGGGCATCTGGAAAGAGACTGCAAGAAGCGAAGGAAACCGTTATATTGTCCAGGGTGTGCAGCTAGGAGAAGATCTATACCGAGTCAGGAGCCCAGGAAAGGAGCCCCTCAAACTGAGGGGTCGGGAATCATGTAAAACCCAACTTCGTGGGGCAGAGGTTGGCTAGGAGGATCGTCGTCCCCAGCACCACTATCACTGTGTCATGACTACATCGTGGAGAAGTAGACTTATGCCTTCCGGGTCAAGTTGACGGAGAACATTGCACCATAACAATCGACACTGGTGCAACCCGGCCGATTATCTGACCAGACTTAGTCAGGCAACAACTACTTTACAAAGGTGTGATTTTCTCACTACGGACAGCTACGGGAGAAACTGCAACTGTCCATGGAGAGGTCAACCTCCAGATACAGTTGGCAGACCTTGTGTTTCGACATGATTTTCTGGTCGCGAACATTATGGATGACTGCATTCTCGGAATGGATTCTCTGCGACCACATGGAATCACGTTGGATTTGCGCAAACGGGTATTGAAATGGCAGAATGTCAAAGTATGGATGGAGGATTCCAGCGTCCAAATTCCCAAGATGAATGTAGTAGTATGTACCGTATGTACTGTATGGGTCAAGCTTGATGATGATTCTGGAGACCAACGATCTTATCTGATAGAGCCAACGAAGAAGTCTGCATTGCGCCGTTTGATTTTAGGATGAAGCCTTGTAAGATCTTTAAGGAACGGATACGTGCCGGTTAGAGTCCTTAACACCGCAGACTCAACCACCAGCGAGAGAAGTTATCGGCAGCTGCCAGCCCGTTTCCACCATCATCTCTTTGGAAGCCACTCACGACCATCATTGGAAAAGGAGGCAAGACGCAGACAAAGCTCGGAAATACACGAGTGCAATATTGAAGCAGGTCAAATGCCAGTGCAGCTATTCAAGCTCGCCTCTAATCTGGTCACCAAGTACAGTGATATCTTCCCAACAAGCCCGGATGACCAAGGCCGAACGAGTACGGTAACTCACGTCATAGATACACGGGGAGCCAAGCCAATTAGACAAGCACCGAGACGTCTTCCTATAGCCAAACAAGGAGAAGTGAGCGCACTGATTTTGGACATGGAAAAAGAAGGCGTTATCGAACCTTCTGTCAGTCCATGGGCCGCGCCAATAGTTCAAGTAAAGAAGAAGGATGGTAGCACTCGTTTTTGTGTCGATTATAGGCAGCTTAACGACGTCACTAAGAAAGATAGTTAACCGCTTCCACGCATTGACATCATGGACACTTTAGGCGACGCAAAACGGGTTTCTACACTCGATCTCAAGATTGGCTACTGGCAGGTAGAAATCGACAAGAAGGACCGAGGGAAGACCGCATTTTCAATTGGGACCGGATTATGGCAATTTGTGGTGATGCCATTGGGGCCTTGCAATGCTCTAGCCACCTTCGAACGCCTGATGGAATACGTGCTACGAGGCCTAACCTGGGAAACCTGCTTGGTGTACCTAGATGACATCATTGTTATCGGGAGACTGTTCGAAGAGCATTTGCGGAACATAGAAGAGGTTTTCTCCCGATTGCGACTGGCGAATTTGAAACTTAGTCCCGACAAGTGTATCCTTTTTGCAGCTGAAGCAAAATACCTGGGACACGTCGTATCAGCAGAAGGGGTCAAAACAGACCCTGAGAAAATTGAAGCCGTGAAAAGCTGGCCAAAACCAAACAACATGCGCCAACTACGAAGTTTTCTGGGTCTGGCGACCTACTATCGAAGATTCGTCAAAGACTGCCAAAATAGGTAAGTGTGTCCATCAGCTAGCCGAGAAAAGTCGTCCGTATGTCTGGAATGAACAATGCCAGGCCGCCTTTGAGACCTTGAAGGAGAAGCTGCTGTAATAGATCGAATTCACATATCAAAACACAACAATCATACTTATATTCATACGTACACATCTTAAGCAAACAAATGTACACATTCATTCACTTACTATAATGGTAGATTCAATTCACATATCATGAACAAAAACAACAAACGTAATAAGATTCATACGTACATATCATAAGCAAACATACCTGTATATACATGTGTTCAATTATACATCATTCAATTCATTTGCTTACTAACCAAATTCATTTGTTTACCAACATAAATTCATTTGTTTACCAACAAAAGTCCAAAAGTCCCTCCGCGAAGTAATTTTTGCGGATATAGAAATTGCGGCGTTGTTTACAATGTACTCGCCATGTTCTCTGCGGAGCAATTCTCCGCTTGCGTAGGTTTGGGTAAAGATAATTAGAAGCTAATATATTAATCGATTTTTTCATCCTAGAAGCGAGACTCGAAATACTGTTAAACCATTTCATGGCGACCCTGTGTTATAGCAGGGTCGCCACGAAATGGTTTAACATTATTCATTCACAGGGGAAATTTATAACATTTATAACATTTCAAAAAAATTTCAAATTGATTTAGTTTGTTATACTTCACTGTGTGAATCACCCGTGCTGGCATATCCGAAATCCGGAAAAACGTTTGTAGTTGACACCGGTGCGAGCAACGGCGGTATTGGAGCTATACTCTCCCAGCAGATCGATGGCGAAGAAAGAGTCCTCTCGTATTACAGTCGAGTTCTCTCAAAAAGTGAGAAGAACTACTGCGTGACCAGGAAGGAGCTATTGGCTATAATAGAGGCCACCAAGCAGTTCCACAATTACCTATATGGCCAGAAATTTGTTCTTCGAATAGACCATGCATCGCTGAAATGGCTGCTTAACTTCAAAAACCCCGAGGGACAAATTGCGAGATGGATCGAAAGATTGCAGTCATACGACTACGAAATTGTTCATCGGAAGGGTGGAGTTCAAGGAAATGCTGACGCCCTATCTCGTCATCCATGTCCAGCTAACTGCAAGCATTGCTGACAGATTGAGGGAAAGGAGCCGACCGTTGATTTGCAAGTTATAAAGGCCGAATTCGATGCAGGTTTGTCATTGGAAAAGATTCGAAATGCCCAGTTAGCCGATGAAGACATCGGACCATTGCTCGTATTGAAGGAGACAACTCGGCGACATTTCGATGCATGGGGCCAACCTGAAAAGTTATTGGGCACAATGGAACTCCCTTCAGGTGGAGGATGGCCTACTTAAGCGAAAATGGGTAACGGCGGATGGCAGCTCCTATAGGATGTAAACTATACTTCCCAAAAGCCGAATCCACGATGTGGTTAAGGAAATGCTCGAAAGATCCTCGGGAGGCCACCTCGGTGTTAACAAGACCTTAGCGAAATTGCGGGAAAGGTTTAATTGGCTCCACGCTCGAGAAGACGTAGAGGATGTGTCTCGCAGATGCACAATTTGCGCTTCCGTCAAAGGTCCAAAGCGACGACTGAGAGGACAAATGCAAACCTACAACGTGGGTGTATCGTTTGAAAGGATTGCTGTTGACATCGCAGGACCTTTTCCTGAATCCAATTGGAGAAATCGATACACGCTAGCTGTGGCCGATTATTTCAGCAAGTGGCCCGAGGCCTACCCCGTTCCCAACCAGGAAGCAACTACTGTAGCCGAACAGCTAGCGTAGAACTACATTCGGATCAAGGCCGAAACTTTGAGTCACTGGTTTTTGACGAAATGGTGAGCTACTAGAAATACGGAAAACGAGAACAACACCACTGCATCCCCAATCCGAAGGAATGGTCGAACGTTTCAACGACACACTCAATAAACACCTGGCCCGACTGGGACCGACACATCCCACTATTTTTGATGGCGTATAGAGCTGCCGGACATGCCGGCTGATATAATGTTCGGAACAGCCCCTGAGAAACCCCAAACGATCTCGGAGTACGCAACTGAGCTAAGGCAACGGTTGAACCAGATACATCGGACAGTGCGAAAACACCTCGAATCGGCTACTGACCGCATGAGACCAGGTATGATCTAAAGGCAAATTCTACTGGCTTCCAGCAAGATGACTTGGTGTGGCTATATAACCCACAACGGCGTAAGGGTAGGTTCCTAAAGCCGCAACATAATTGGGAGGGACCATACTGAGTTAGGAAGCGAATCAACGACGTTGTATATCGCATACAGGAATACCTTAACCCGAGAGCCAAAATGAAAATCGTGCACCTGGACCGTCTTGCCCCATATTACATCGAGGAAGACTTGACTACAACTGGTGACACATCTTTTCGGGGCGAAAAGAACTGAGGTGGGGGCAATGTTACATGTACAAATAATTCTGCGAGCTACTGTCGCAATTGTTTTCGGAACATCATGATCAACAAACGAATATACTCGAAAGCACAAGAATCAACCAAGCATGATCAACATCTGAAAGTGAGTCACTGCGCCATTCAGAATTGCCCGAATATTCCAGGTAGTTCGCCAGTGTACGAGAAATGGATTGAATGACTACAGCCCCTATATAAAGGCGAGATGAATGAATGGGGGAGATAGTAAAACTGCGAAATAGTGGAGTGCGAAGTAAAGGCGCTATTGATTAATAGTGAAGTCTTATAGACAGTTGAATTAAAAAATTGATACAGTAAAAATTAGATTTAAATGCGATATGTAAAATAGTGAAATTCATGATTGTGCATTCTTTGTAAGTAAACTCTTTTAACTTAATTGAAAAGACAGTGTGTTTTCACTTTTCCGGAGCATTAAAATTTTTGGCCGCGAACCATTACACGCGACAATATATATATATATATATATATATATATATATATATATATATATATATATATATATATATATATAAATATATATATATATATATATATATATATATATATATATATATATATATATATATTTATAGATATATATATATATATATATATATATATATATATATATATATATATATATATATATATATATATATATATAGATATATATATATATATATATATATATATATATATATATATATAGATATATATATATATATATATATATATATATATATATATAGATATATATATATATATATATATATATATATATATATATATATAGATATATATATATATATATATATATATATATATATATATATATATATAATTACATATATAGATATATATATATATATATATATATATATATATATATATATATATATATATATATATATCCATTATATATACATTATGTGTAGACATATATATACATTGTGGCAAAAAAGTACAGAGAAGTTGCAAATGAAAAGCAAAATATTTAATTCTTCATCAATATTTATTTTGTCGCTACATACATATACATACACACCTATAAGGAAATCCCAGAGCGACTTGCACACATAAATATTGATTTCGTTGGCCCGCTTCCACTATCAGGAGGTTACTCATACATTACAGTAATTGACCGTTTCTCAAGATGGCCAGAGGCAATTCCAATTAGCAGTATAACCGCGGATAGCCTCGCATCTGCACTAATATTTGGCTGGATATCTCGTTATGGCGTTCCCGCAAGAATAACCACGGATCAAGAACGACAGTTGGAATCGGAATAGTTTCGCCAGCTTAACAGAATCTTAGAAGTATTACATTTGCGAACGACAAGCTACCATTCGCAGTCAAATGGCATTAGCGAAAGATGGCACAGGTCGTTAAAATCATCTCTAAGAGCCAAATTATCTAATGATTGGTACAATGAACTACCTCTCGGTTTACTAGGGCTTTGCAGCGTCTGGAAAAACGATATAAAAGCAACACCAGCAGAAATTACTTTCGGACAAGCACTTCGCATTCCAGGAGGACTTTTTGAGCCATCGAAGGAGCACCCCAGTGATGAAGAATTTATAAAAAAGTTTCGAAGAAGAATGAATATTTTTCAACCTGCAAAGACCACGCATCATACCAGTACTAAAGTTTTCGTCCACCCGGTTTTAAAAGTTTGTTCGTATGTTTTTGTTAGAGTCGATACCATTCGTACTCCACTTCAGCCACCGTAAAAAGGGCCATACATTGTCATTAAGCGTGGTTGTAAAATTTTTAAAGTAATTGTTAATGGAAAGCATCAACACATTTCTATCGATCGATTGAAACCTGCCTTTGCAATACAAGATCAGAACGAACAAACACCGATATCCAGTAAATCAGTACACCACCGCAACGATGGCGACCAATTATAACCAAACCACTGCACTAACAGCAGTGAAAAAAATCCGGTTTGAATAAAAAAGGGAAGTTAATGTTCGCAGTCAGAATGTACACGCGAGAATAAAATCAAATTACATCTAAATTAGTAAACAAAATAGTGAGTTTTTATTTTACAAAACAAAGAGTGCGCTACTCGAGTTTTTTTTTCCAAACGCGAGTGCATTTTTCAGCCATGTAGACTTTTTTCACACGGATTATTCGTTTTCCTTAATGACGCGGCTGACACGTGTTAATTTCACACGAGTAAACGAGTTAATTTCACACGGAAAATGCGTGCTTATTTTACATGGGATATGCGTGTTATTTTCCAGTATCCGGGACTCGAAATAGCATTTTTTAGGATATTGTAAAATCATTCTACAATACCCTACTAAAATCGCGTCCTTTCTGTCCGTCTGTCCGTCCGTCCGTCCGTGTGTCACACCACTTTTTCTCCTAAGCTACATAAGCTAGAAACATAAGATTTTGTAAGTAGGCGCGAAGTGACGCCCTCTTCAAAATTTCAACACGAAAAAAATTTATAAGGTCTTTAAGGGGGGTCTACCCATATAGGGGAGTTGCCCCTGAAAAAAAGTTTTCATCGCATGTAGGCAATATGGGTATCAAATGAAAGGTCTTAGTGAGAACTTTTCAAAACAGGTCTTAAAATGACAAATTTTGCTTCGAGGGGTGCAGGGGAAGGGGAAATGCACGAAAATTTTGTGACCCGAACAATCTGAAAAAAATCTTGATGAGTACAATAACAACAAATACATGAGAAGTCGAAATTCACTCAACTTTGTTAGTAATAGTATGATTTATCGATTTTATGTTTTCTTAAATAAAATCTTAACGGTGCCTTTAAATTTAATAAAATTCAGTACACAGATGACTATTTATAAGATCAATCTATCCTGAAAGTTTCATAATGATCGAATGGTATTTAAAGAAGTAAGAGCGATTTGAATTTTCCTGTATTACTATGGGACAATATGCGCTGTATTAATATGGAAACATATGGCTATGGAACAATATGCGCTTTTTACCGACTCAGATACTACAGCTTTGCTAGGATTTGCATGAAAATTTCAGAAATGATAGGTATCATGAATTTCTTTGAGAATTGGCTCAGCTAGCGGTATTAGTAATCGTAAAGCAAAAAAGTGGCGGTTTTAAATGCAAAGATTGAATAATTTTGATGTATTTTTCCTTCTCAAGGGCAACAAATACCTTTGAAATCGAAATCTGATCAACTTTGTTAATAATAGTACATTTTATAAATTTTGCTTTTTTGTCTATAAAATCAAGATGGGACCCTTAAATTTCCCATAATCTATAATTTAAGTTTTCTGAATAATAAACAGCTAAGTTACAGACGATTGAAATCTAACAATTACAACAACGTTAACACGTGATACTAGGGAGATACACGCTTGCAACGGACCTAGACACTACAAATATGTAGGAATTTTGATAAAAATTTTAGAAATGGTTTGTAATATTCATGTGTTATCATGACTAATCAAGCGACGGGGTCAAAACACTGGAAACAAAATCGCGGCGAGCTTAAAATCATAATAACCACAATAATTTTTCGAACTCAATTTATGGAATCTGTATATTACTCAATTATATCAGGATAAATTGTTTGATTTACTACTTGTTTTACAATACCCTTCTGGCAGGAGCATCCTCTTGCTACTCCAATTTGTTTTATATTGTTTTTGAATGATTTCTCAAAAAATAATGCTATTTCGTTTTATTTTATGACGCATATGTATACATTGTGACAAAAAAGTATCCGGAAGTTGTAAATAAAACGCAAAATTTTTAATTAATCATCAATATTTATTTTGTCGCCTTCAAAGTAATCCCCATGAGATGCACTACACTTACGCCAACGAATTTTCCAGTTCTCGAAACACTTTTCATAAGCACTTTTTGGGATGGCCTTCAGCTCCTTCAGCGAGTTTTGTGTTATATTGTGGTGAGAAAGTACCTGCACATTGCAAATAAAACGCGAAATATTTAATTATTCATCAGAATTAAGGGATCCAAATCTGGTAAATGCGATGGTTGATCGATGGTATTTATTGTGTTTTTGGTTTTAAATTCGGTCACCATAAGAAAGATCGCAACGCACTACTGAAGTGTACCGACTGAAGCAGCTGCTGTAAGCAAACTGATTGACAGATCGCGCTCATGTTTGGTGTAGCAATTGAGGACAGTCCTACCATTTTAACGAAATAATTTTTTTGAAATATTTACCCGGGGAATTTAAATTATGATTTCCGGGTACTTTGTTGTAACAATTTATATATATATATATATATATATATATATATATATATATATATATATATATATATATATATAAATATATATATATATATACAATATTTCATGTCGTATTGAAAGAGGCTTAAATTCTTTGTGTATATATATATATATATATATATATATATATATATATATATATATATATATATATACAAAGAAGTTAAGCCTCTTTCAATACGACATGAAATATTGTATGCATTTCGTGACATTTATTTTCGAACAACTCTATATATATACATATATATATATATATATATATATATATATATATATATATATATATATATATATATATATATATATATATATATATATATATATATATATATATATATATATATATATATATATATATATATATATATATATATATATATATATATATATATATATATATATATATATATATATATATATATATATATATATACTGTGAGCGTCAAAAGAAAGTAAACACCAACTTTTCATCTTTAAATTGTTACATTACAAAGCTTTTATTGACTTGCGATAAAAAGTAATATTAATGAGTTTGCTACTAAACCATTTAGAGATTGATTACTATTAAACATGAAATCAAAACAAGTGGCAACATTGCACAAACCTCACCAAAGTGGAAATGCACCAGACTTTACGCGTCAAAAAAAGTAAACAGTGGTAAGACTTACTTCGCTTCTTTTATATTTCGGGGAAGAACCTTAACTTTTGGTGACAAATTTGTGCTGTTTGCGTGCTTTACATCACCAAATGTCGTTTTAAGTACATTTGTTCTAATAAATATTAAAAAGAAAGACTTAAAAGAAAATAGTTTCACTGTGGGAAAGCAAACATCGCCTGCTACTCGGAAAAATATAATAGACTTAAAAGAAAAAGGTTAATCCTTGCGTTAAATTGGCGAAATCGTGGGCGGAAACCACTGCACAGTAAAAAAAAATATTTATAAGTATGCCAAACATCATCTCGTTGAAGATTTACCGAGATTTGGACGCCCAAAGTGGCTTAGTGGTACGGAAGTTAGAGCTGTAGTAAGAGAAGTAAGGGCATATCCAGCATCAAGTGCAGCTAAATTGTCAGAAGACATAACGCAGGCATCAAGCATACCAGTAAGTGCGAGTACAGTCAGGAGAGCGCTTCATAAAAATGGTCTACATGGAAGAATACCACGGAAAAAGCCATACATACCCAAGGCGAATCGGATCACGCGTATGGACTTTCGCTAAAAAATACAAAAACGAGGCTCCATCTTTTCCATCTTTTCGGGAAAACGTACGAGTATTATATACAGATGAGAGCAAATTCGAAATTTTCGGCGCGAAAAGGCCCCCAAAAAATGGCGCACTAAGAATGAAGCCTTTAAAGAAAAGTGTGGCGGTTCAGTTATGGTATGGGGGTGTATGGCGGCAACTGGTGTTGGTAATCTTGTTGGATTATTTAACCATTTTGAGGTACAATGTTGGCCCTAGTGTCGAAAAATAAGGCTTGTCTGGAAATTGGATCTTTCAACAGGACAACGATCCAAAGCATACGTCCAAAATTGTGAAAGAGTGGCTACTGTACCGGACTCCTAAGACGATTGATCATCTGCCGCAGTCCCCAGATCTTAGCCCGATCGAGCATCTGTGGGAACACCTTGACAGAAAAGTGAGACAAAGGGTCATTTCAAGCAAAGCCGACTTTAAGAAGGTTATAAAGGAAGAATGGAGCCAAATCTCTCCCGATGTTACAAAAAAACTCGTCGCGTCGATGCCTAGAAGACTAAATGAGGTGCTTAAGTCCAAAGAAAAACAAACGAAATATTAAACAAGTTGGGTAGACAGACCTATGCTCATGTCAGAAGGGTTTTGTACTCAACTTACAAAATGCCGTAACCAGCAACGAATAAAATTAAGAAACACGTCATGTTCGAGAATCATACTATTATTAACTAAGTTGAAAGAATTTTTTAATGCTGAGGTATTTGTTAAAGTTATACCCATAAATGTCTCGCTTGATAATGTTTTTCAGATTTTTTTAGATCGCGGGTGTCCATTCGCGAGGGAGAAAACACATTTTCCATGTATTTTTCATGTGCCCCCACTGAAGCAAAAACTGTCAGTTTAAGAGCTGTTTTGAAAAACTCTCATAGAGAAATTTCATTTGATACTCATATCGGCTACCTTTCATGAAATTTTTTTCAGGGGCCACTCCTCTGCACTGTAAGCATCGATTCATGGCCTATTTTTTCGAATCCTAGAATGGTTACAAAGCCCTTTTGCTAGGAGCTCTCTCCTGCCTCTTCGACTTGTTTCAATTGTATGTAGCCATCCTCATGATACCTATCATCCCTGAAATTTTCATGCAAATCCTAGCAAAGCTGTAGTGTCTAAGTCGGTAAAAAGCGCATATGGCTCCATAGCCATATGTTTCCATAGTAATACAGGGCACATTGTTCCATAGTAATACAGGAAAATTCAAATCGCTATAACTTCGTTAAATACTGTTCTATCTTTATGAAACTTTCAGAAAAGATCAATCTTATAAATAGTCATCTGTTTGCTAAATTTTATTGAATTTAAGGGTACCATTTAGATTTTATTCAAGAAAACATAAAATCGATAAATCATACTATTACTAACAAAGTTGAGTGAATTTCGACTTCTCATGTATTTGTTGTTGTTGTACTCATTAAGGCCTACATTCATGATTTTTTTTCAGATTTTTCAGATGGAAGGTGTCCAATCGCGAGGGGGGGGGGGTACGCGAAAAGTTCGTACATTTCCCCTTCCCCTGCCCCCCTCGGTAGTCATAAGGCAATTTTAAGACCTGTTTTGAAAAGATCTCATTGAGGCCTTTCCAATGACACCCTACTCGACTACCAATGGTGAAAATTTTTTTTTGAGGGGTCAACTCCCTATATGGGGAGACCCCCCCTTAAACCCCTTTGAAAAATTTTGTCACCCTTGAACTTTCAAGAGGTCACCACTTCTGACCTTTTCACAAAGTTTCATGGCTGTAGCCTTTATAGTTTCGGAGAAAAAGTGCTGTGACATACAGACGGACGGACGGACGGACGGACGGACGGACGGACGGACGGACGGACAGACGGACAGACGGACACAGGTCGTGATTGCAATAGGGTTTTGTATTTTAGTACAAAACCCTAAAAATTAAAGAAAATCTGCTTTTTCTATTGAAGTTCTGTTACTTTTTTTTTGACGCATGAAATTTTGTCTTTTTTTTGGTTAAGGTGAATTTATCTTTATTGTGTCTTACTTTTGTTTAATGTTTATGTTGTGTTTAGTTCTTATTAAATAAGTCTTTGATTCCTTATACACATTTTTGATTTTGTGTTAATTACCTTGTTTTAATAAAATTCTTAATACAAGTACCTAAGGTGTTTACTTTCTTTTGACGCTCACTGTATATATATATATATATATATATATATTTATATATATATATATATATATATAGATATATATATATATATATATATATATATATATATATATATATATATATATATATATATATATATATATATATATATATATATATATATATATATATATATATATATATATATATATATATATATATATATATATATATATATATATATATGCAGTGATTTGAAAGGAATTTTAAATCTCCGTAAAGGACTATAGCGATGGTCAGCTGCCTCGGCGAGAGAAGATGTTGATGTTCTCCGAAATTGGCCTTGTCTGAGGACGCGTGGATGCGCTGACAGGCTAGCATTGTGGTGTCATGGGGCGTGCTCTTCTCCCCAATACAAGGGCCCGCTGCAAAAAATCTCGCATTCACGAATTAACTGTTCGTAAGATTCGGGTCGACAGGTGTCGACGCCGAGCTAACCTACTGAAAGGATTCGTTGCCAACACAAAAGGACAGGCTGAGCCTGACAAACGTTTGCGAGGCTCGAGAGGATCTCGTCTCTAGTGTGTATGCTTACGGCCCCCAATTAAGAGTGAGGCATCTAGGTAGAAGCGTTGCCCCCTCGCACCCCCGACCCGGATCTTGATCCGGGTATATATTTTTCATTTAAAAAAAAATCTCATACAAACAAAATTTGCATGCATTTTCCCGTTAAATGAAAACTATTAACGTTTCAAATTTATTTCAAATCTTATATAATGGAATCACATAAAACTTTAGCATAAATAGGAAACTCAACTGGAAAGCCTCTCTACCCTGCGAGAGCATCTGTAACGACAAAGAAAAGGGCTGAGCTCACCCGATGGCTAGCTCATGATTGGAGGAGAGCCAGCCAACGTAGCGGGTGCCATACGCGGTCAGGGTTCCAACTAAATGAAAAGACCGAACGTAAAATTAATCTATTTATTCACTCTTTTTTTCTGTAGAAAACATGTAAGTAAATAGGAATTTTTTTCCCGGGCAATTTTCTACAAAATATACTTCAGTGTTTATGCATTAGTTTTTTCTATCAAAGATTCTTTAAAAAAATTTCAAAATGTTTTTGCCATGACTGAAAGGAAAATCAAACATGGTTTATTGAAAAAAAAAATTAAATATAAAAAAAATTGTGCTAGGCTAACCTCTCAAAATTGTTCTAGTTTTTACAAAAAAAAGTTAATGTTTATTTGCGCTTAACCATATATTATTTCATTATTTCGGAAGGGTATGCAAATAAAGGATTTATTAAGCGGTCTGAAGGATACATGTCTTCGTATACGTGTACAATTTTTCTTTCCAATATAAAATTGCGCTAAACAAAAAATAAAATTTTAAAAAAGTTTGTACACTATCCTACTTCACTTAATTTTCCTTCTCATTCATATTTTCCCCATTATAAATAACATATGTAAATAGAATAAATAAGTCATTGTAGGCAAATAAAAAGGGTGCCTACCTGATCCTTCTCCGACGAGCGCTTGTTGACGGGGTGAGTAAGGCCTGCAATTATTGTTTAACCAGGTGAATGTAAAGTTTTCTTACAAAATCAGCCTTGTTCAGGGAATCTAGCACTTCAGCATTTTTCCTCCTTTTTGAGCTTCACTGCTTGTACTTGACTTCGACGCCACTTTTCCCACAATTCGATATGCGATACCTTGACGGCCTCAAGGCTTTAAGTGCAGACTCATAAGATTTTCCGTTGCCCGATGGGATAACTCAGCATAGAAGCGACCCCGGTCGCAAATCACGAGTTGACAATTCGAACAGAAAAAACGGTAGGGCCGTGGTTTCTGACTTGGCCGATTATGTCTCAAACAAATGACACTTGCACCAATCTTTCCGTTTGCACTAACAAAGGCTCATGCCACTAAAAATACGAATCAACCCCTAATACTTATACCAGATTTTTCCTTTAGCCGCCTCCCATACAATCTTCAAGCACTACTTCGAGATTTCCTCATTTTCTTCACTTCACGTTTTGCCGGTGTTTTCATGATTCACGAAAATTATTATTACTTGTACTTTTTCATCGTATTTGTACATCTTAATATCAAAAATCACTTTCTATGATGGGACTATTTAAATGAAAACTTCTTATGGGCTCTATTCGTTCTCAAATTACTGTTTCACTTCACTTTTAACGGCACACAAACAAGAGATACTCATCCATGTCATTTGTTACAAGAATGCTTTTTCTGTCGCTCCAAATCGTAACTAGACTTTGAAGCAAATAGCATTTGCACGGTCTGTTTTTATCGTCGCCGTGGATTTTTGCGCGACTTCTTTTGAACGTTTCCCATTCAATTCGATTGTAGTTTTTCACCCCGAATAAATCTTGCCGTTTTTCCTCCCGTCTCTACCCAGAACGATCTTCTTTAACTAAACAGATGCAATCACTCGCAAATTCCAAAGAAATTTTAAATTTTACTCGCCGTACACGTTCCGCGGCACAAGATTTCTTCCTTCGTCGGTTCTCGTTTCGCATTTATCTCCCTTAGAACTGGTAACTTTTTTAAGCTCAGGTCTTCGTCGGCGGTGGTCGTAAAACGTGCTTTCTATTGCCTCCATTCTATTTCATACACGGAACCACTCAATAATAAAAATCTAAAGAGCTAATACACTTTTCTGCTACAATATATATATATATATATATATATATATATATATATATATATATATATATATATATATATATATATGTATATATATATATATATATATATATATATATATATATATATATATATATATATATATATATCTATATATCTATCTATCTATATATGTATATTGTTACCCCCCAGATATTCCAGGGGAGTCGCTATTGCCCCCAAAAGATAAAAGGGTGCTCCGGCGGGTGCTTACGGACCTGGTTTAGCTCGTCCGGAGACGGGCGTGGGGTGCCACTCGCTTGTCCCCCAAGGCCCCAATAAGCCGCCAAGCGAGAATACGGCTTGCCGGACCAACCAACGTCACTGTTCCACTTTCTTCCAACTCCCTAACTATCGAGCAAAAGCTAGTTGCCACACTAAGCACCTCGTACCACACTTTCCTCGGGACCTGCTAAATTCGCAACAAACACTTTTTTCCACCCTATCAGGCCCTCCTACGCTCCCCTCGAAACCTGACACTAAACTTCTGACCTGATATCGATATTTACACTCCACCCCCGAACACTGCCACTATCTTCCGATTTTACTATTTTTACAATTACGGCTTACCACTTAAGCCGCACCCGTCACAACCTGAAACATAATTCCAATTCAATATTTTAAATGAAATTCATACATCAATGCAATTGCGCAAACTCTTTAACTACTTTAAAGTATCTAGCTAGATCGCACCAAAGAAGAAGTTATTTTCTTTAATAATGAAAACTTACTACTACGCGTACCTAAAGGGGCCCCTTCTCTGCTGCCTCCGATGGTGTTCATTCCTCTTACGTCGCCACTTGTAGCTCACAATCCTGCCTCGTCATTCTGTTCTGGTCACGTTCACTCGCCACTCGATGAATCGTCCCCCCAACTCGTCGCTTTTCCACTTATCACCACCAACGCTCGTCGCTTCGCTAGTTTCTCTGCTCCGCCAAACTCAAGAAGAAAGAAAGAGGAGGCGCGTCATTCGTCGCGCGCTTTTATCATCTCCTCCTAACAGCCAATGTCCCGTTCTCCGACCGAGTTCCTTTGTCTCCGGTCAGCCACCTCTTCGGAGTGGTTCTTCTTATTCTCGGGGAGTAGTTTCACTCTGACGCAGCGTGATTTCCACTCCGCTCTTGTAATGATCACTTCAAGTACGGCTGAATTGGCTGAACCTGATTCACTGACAGTTTGCAACGTCAGTGATGCTTATTTACATTTAGTTTTCAGGTAAATTGTGCTGGTTTTTTTTTATATTCATTATTTACAAAATTCCTCTGAACAGCATAGCATAGGACATTTCATAAAAAGTCAAGTAATTAAGTTTGCTATAAAATAAGTCATCAGTTTTTAGTCGGCGCTATTAAAGCAATACTTTTCGTTAAATATAAAGACGTAGTTAAGCAAGAGATTGATCCAAGGCATGGAAAACGACAATAACGAAAATACATTAAATAACTATTATCCACAGATGTGATAATATGTGTTGTATTCCATTTTTTTATTATGGTTATACTTAAATGGTCTCCAATTTCAATCTACTGAGGGCGGAGGTTTTTTTCGTTCGAATTAATGGTGTTCTATTAATCTACACTTAATAATTTCTTTGCGTTGGGTGGTAAATGTTAATTGAAACGTATCCCCACTCTGTCTATCCCGATATAATTACATGCGTATCGTTTAAACTAATAGTTACTTTCGCTTCAAATGCAATCATGTCGCTTTCAATATCATTTTCGCCACATTTTTCCTTTTCAATGAATTGCGATTCCTTTCTCGTTCCGATTCATTGTTATCTTCACTTTGCACCCGTTTCAATCCTGTTGGCATATCATTTGCAGTATCAATATTTCCATCGAAACTTATACGAGTATATATCCACTCCTTCTTGTACTCAGATTGTTAAATTGAACAAAGTGTCTTAAGCTTTCCTGCAATTCGGAGTCGACAAGATTGTTCGAGCGTTATATCAAATTAGCTGCGTTGGATGGTCTTATATCCCAGCATAAGGCTTACTCAAGTTCGGTCTGATAGAATTAATTGTATCGTTGTGATTGTGTTTAGTTGTATTTTTGCACAACTTAACTTGGTAATCTTACCCTTGCATGTAATGAAGTAAAATGTTAGCGCATTTAGATTCTTGACATTCTTTGCGAAAATTTGAGATATTTTTCACGGCTTCCTTGTGTCGTTTTTGCCCACGATTCAATTCTTCGGGACATTTTCCGCTTGCTTGGCGAATCAATCAATTGATGCTTCCATTCGGGCGATATCTTTGTTCACATTTATTACGTCTAAACTGAGAGTCTTCTTTCCAGTTGTTGACTACTCCTTTAGTTTTGCTCTGAAAAGCAGAATTTTTCCTTACTTTTTGCATTCAGGAGAAAATCTTGCGTGTGGACTAAAACTGCTTATGCTGAATTGATTTTATTGTATCATGACATTAGGACTGAATCATCAAAGGAAATTGGGCTCTGTTTGTTGCTGTAGCTTCAATTCTATTTGCTTGTTAAGGTTCATTATTTTAGAACATTTTGTTTCAAAACAATACGGATCTTTGCTCTCCCGGTCTTTAAACGACGTCGAACCTTCTCGTTCAGGATGTGAGTCTTGGTGGCCAGTGGTTCTAGGCATTCCTTCCGGACTCGAAGTGGCATTTACCTTCGCCGCAACCTGCCCATCTCCCAGTACGGGTTGTAGTTATTCATTTTTCTCATTTTTTAACACTCAAAACTACGAGTATTCGTACTTAACCTACTGTCGTGAGTACAATTAGGAGCGTCAAATAAAGCCCTAGTCGAGCGCGGCTTAGACTTGCTTAATTTACCGAGTCACGCGAATGCTATGATAGTGTTTGGGATGAGGTAATGTTGATGCCCTTCTACTTTATCCGTAACATTTCCCCCTCTGCTTTTAATGGATTTCCCTGAAATCCACTCCTATACTACTAACCACCCAACGTCCCGATACACACACACTCTGGTAGCACTTCGCTGTAGGATTAGCCTCTCTGAATACTACTAACAATCCCTACACCACCACCTCCTAGCAAACCGTCTTTACTCTACGTTTTGTCGTCACCTGTGTAGACTCTCTACGTTTATTATTAGCTCTAAGACAACCTTCCATTTTAGGTCTTCTGGGAACAACACCGTAAAGGACGTCCGACCTCCAACCGGAAAGTACGCCAAGCAAGGAAAAGGAAAAAACACTTTTAAGAAGAAGGGCAAAAAAAAGGAAAAGAAACACTGAGACCGCACCGAAAGCAACCCTCCCTCAACGGCGTTACTGTAGTATTCTATCAACAGTAATCATTTCATTTTATCATTCATAAGTTTAACTAGTTATGTATGCTATGTAATCATTTCGAATCCCGACTCATGATCGCGTCAATTCTGTCCGTTCATCCCTTAGTTTCTGATTCGCGGTTTTTCTACATACTGAAACTCACGTAAGCTGGTTCCCAACTCATTTCTTACACCCAGAATACTAACTCCTACTACGATCTGCCTTGTCTTAGAATGCGTCACTCCCTCGTTTCTATGTTTTCGTAACCTACACCTTTTTCGTTACGGAACATACACTTTGAGGTCCTTCGCATGCCATACGCCTGCAGCTCTTCCACCAATGTGTTTGAGGTTGTAGGAGCTCGCTGATACTTGCTTCTCCAACACAAAAGGTATTTATATTTTCGAGAAATTGCGCGCCATTATCGCATATAAGGGAGCGAGGTACGCCGAATAGCATGAAGACTTGGTCCTCCAAGATATGTGTGACCTCATTTGCTGTGGCTGACCGCACTGGATGTAGCAACACAAACTTTCAGAAGTAATCGACGACTGTGAGAATGTGTGTGTTGCCCTTTGTCGAACGGGGAAGAGGTCCAATTAAATCAACACAAAGAGATTTCCACGGTTGTTTAGCCTTGTTCACCCTACTAACCATGTGACCCACAGATCCCTGACGATCCACTTTTATTGACTGGCAAACTTTGCATCTTCGCACGTATGTATTAACCTCCGCGGCCATCTTTGGCCAGTAAAAGTGCTGTGCAATACGATCCAGCGTTCTTGCCATTCCCATGTGCCCTGCTGTTGGGTCATCATGGAATTTTAGTGAGAGCTCTCTTCGTTCTGGTTTCGGAACTACCTTGCTCCAGGAGTCTTCCCCCCCCTGAACCCGGCAGTCGACGTTGCATCCGCTTGTATAATTCCCCTGATCTCACTTGCCAGGCGGCATATTTCTCGGGCTCAGCTTCTACTTTCTGTTTCATCTTCCGATACCATGAGTCGTCCTCTACATTTGCTAATATTTCTATCACTGGTACTGAGCGCGATAGAGCATCAGGAACAAGGTGTTCCTTTCCTTTTCGATGGATGATTTCGAAGTCAAATTGCTGCAGTCTGACCGCCCAGTGAGCCAAGCGACCGGTAGGATCCCGCAGATTATTTAACCACACCATCGAGTGGTGGTTCGCTACCACCTGGAAACGGTAGCCTTCCACATATGGCCGCAGCTTCTCCACTGCCCACAGAACCGCGAGACATTCTTTCTCAGTCGTTGAATATTTCTTCTCCGCCTTACTGAGAGAGCGATGCAAATAGCACACTACCTTTTCTCCTGAGGCATGCTTCTGGCTAAGAACTGCCCCCAATCCGACATCAGACGCATCAGTTTGTATGCAAAAAGGCAGGTCGAAATCTGGGCAACTCAAAATTGGTACGGATGACAATTTTGCCTTACACACTTCAAATGCTTCTTGGCACTGTTGACTCCACACAAATTTCTTATTCTTCCGTAGAAGGTCAGTCAGGGGTGCAGTAATAGTGGCATGGTCCGGGATAAATCACCGGTACCATGATACCATTCCTAACAATTGCCGAACCTTCTTCACGGTGTTTGGTGGAGGAATACGCAGCATCGATTCAACCTTATCTGGGTCCACGTTTAACCCCTGTTCATCGACGGTATAACCCAGGTATTTTAACTGCGGCCGGCAGAACTGACACTTTTCCCTCGATACCCGTAGCCCTGCTTCTCGTAACCGTCGAAATACTTCCCTGAGTATCGCCACATGCTTTGCAAAGTCCTGAGTCACGATCACTATATCGTCCAGGAACGTAAATACGTAGGGTTCTAGTTCTGGCCCCAAAATGCTGCAAAGTCGCTGGTGCATTCTGCAGTCCGAATTGCATCCTTCTGAACTGGAAAAGTCCCCTCCCAGGTACTGTAAACGCAGTGAAAGCTTTTGAGTTCGCTGCCATTGGAATTTGCCAATACGCTGATTTTATGTCTAATGACGATAGATACCGAGCATCCCATAATTTATCAAGGGTCGAGGAAATGTATGGTACTGGGTACGCATCCTTCTCAGATACTGCATTGAGTTTCCGATAGTCCACGCAAAATCTATAGGTACCCTCCTTCTTCTTCACTAACAAGAGTGGGGATGACCAGGTGCTGTTTGAAGGTTCCACTACCCCCATGGCTAGCATCTCATCCAGCTCGGTATAGACATGCTTCAATATGGCTGGAGACATTGGATAATACCTTTGTTTTATAGGCGCTGCAGTTGTCTTGATCACATGTTCTGCCCCCGATGTTCCCCCCAATCTTTCACCCATAGCCTTAAATTCCTCCTCCAGCAGATTATTTAATTCAAACTCCTGCTTTGGAGAAAGACTACTCAGTGATCGTAAGTGGATCGGTAGTTTCTAATCTAGTAATAAGGCGAAGTCCCAATGCTGACTGCTAAGATCCAAGACTATTCTAAATTTTTTTATAAAATCCACCCCCAGGATTAGTATTTGCGGGACCGAGGTACCCACCAATGCTTCCAAGTATTGTGTATGCCCTTTTAATCTAAAGGGCAAACATACGGAGCCTTCCACCTTCCCACAATTATCCAGGGTAACATCGATCTTCCTCAATTGCTCCCAACCTTCTGAACCAATGATTGTTCTACTTGCCCCCGAATCCAATAGACCTGGCATTCTCCTTCCTGCAACTTCCACCAGAACATGTGAGCGAGCATCTCCCTCCTTTTCCTCCAAGGCGAATTCTACTTTCGAAACACTGTGCTGCGACCTTTTATCCGTGCCACCACGGTGGCCTATGGGACACGGTACTCGTTTCCCGATGACCGATTAGTTTCTGCTCTTGTCCTGCTGGTGACAGTTTGGACAGTTTGCTCGAGCCGGGTTCCTCCTTCCGCACCCATAACAAGTTTTTGGTTGTCTACACTCCCTTCCCAATGTCCTGGCAATTCAATTGTTGCTGGCAATTCCAACACCGTTTCGCATTCCCGCGTTGGCCCCTTACTTCCACAGATGGTATTGTCTCCACATAAGCCAGGTCCTGCTCCAAACGCCGTTTTCTTCGATGACTGACTAGTGGTACAAAAGCTTCAAGCGCTTGCCGAGTCTCCTCTAACCTCCTTCCTAATTCTACCCACTCTTTCAAATTTTCGATTGTCCTTAAACTCAACTTAGTTTGATAAAAAGGGGATATATTTTTACGAATGATCTTAAGCTTTCGCTTCTCCGTTTTCAGCTCCGACAATCGCTTGAACATTCCTTCCATCATCGCTACATAAACTCCAATTGTCTCATCTGCGCCCTGAGTCCTCTCCTTGATCTCCTCTTCAAGACGATCATCATAGTCTGGTGGCAGGAATTCCGTTTTTAAGGCTTTGATTAAACCGTCCCAATCATCAACTAATTGTCGATTGGCCCGGAACCATATCAGAGCCTTCTTTTTAAAAAGCCTAAATAGTTGTCCTTTGGCCATTCCCCGAGCCTCACTTAATTCCTCTACCTTTTCCAAAAAGGCATTCAGAGTCACCGATGCTTCTCCTGCAAACGTGACACCCCACTTTGCGATGTTCTGATGTTTCAGATCACCATTGCGAAGTCTCGGTGTTGAACAGGACGTCGGCTCTCCAAGACTTAAAGATGATCTGCGTTCGCTCCTGTGCTTCTGTTGCGTTTTCCATCTCCACTTCATTTCCTGGCCGATCAATCACCATCCCCAGTGCCATGATTAGCTGTTGACGCAATCTGTCCATTTCCACCTGTGATGCCTCCGACAACTGAGCCATGTTGCGAATTCTTCGCAAACCAAACCCCACCTTTGTCCGAATTTTCCAGTATACTTTAGACTACTTGTCACTTGAGAAGCTCGCTATCCGCTATCTTCTCCTTTAGAGCTTTCAAGTCTTCCTCGTAAGTAAACGGGTAATTCTTCGCCACTAACGATTCATTCAGGGTGTCCTAAGCGCGTAACGCGGCTCGAAGCGATTTCCTCATTGCTTCCACGGTGTCTTACGGCAGATTCCGGATGGCCAACTCATAAATTAGCTCGTCCTTCGCCAGCCGATCCACCAAAAATTTGCCTGATTTCGACATCCTCGAATTTTAGAATTAAAACAACTTATTTTCCCTTAAACTTGAAACAACTTATTTCTTAATTCGACGGGGTGAAAGGAAAAACACAATTCTTATCATTAAATTAAAAGTAGGAACCCCTTCTGAACTTTATTTCATTTACAATACAAACGGAATATACTATTTCCTTATCACTATGCTTAAAAGCTACCCTCCACCCCAATGCACTTACACCGTGTCTCACTTTCACTCTTTTCCACACCCGCAATATTATACCCTTCACTTCTCACTCACAATTCAGCGTAACTTTACTTAAACGCAACTTTAAATCTAACGTTTAATCCTTCCGAGTATTCCGCCGGACTTTTGCCCCACGTTGGGCGCCAATGTTACACCCCCAGATATTCCACGGGAGTCGCTATTACGGGGCTTACGGACCGGCTTAGCTTGTCCGGAGACGGGCGTGGGGTGCCACTCGCTTGTCCCCCAAGGCCCCAATAAGCCGTCAAAAGAGAATACGGCCTGCCGGACCAACCAACGTCACTGTTCCACTTTCTTCCAACTCCCTAACTATCGAGCAAAAGCTAGTTGCCACACTAAGCACCTCGTACCACACTTTCCTCGGGACCTGCTAAATTCGCATCAAACACTATTTTCCACCCTATCAGGCCCTCCTACGCTCCCCTCGAAACCTAACACTAAACTTCCGACCTGATATCGATATTTACACTCCACCCCCGAACACTGCCACTATCTTCCGATTTTACTATTTTTACAATTACGACTTACCACTTAAGCCGCACCCGTCACAACCTGAAACATAATTCCAATTCAATATTTTAAATGAAATTTACCTTTTTTTGCTTTTCCTGGAATTGTAAGTTTAATAATTCGGCCTAAATTTTAATATACAAATTCATACATCAATGCAATTGCGCAAACTCTTTAACTACTTTAAAGTATCTAGCTAGATCACACCAAAGAAGAAGTTATTTTCTTTAAAAATGAAAACTTACTACTACGCGTACCTAAAGGGGCCCCTTCTCTGTTGCCTCTGATGATGTTCATTCCTCTTACGTCGCCACTTGTAGCTCACCATCCTGCCTCGTCATTTTGTTCTGGTCACGTTCACTCGCCACTCGATGAATCGTCCCCCAACTCGTCGCTTTTCCACTTATCACCACCAACGCTCGTCGCTTCGCTAGTTTCTCTGCTCCGCCAAACTCAAGAAGAAAGAAAGAGGAGGCGCGTCATTCGTCGCGCGCTCTTATCATCTCCTCCTAACAGCCAATGTCCCGTTCTCCGACCGAGTTCCTTTGTCTCCGGTCAGCCACCTCTTCGGAGTGGTTCTTCTTATTCTCGGGGAGTAGTTTCACTCTGACGCAGCGTGATTTCCACTCCGCTCTGGTAATGATCACTTCAAGTACGGCTGAATTGGCTGAACCTGATTCACTGACAGTTTGCAACGCCAGTGATGCTTATTTACATTTAGTTTTCAGGTAAATTGTGCTGGTTTTTTTTATATTCATTATTTACAAAATTCCTCTGAACAGCATAGCACAGGACATTTCATAAAAAGTCAAGTGATTAAGTTTGCTATGAAATAAGTCATCAGTTTTTAAGTCGGCACTATTAAAGCAATACTTTTCGTTAAATATAAAGACGTAGTTAAGCAAGAGATTGATCCAATGCATGCAAAACGACAATAACGAAAATACATTAAATAACTATTATCCACAGATGTGATAATATGTGTTGTATTCCATTTTTTTATTATGGTTATACTTAAATGGTCTCCAATTTCAATCTACTGGAGGCGGAGGTTTTTTTTCGTTCGAATTAATGGTGTTCTATTAATCTACACTTAATAATTTCTTTGCGTTGGGTGGTAAATGTTAATTGAAAAGTATCCCCAGTCTGTCTATCCCGATATAATTACATGCGTATCGTTTAAACTAATAGTTACTTTCGCTTCAAATGCAATCATGTCGCTTTCAATATCATTTTCGCCACATTTTTCCTTTACAATGAATTGCGATTCCTTTCTCGTTCCGATTCATTGTTATCTTCACTTTGCACCCGTTTCAATCCTGTTGGCATATCATTTGCAGTATCAATATTTCCATCGAAACTTATACGAGTATATATCCACTCCTTCTTGTACTCAGATTGTTAAATTGAACAAAGTGTCTTAAGCTTTCTTGCAATTCGGAGTCGACAAGATTGTTCGAGCGTTATATCAAATTAGCTGCGTTGGATGGTCTTATATCCCAGCATGAGGCTTACTCAAGTTCGGTCTGATAGAATTAATTGTATCGTTGTGATTGTGTTTAGTTGTATTTTTGCACAACTTAACTTGGTAATCTTACCCTTGCATGTAATGAAGTAAAATGTTAGCGCATTTAGATTCTTGACATTCTTTGCGAAAATTTGAGATATTTTTCACGGCTTCCTTGTGTCGTTTTTGCCCACGATTCAATTCTTCGGGACATTTTCCGCTTGCTTGGCGAATCAATCAATTGATGCTTCCGTTCGGGCGATATCTTTGTTCACATTTATTACGTCTAAACTGAGAGTCTTCTTTCCAGTTGTTGACTACTCCTTTAGTTTTGCTCTGAAAAGCAGAATTTTTCCTTACTTTTTGCCTTCAGGAGAAAATCTTGCGTGTGGACTAAAACTGCTTATGCTGAATTGATTTTATTGTATCATGACATTAGGACTGAATCATCAAAGGAAATTGGGCTCTGTTTGTTGCTGTAGCTTCAATTCTATTTGCTTGTTAAGGTTCATTATTTTAGAACATTTTGTTTCAAAACAATACGGATCTTTGCTCTCCCGATCTTTAAACGGCGTCGAACCTTCTCGTTCAAGATGTGAGTGTTGGTGGCCAGTGGTTCTAGGCATTCCTTCCGGACTCGAAGTGGCATTTACCTTCGCCGCAACCTGCCCATCTCCCAGTACGGGTTGTAGTTATTCATTTTTCTCATTTTTTAACACTCAAAACTACTAGTATTCGTACTTAACCTACTGTTCTTAGTACATCCTAGAACCAGCGCATGTAAAATAGCAGACGAGGTCAGAAAAGACTTTAATTCAAAGGTAAGTGATGAAACCATTGGAAATGTTCTACGGGATTACCATGGTCGAAAGCCAAGTCGAAGGCCATTGGTCTCAAAACTTAATCGCAAGAAGAGATTAGACTTTGCGAAAATGGTTAAAATAAGGACGCTAATTTCTGGAATCGAGTTGAATTTTCCGACGAGAGTAAATTCAACATATTTAGATCAGATGGCAAGGGAAAAGTTTGGCGCAAAGCAAATGAGAAATTCAATTGCAAAAATCTAATTCCAACAGTCAAGCATGGGGGTGGTAATGTAATGGCTTCAGGAGTTGGAAAATTGCACTTCATTGAGTGCACAGTGGACCGGTGGGATTACCTGAACATTCTTCGAACGAATTCGAGCAAAAGCATATCAGCTTTAGGCATGGAAAGTGATTTCAATTTCCAACAAGACAACGATCCTAAGCATACATCAATGATTGTTAAGGAATGGCTACTATGTAATGTACCCAAGCAACCGACCTAAACCCAATAGAACATTTATGCGATGAATTGGAGCATAGAGTACGTAAACACGCAATTCAAAACAGGCAACAGCTTAAAGCTAAACTCCAGGAAGAATGGTCCTTTAAAGGATCCGAAATAACATCAAAACTAGTCTCTTCGATGCCCAGGCGATTGACAGCAGTCATCAAAGCTAAGGGGAATCGTACTAAGCAGCGTACGGAGACTTTTTTGTCTAACTGTATATGTATATATTTATACATATATATATATATATATATATATATATATATATATATATATATATATATATATATTTATACATATATATATATATATATATATATATATATATATATATATATATATATATATATATATATATATATATATATATATATATATATATATTGGGTGGTTTGAAAATACATGTCACATAAAAATTCATGAAAATTAAATTCAATCAATCGATATTTAAAATTTTTTAAATTTATTATTAATAGTAAGATATCATTCAAAAATCATTCTATTATTAAAATATTTTTATATCAAGCCTTTGATTTTTTGATTTTTAAATTACAAATAAAAATTAAACAAAATTTAAAGATTTTTGAGTAGAAAAAAATGGTGTTTTCGCCTGGGGTATTTTCCGAGCAGTTTGCATAGGCGATTGCTCGCTTACTACTATATATGCATATATATATATATATATATATATATATATATATATATATATATATATATACATGCATAGATAGATATATATATATATATATATATATATATATATATATATATATATATATATATATATATATATATATATATATATATATATACATATATATATATATATATATATGTATATATATATATATATATATATATGTATATATATATATATATATACATACAAGGTGGGCCAGAAAGGCGTACGATTTTAAAAAAACTCTTGCGTTTGAAGCTTTGGAGAGGGGACTGCGCGGGTGGTGGGGTTAAGTAGCTCGGTTCTCGGAAAGTTAGTCGCGATGGATCACTTCACCGGAGCGCAACGTGCATTCTGCGTTAAACATTATTAAAAATCACAATTCGTGCGCTATTGTTCGGCGTTTATTTCGGCGTGAGTTTGGATTACATGACCTAAATCAGTGTCCGAAAGAAAGTGTGATTCGATCGTGGGTCAGAAAGTTCGAAGAGACTGGTTGGACTCTCAAACAGAAGCCTGCAGGACGCCCAAGGTCAACAAGAACGGAATTATCGGACCCTGCTTCAAGGCCAATCTGTCACTGTAAATTCTGACCGATACATAGCCATGCTAAGGGATTTTTTCTTTCCACAACTGCAACAATTTGAAGCCTATAATCGTGTGACATGGTTTCAACAAGATGGCGCGACATGCCATACAGCTAATGCCTCTTTGGCGGTCGTAAACGAGATGTTTGCTGGGAAACTGATATCGCGCCGAGGTGACATTGCATGGCCTCCTAGAAGTCCGGATCTGACGCAACCGGACTTTTTTTTGTGGGGATACCTAAAAAGTAGAGTCTACACCAATAACCCAGCCACGATTAACCAGTTGAAGACCAATATCCGGGAAGAAATGGCAGCTATTCCCCGTGCAATGTGCCAGCGAGTTTTCACCAATTTGAAGGTCAGATTCGAAGAATGTTTGCAGCGGGATGGTGCACACCTGGATGACGTTATTTTTAAGAGATGAATTTCCCAGATGTCAATTTTTATAGAAATAAAAATTTGTATGTGAATTGTACTCAGTTTTTTTTAATGATTTTTTTCAAATTCGCAATTCTTTCTGGCCCACCCTGTATATATATATATATATATATATATATATATATATATATATATATATATATATATATATATATATATATGTATATATATATATATATATATCAATATATATATATATATATATATATAAATATATATATATATATATATATATATATATATATATATATATATATATATATATATATAAATATATATATACATATATATATATATATATATATACATGCATATATTGTATATATATATATATATATATATATATATATATATATATATATATATATATATATATATATATATATATATATATATATATACATGCATCGATATATATACGCGTATATATGCACATATATGTACATATATGTACATATATACATATATATAAATATATATACACAGATATATATATATATATATATGTATATATATACATATATATACATATATATATATATATATATATGTATATATATATATATATGTATATATATATATATATATATATATAGATATATATATATATATATATATATATATATATATATATATATATATATATATATATATATATATATATAGATTCTTCAAAATATGGCTGATAAATATTCACGCCCCGACCGAAGAAACGAAGGAAACGTTCTACTATCACCTGGAAAGACTAGTCGACTCATTGCCTACAAACGACACAAAACTATTTCTGAGTGCTTTCAACGCTATGGGTGGCAATGAGATATCTCATCGGGGAACGACTGGAGCGTATAGCCTTCACGATGAAAATAATGACAATGGCCAGCGCCTATTGACATTGCATGTAGCAGAAATCTAGCCATATCTTAATTCTACCAACCTTTGGTTATAAGAAGAAGGAATGTTTTAAATATCACTGTTAACATTATTTTATTTCAAGTAATGCTTGTAAATCCAAGAAGTAGTATTTGTTTCTCAGGTTATTTTAAAGCAAAAATACCAGCAAATTAACCATTCACAAAGTTGAACGTACACTTCATATAAATATTGGAAAATAATATATAGCAAGAAAACTCGTCCACTTCATATTTTGTATGCCGGGGCATTGATTCTAACTTTTTCGTATAAGAAGAAGGGAATATTTTCCCCAACTTCACGTATCTTTTGTTTTAACTCAAGTTTGTCCGTTGGACTCGTACTTTTTAAGCGGCTCTTTATTTCATGCCATGGATAATTTATCGGGTTGAGATCTGGCGACTGTGATGGAATTTTAGTTGTTTTGGGACATTGTACAAAAGTCATTCTTGAACAATGTGGGAAGAATGCTTCGGATCATTATTCGATTCAAAACAAAACTCCAAAGATCAACCAATTTTTGTGCTGATTGATGCAGACTCATTTTTAGTATATCGAAGTATTTCACTTTGTCCCTGGTTTATTCAATAAATTCCAAATTCCCAGTTGCATTTGCAGTTCCATAGGCTAACGCCAACAACTCCATGCTTCACAGTCTCCTTTCAGAGCCAAATAAAATAATTTTTGTTTCGCCTATGGAAATGACGTTTTCCCAAACGATATGAACTAAATTGGCATGTTTATTTTTGCAAGCTCTAAACGTTTAGATATGAACGGTTTTTCAGAAGCAGCTCTCCCGTTCAACTTATTTCGACGCAAAATACAAAGAACCGTTTTTGTTGACATTGCTCCTTTAGGCGTCGTGGACACTTCCGCAACCAATCAGGAAACTTCACAACTTACATGCTGCGATTCGAACTCAGTGGTATTTTGCAGAGTGGTACGAATTCGAGCAACTAGATAGGTGACTTCCCGGTTTTTCTGAGTGTACGCTCAATTTTGTGTTTCTAGAACTCCAGTGTTACCTGGTTACTCTATTAACAAATTGAATTTACATTACTTTATTTCGTTTGGGTTTAATTTTAAAAAGCTCACTAAAGCACAGTTTTCCGATATCCAAACATATTTTAACGGTCAACTTTTTTCATTATTGTTACTTTTAAGGAGGTGTAGTTTCAATATGGGTGTACGCTCAATTTTGTTAGGAGTATATATGCGTATATATATATATATATATATATATATATATATATATATATATATATATATATATATATATATATATATATATATATATATATATATATATATATATATATATATATATATATATATATATATATAAAGGGTGATTCATAACAAATGACACATGTGAATGGGCCTTAACTCTTATTTATCACCAACTTCAGGTCCATATATTGACAGATTATGACAGTTTGGTCTTTTACAATTCTAACCATGGCATCATACACATCAGCCGAACGTTTTATTATTGTTAATACTTTGTACAAAAATAAATAGTCGCCAGTGTAAACATTTCGCGCAAGTTTGGAAATCGAATAATTTCACGAAATGGACCCATAAATTGGCCGGCGAGATCGTGTGATTTGACTCCTTGTGACTTCTTCCTTTGGGGATTTCTGAAGGATCGTGTTTAAGTTGATGCTCCCCAGACTACTGAAGCATTAAAAAACAATATTCGAGCCAACATACGCCTAATAACGCCGGAAATGGGCGAAAATGTCATCGAAAATTACAATCATCGTTTGATAGTCTGTAAAGCAGCACGAAGTGCACATATGCCCAAAGTAATGTTTCATATTCAATTGTAAGGGACCGAATTTTCATAATAAATAAATATTACAGCTCAATCTTCACAAAAACTATGTTTTTTTTCGACAAAAATGTGTAAAATGTGTAAGTTCGAATGTGGCTATTGTACAATACTCGCATGCTTGCTACACCGCCTCAAAGCCCTGATTTGAACCCTATAGAGCATCTTTGGAATGAGCTTAAGACAAAAATCCGAAAAAGAGTGATATCAAGCAAGGCGCAGCTTAAGGATGTTATATTGGAGGAGTGGGCCAGAATCAGCAGCGAATTTACTAAAAAATTGGTATATTCTATGCCTAAAAGACTGAGGTCAGTAATTCAGATGAAAGGATATCCGACAAAATATTAAGAAAAGTATAATTCAAATAACTATGCAAGACTATAATTACAATTTGTATCATTTTTCTTTAGGTGTACCATGACTTTTGTGGACTTCATTCATTGACTTTCCAACACATCATATGTAATAATATATTAATACGACAGAATTTTCGTTTTGTTTTACATGAATTTAAAGTGTAATGATTATAGTTGAAGTAATACCAAAAAAAATTTTATCACTATAGGTTTTTAATAAAAATATCAAACAATTTTCATGATATTTATCACTGTACCTTGACTTTTGTGGAAGACTGTATCTAGTTGCTCGAATTCGTACCACTCTGCAAAATACCACTGAGTTCAAATCGCAGCATGTAAGTTGTGAAGTTTCCTGATTGGTTGCGGAAGTGTCCACGACGCCTAAAGGAGCAATGTCAACAAAAACGGTTCTTTGTATTTTGCGTCGAAATAAGTTGAACGGGAGAGCTGCTTCTGAAAAACCGTTTATATCTGTTTCATATTATAGAAAACGTTTAGAGCTTGCAAAAATAAACATGTCAATTTAGTTCATATTGTTTGGGAAAACGTCATTTTCACAGGCGAAACAAAAATTATTTTATTTGGCTCTGAAAGGAGACTGTGAAGCATGGAGTTGTTGGCGTTAGCCTATGGAACTGCAAATGCAACTGGGAATTTGGAATTTATTGAATAAACCAGGGACAAAGTGAAATACTTCGATATACTAAACATGAGTCTGCATCAATCAGCACAAAAATTGGTTGATCTTTGGAGTTTTGTTTTGAATCGAATAATGATCCGAAGCATTCTTCCCACATTGTTCAAGAATGACTTTTGTACAATGTCCCAAAACAACTAAAATTCCATCACAGTCGCCAGATCTCAACCCGATAAATTATCCATGGCATGAAATAAAGAGCCGCTTAAAAAGTACGAGTCCAACGGACAAACTTGAGTTAAAACAAAAGATACGTGATGTTGGGGAAAATATTCCCTTCTTCTTATACGAAAAAGTTAGAATCAATGCCCCGGCATACAAAATATGAAGTGGACGAGTTTTCTTGCTATATATTATTTTCCAATATTTATATGAAGTGTACGTTCAACTTTGTGAATGGTTAATTTGCTGGTATTTTTGCTTTAAAATAACCTGAGAAACAAATATTACTTCTTGGATTTACAAACATTACTTGAAATAAAATAATGTTAACAGTGATATTTAAAATATTCCTTCTTCTTATAACCAAAGGTTGGTAGAATTAAGATATGGCTAGATTTCTGCTACATGCAATGTCAATAGGCGCTGGCCATTGTCATTATTTTCATCGTGAAGGCTATATGCTCCAGTCGTTCCCCGATGAGATATCTCATTGCCAACCATAGCGTTGAAAGCACTCAGAAATAGTTTTGTGTCGTTTGTAGGCAATGAGTTGACTAGTCTTTCCAGGTGATTGTAGAACATTTCCTTCATTTCTTCGTCCTTTTCTTCGGTCGGGGCGTGAATATTTATCAGCCATATTTTGAAGAATTTCCTTTTATACGGATCGCACACAACCGTTTATTGACTGCCTTAAAACCAATAACGTGCGAATTGAACTCCGTACCCACAATAAAGGCCACTCCAAAATCTCGTTTCCAGTAGGCTTCCCACTTTTGAATATGGTGTGCGATCTCATGTCTTGAATATCGTTTCCTGTCCAGTTCGTTTTCTGGATTGCCATTCTTTTTAATTTATATTGATTGACCTGTGGTAAAAGGTCCTTAACACCGCCAGGGCAATTGAGTGAACTGGCATTCCAGGATCCGATGCCATAGTCCATTTTCCGATTGCTGCCGTGAGTCCAATCCATTTTGAGGTACGTCTGCAGGTTTCGAAACACTGTGGGGTTCTTCCAGGGACGTGAAGGTAGCCCGAGGCCCAACCTCCATTCCGGCGGCATGGTTTCTGCTTCCTTCCGTTATCAGGTGCGGAAGATTCGTCTTCACCTTCTTACGTCCCCACAAAGGAGGTTTAAGTAGAATTTAGTAGCAGAGCTGTAGATGTATTAACAGTTATTATCCTTGGCATTAAATGACACAAGCCAAGATCTGTAAATTTTTGCCGGGTCATCAAATATGTGTGTGGTCTGGCATTGTCATGATGGAAGACAACGCCCTTTCTATTGATCAATTTTGGCCAGTTTTCTTTTAATTGCATGTTGCAATTGCTGACAGTACAGAGCTGAATTGAGTGTTTGGCCAGATTCTAGCACCTCATGATAAACAATTCCCTTTCAATCCCACCATACACACAGCATAATCTTATTTGGTGCCAATCCTGGCTTTGAAGTCGTTTGTGATGATTCACCTTTTTTAACCATGATCTTTTCGTGCGACATTCTCGTACTTTACCCATTTTTCATTGCCCGTAATGGTTTGCTTCAAAAATGGCTCGATTTCATTGCGTTTTATTAGCATGTCGCAAATGGAAATTCGGTCGATCAAAACGTCGAGCTTCTTTGTGTATCCAGCCTTACGCAAATGGTTCAAAACTATTTGGTGATGGATATTCAGTTCCTTGTCAATGTCGTGGCTGCTTACGTGTTGGCCTTCTTCAAATTTTTGTAAGATTTCATCGACTTTTTGAATGATTGGTCGACCTGAGCGGGGTGCATCTTTGACATCAAAATTTCCAGAACGAAAGCGAACGAACCAGCTCTTGGCTATGGCTTTTGATAAACTATCTTGACCGTAGACACCACAAATTTTTTCACGAGCCTGTGATGCATTCTCACCTTGATCGTAATGATGTTGTAAAATACAACGAATTTTTTCAGAAATTTCACTCTTTTTTAAATGAATACAACTTTTGACACGAATGACGAAATACAAAACTGTCAACATGACATTTCAAACGCCTGTCAGTTTGACACAATTTGATTAGTATTGCCCGATATATGACAACGAACACTATCTAGTGACAAATCCGATATACATTAATATATATCTAATATATATATATATATATATATATATATATATATATATACATATATATATATATATATATATATATATATATATATATATATATATATATCTATATATATATATATATATATATATATATATATATATATATATATTTATACATATATATATATATATATATATATATATATATATATATATATATATATGTATATTGTATATATATTTATTTATATATATATATATATATATATATATATATATATATATATATATATATACATATATATACATATATATATATATATATATATATATATATATATATATATATATATATATATATATACGTATATATATGTATACATGAGGGTGGTTCAAATATGATCGAGACAAATGCTGTAGATGGCACGCATGTATGTTTTGAAGGTCGTGGCCTGCGACTACCACATGTTGAGTATGTGATAGCTGGGTCCCTTACGAACAATGTGGCATACTTTTCATCGGGAGTGCATGTTACAAGCGCGTACTACGACCATGAATGAACGTCAGGTGCTGACCGGCGTCGCAACGTATTGTCATTCGTTTTTTTGTGTGGGAAGCCGTTAAAAACACGGAAATTTTTCTGCTTTTGCGAAATCAGTTCGGTAGTAAGTGCCTGGGTAGGGCTGCTGTGTTTAAATGGGCCAAAGCATTCAAGGATGGTCGCGAAACGGTCGAGAATGAGCCGCATGATCGTCGACCGTGAACAAGCATCACACCAGACAACATTTGCCTGTGGGATGAATCTTCGAGACATTTCGGCTGAACTTGGCATCAGTATTGGTAGTGTAGAGTGTATCATTCACAAACGCCTTCAATATCGCAAAATAACGGCACGATGGGCTCCTGTTAAACTGTTAAACTTCTTCAGAATAACGCGCGCCCTCATACCGCGAATCTCACGCTCGACACAACATCGAGATTTGGGTGGGAGGTACTGGAACATCCCCCCCCTATAGTGCGGATTTATCACCCTGTTTGAGTTAATTTTTTCCAGTGTCAAGCCTATTTTCTCGTGCTGGTGTCTTTTTAGTCGCAAAAGTATCCTCATCGTTAAAAAGTTCCAAAGCTTTCTATAAAGCAGAGGGCTCAGATTTAATCAAAACTGAGTGAAGACGTATCAGTAAAATCCCGTTGTAGAACAAAAAAGTGTAATAAATCAAGCATAATTAGAATCAGAATGAAACAAGTTGAGTAAGCAGGAGAGTGCTCCTACCAGAAGTTCTTTGTAGACATGCTGCGGTAAGAAATAAGTTTTCTAATAGCGTGAATTGATAACTTGAATTATTCATCCAAAACTTGGATATTAAGTCGTTCAAATTTATGCGAAAAATGCTCAGTTTCTTTCATAAGCACAGTGCAGCCGCCATTTTGATTTAGCTTAAATGATTTTTCTGAATGCTCGGCCGGTTGAACATATTCAAATTAAACACTATTCGTTTATTTTCAGGAAAATTGAAAGAAAATAAAAGTGCCTAGGTCAATTTGAAATATGTATCAACCATAAAGACATGTTATTGTTGTTCTAATTCCATACAATTGAAATGGCTATAACTCACTTGATTATGATTCGATCTCGATTAATTTTTGTGAACGTAAATATCTTATATTAGTCTATATAAGTGCAAACATTCAAGAAGATTTAGGTACCGTTTTGATTTTATGGGCGAAAATGTAAAATCTATAAATTATACCATTATTAACAAAGTTGAGTAAATTTCGATTTCTGAGGTATTTGTTGCCCTTGTACTCATAAAGGCCCATATTTGTGATAATTTTCAGATATTTCGGCTGAAAGGTGTCCAATCGCGACAGGGGCGACACAAATTTTGGGTACATTTTGCCTTCCCCTGGACCCCCTCACTCATAAAATGATATTTTTATTTCAGATTCTCAAAGTTCTAATTGAAACCTCTCATTTGATACCCCACTTGACTACCTTTGGTTAAAAAATTTTTTTAATTAGGAGATATAAATGCCGATAATGGATGGTTACTAATTTCAAAATACGGAATGGAATCCGGGCGTTGAAAATTTGCTGGGAATAATTATTAAATAAGCCACGATTGGTGGAACAGTTTTTGGCTCATTTCGAAGATAAAATAAAAGACACAAGATCAAATTTACAACGTGGACAAACACATGACAAAATAAACATTTGTAAGTTGTCAAGAAGCCACTACTACTGATCAAAAAGTATACAAAGGGAGAATCTCCTTTCTAGCTTGTACTAATACATCTGATGCGCACAAAGTAAAGTTATTCATCATTGGAAAAGCTACAAATCCTAGAGCATTTAAGAACTTCGAAAATAAGCCTGTCATTTACAGAGCCAATAAAAATGCGTGGATGACATATGAACTTTTTGAAGATTGGTTTCACACAGTTTTTGTGCAAGGAGTAAAATTGTCTTTGAATTGATTAGATTGAATTTACTTTCATATTTAGCCTCTGTTTAGGTAAGACAGTTTCTAGAATCGAAATTTCTCTCAAGATTGGCTCTTTTCCTATTGGACACCGCACCGTATCATGTCAAAGTCGAACAGATGATAAGTGATGACGGGAAAATTGTTACAATGAGTTTACCAGCGAATTCCACTACTATTCTCCAGCCAATGGACCAAAATGTTATCAACTTGATGAAATTGTATTGCAAATAAGGACTTTTGCTGCATTTAGTTGGAATCGAGGAGAACATTTGAAGAGTAAAACTCAGGATTTCAATCTGAGGCATGCCGTATGGCTTTTGCCTGGGACAAGGTTAAGCCTTCAGTTATAAAGAAGTGCTGGAAGCCTTAGATGTCGGTTCGAACTGAGTGGAATGAGGAGGATGAGTTGCCATTGAAAGTCATAAGAGATAAAATAATTTGTGACGGTGAAATGGTTACATTAATTTGAGTCTAATGATGAGTCTTTTGCCGCCGAGAACTTACAGAGTTGGATCGATGAGAACGATATCGAACAGGAGCTAGTTTGTCATAATTTAGAAGACGGAGAAACGGACAATGAAGGCAAAAGCATAGGTGCAAGTCCTCCATGACCAAAAATCAAAACAGAGCAAGTTATCGAAACATTCAGCACATATCTTCAATAGTCTGAAGAAAGCTCGGTTTTAGTGCAAGACGCATTGATCCTTCAAAAACTGAGAGAATTGGCTGTCAAAAAATATTCATCTGCAAAGGAAATTCAGACAAGTGTAAGTTCAATACATGCTTTTATGTTAAATCGTATCCGGACAGAAGTTTGCACCAAAAAGTTCACATACATTAAAGTGCAGAAAATAAAAAAAAATCTATTTAATTCTTATACAGGTACGAGGTGTGACAATTAAGTAATGAGACTGATTTTATTGTCGCGCCTGTAATCCTCCGACCTTGAAATTCCCTTTCCCTGCCCCGGCATCCTTTCCCTCTCCACTGATAGATTTACCATCGCTCTAGCTTGTTTAATTCGCCTGCTGTGCCGTGTTGAGTAGACGTGTGTTGGTGGTGCTCGTCAACGAAATCAAGAGCAACGCGTCGCGATAAATTTTTGCGCCAGATTGGGCGAAACAACTTCGGAAACGTCCCCTAAAATTGTAAAAGTGTATGGTGATAGTGCTCTTAGTCGCGCCCAGATGTTTCGATGGCATAAAGAGTTTAAGGAGGGGTGTGAAAGCGTGGAAGATGAGGCGCGGAGTGGGAGACCAGTTGAGGTGTGGACTGACGTGAATGCGCAGCGTGTGCGTGCCCTAATCCATGGAGATCGGCGTTTAACAGTTCGAATGTTGGCCTCGGAACTGGGTATGAACCCTGAAACAGACTAATTTTAACCGACGATTTTGGGATAAAAAAGTTGTGGGCGAAGATGGTTCCAAAGAACCTTTCTGAGGACCAAAAGCAGCATCGAATGACCGTCGCAGAGGACTGTTTGGAACAAGTGGAAAACGATCCCACGCTGCTTGATCGAGTTAGCGATGAGAACAAAATTGGTGGTCAAAGGAACCCATTTTGAGTCGATTACTGACATCTAGGCGCCCGTGACGAGGGTACTCGCGGACATCCCAGTCAAAGCGTTCCAGAAATGTTACGCAGCATGGACAACGCGCTGAAATCGTTGTATCGCTGCCCAAGGGGACTACTGGCAGAGTTGCAGCATAATTTTTAAAAATACTGTTTTCATGGAATCAGTCTCATTTCTTAGCTGTCACATTTCGTACGTACATCTTCTTATCCTATTCTATTAGTGCATGCCCTTTTACAAAAATAATGCATGCCTTTTTACAAAATAAGTGTATGAGCTTTCACAAAATTCATACACAAAAGCCCTGGAGGTCATTGTGGCATTAGCTACGAGTGCAGGTTTTATTATACAACTGAATTTTTAAATTTTGGGCTTATTATAATATTGTGGACATTTATTATTGAGGACTCTTTGGTATGGACCTTTCGAGTTGGATTTGTCGGTTTGATCTTTTTGTCCGTTAACTAAATGAAGATTCAGAGTACAAATCATTCAAACGATGTATTTTATTGCTAGAAAATATTTTAAAAGTATCATTAAATGAAGAAGCTTCTAACACATATGCTATACACCATCTCCGAATCATTAGGCACTGATAGTCTTAAAAGAGATGAAAGAGTTAAGTATGTTTCATTTGAAGAATTGTCGTTGTATTTATTCTCACGTATAAGAGCCTAGCCAAACATGTCGTATGAAACGTAGCCTGGCATTAGTATACCAGGTAGCTCTACATGAGGTAATGAATTTCAAATACAAAGTGTTTTTACATTTTATGAAGTTGCTTCAAGCTTTGAAAAATATGTTCTAAAAAAATTCTTTCTCGGGAAACCCCGATATAAGTGCCGACATATTTCATAATAAGATGTGTAGAACTAATTCATAAGATGGTTGACGTGATTTTGAAAGTCGGAGAAATATTTTTCTTGAAATCTTTACGACTTGTTAAAGAATGACACAGATGCATACATTCATCCTTCTATTTCCCTAGTTTATAAGTTAGATAAACAATAATTTTCAACTTTGTGAAGAAAAAAAACAATTAACGTGATGCAGAGAGCTATAACCTTTGAAAACAAAAATAAAATAATGAATTTGTTACTGACGAAATCTTACAATCTACCCTGAAATTTCAAAACTTTCTTCAAAAATAAATTAGTCAAAGAAAAGAAATTCAGTCCTCCACAACTTCTTCCTGTCCGGTCGAAGGCAAAATAGTGACAAGACGCTTCAATTTTTTCAGCAAACTCATCATTTTCGCCGGCCAATATTTTGCAGAAGGTAAAGTGTAGGTGTGATGTCGGTGGTGTTATTTTATAGAGAATTCAGTAAGTTTTCGATTTGAGCTCCACAAGTGTTTCGATCTGACCGACCGTTTTCGAGATAGTCGTTTCAGTATTATAAATTTGGATTGATGATTATTCAAAACGATCAAATGTTTACTATATTTTTGATTTTTTGCATTTACACAATTTTTAAGAGCATTTTTTAAGTACAGTGACATGTATTTTTGTTTATTATTATTATTTCTGCATAGGTTTCGCTTTTAAAGCTTTTTAGTCCCCATTTTCTGTCAAAACATAGTTTGGTTTACTAATGTTCAAACTTACATACCCACACGTTCAATGTACATGTATGGAAAAACAAGGGAATTTATTAGATGGCCACGACGAGTTAGGCTCACATGCATTGTTCTGTTTACACATGCAAAAAATGCAGTACAAGTCGACGCGTTAGTCGCTTCTAGGATAGACTAGGCAAAGCTCGAAACAGATTATTTTGCTTTTGACGTTTAATTACAAAGTAAGGTATTTCCAGGCTTGTCTTAAAAATGCATCAAAAACAGAAATCGAAATTCACGTTGGGGTTTGCCGAAAGGCGTTCGTCAAATCCAGGATAAAGCAGTCATTCCACGAAGATGCTACATATCGATCTTTGACTAATATATATATATATAAATATATATATATATATATATATATATATATATATATATATATATATACCTGTGTATATGTATATATATATAAACATATATATATCTATATATATATATATATATATATATATATACCTGTATATATATATATATATATATATATATATATACCTATATATATATATATATACCTGTATATATATATATATATATATATATATATATATATATATATATATATATATATATATATATATATATATATATATATATATATGTGGCGGATCAACAAATCTCCGATCCCCGACTGCCACAAGTATTGCACAACGCCGGACCGACACGGACATACAGGCATCCAATCCCCGACTGCCACGCACGCATCATGGATTCGCTTTCACTGATGCCCGACCAACTGGACATGCAACCATGAACACATGGATGACTCGCGCAATGATATCGCCCGCAAGCAACACACGCGGTGATAAATGTGCACAGTAAGCAATCTGGCTGGTGGATTAGCGACTACGAGTGGACGCCTCAGGCATCGAGCAGTCTTAAGTGTCGAAATGTTATGCAAACAATGCATATTCATCGGCACGGGATGGCGACCACCGTGGGAATGACCAGACGACCATCGTTAGCATTTTATATGCATTTAAGCGGCCGGCGCATAGGTTCGCTCTCTTGTTCGGTTACTCCTGTCACGACGCCGAGTCGACATCTAAATTCTATTAATCTTTTAGATTTATTAAATAAATATTTTATAGGTTCGAGATTCGTTTTTCATCTTCGCTTGGACCTATAACTGGCGATCCTGACCAATGAACGGAACTTCAAGGACCACGAACATTTCTACCTAACAGAAGGCCCACGAACGATATACATTAATATATATCTAATATATATATATATATATATATATATATATATATATATATGTATATATATATATATATATATATATATATATATTTATATATATATATATGTATATTGTATATATATTGATTTATATATATATATATATATATATATATACATATATATACATATATATATATATATATATATATATATATATATATATATACATATATACGTATATATATGTATACATGAGGGTGGTTCAAATATGATCGAGACAAATGCTGTAGATGGCACGCATGTATGTTTTGAAGGTCGTGGCCTGCGACTACCACATGTTGAGTATGTGATAGCTGGGTCCCTTACGAACAATGTGGCATACTTTTCATCGGGAGTGCATGTTACAAGCGCGTACTACGAAAATGAATGAACGTCAGGTGCTGACCGGCGTCGCAACGTATTGTCATTCGTTTTTTTGTGTGGGAAGCCGTTAAAAACACGGAAATTTTTCTGCTTTTGGGAAATCAGTTCGGTAGTAAGTGCCTGGGTAGGGCTGCTGTGTTTAAATGGGCCAAAGCATTCAAGGATGGTCGCGAAACGGTCGAGAATGAGCCGCATGATCGTCGACCGTGAACAAGCATCACACCAGACAACATTTGCCTGTGGGATGAATCTTCGAGACATTTCGGCTGAACTTGGCATCAGTATTGGTAGTGTAGAGTGTATCATTCACAAACGCCTTCAATATCGCAAAATAACGGCACGATGGGCTCCTGTTAAACTGTTAAACTTCTTCAGAATAACGCGCGCCCTCATACCGCGAATCTCACGCTCGACACAACATCGAGATTTGGGTGGGAGGTACTGGAACATCCCCCCCCTATAGTGCGGATTTATCACCCTGTTTGAGTTAATTTTTTCCAGTGTCAAGCCTATTTTCTCGTGCTGGTGTCTTTTTAGTCGCAAAAGTATCCTCATCGTTAAAAAGTTCCAAAGATTTCTATAAAGCAGAGGGCTCAGATTTAATCAAAACTGAGTGAAGACGTATCAGTAAAATCCCGTTGTAGAACAAAAAAGTGTAATAAATCAAGCATAATTAGAATCAGAATGAAACAAGTTGAGTAAGCAGGAGAGTGCTCCTACCAGAAGTTCTTTGTAGACATGCTGCGGTAAGAAATAAGTTTTCTAATAGCGTGAATTGATAACTTGAATTATTCATCCAAAACTTGGATATTAAGTCGTTCAAATTTATGCGAAAAATGCTCAGTTTCTTTCATAAGCACAGTGCAGCCGCCATTTTGATTTAGCTTAAATGATTTTTCTGAATGCTCGGCCGGTTGAACATATTCAAGTTAAACACTATTCGTTTATTTTCAGGAAAATTGAAAGAAAATAAAAGTGCCTAGGTCAATTTGAAATATGTATCAACCATAAAGACATGTTATTGTTGTTCTAATTCCATACAATTGAAATGGCTATAACTCACTTGATTATGATTCGATCTCGATTAATTTTTGTGAACGTAAATATCTTATATTAGTCTATATAAGTGCAAACATTCAAGAAGATTTAGGTACCGTTTTGATTTTATGGGCGAAAATGTAAAATCTATAAATTATACCATTATTAACAAAGTTGAGTAAATTTCGATTTCTGAGGTATTTGTTGCCCTTGTACTCATAAAGGCCCATATTTGTGATAATTTTCAGATATTTCGGCTGAAAGGTGTCCAATCGCGACAGGGGCGACACAAATTTTGGGTACATTTTGCCTTCCCCTGGACCCCCTCACTCATAAAATGATATTTTTATTTCAGATTCTCAAAGTTCTAATTGAAACCTCTCATTTGATACCCCACTTGACTACCTTTGGTTAAAAAATTTTTTTAATTAGGAGATATAAATGCCGATAATGGATGGTTACTAATTTCAAAATACGGAATGGAATCCAGGCGTTGAAAATTTGCTGGGAATAATTATTAAATAAGCCACGATTGGTGGAACAGTTTTTGGCTCATTTCGAAGATAAAATAAAAGACACAAGATCAAATTTACAACGTGGACAAACACATGACAAAATAAACATTTGTAAGTTGTCAAGAAGCCACTACTACTGATCAAAAAGTATACAAAGGGAGAATCTCCTTTCTAGCTTGTACTAATACATCTGATGCGCACAAAGTAAAGTTATTCATCATTGGAAAAGCTACAAATCCTAGAGCATTTAAGAACTTCGAAAATAAGCCTGTCATTTACAGAGCCAATAAAAATGCGTGGATGACATATGAACTTTTTGAAGATTGGTTTCACACAGTTTTTGTGCAAGGAGTAAAATTGTCTTTGAATTGATTAGATTGAATTTCACAATTTACTTTCATATTTAGCCTCTGTTTAGGTAAGACAGTTTCTAGAATCGAAATTTCTCTCAAGATTGGCTCTTTTCCTATTGGACACCGCACCGTATCATGTCAAAGTCGAACAGATGATAAGTGATGACGGGAAAATTGTTACAATGAGTTTACCAGCGAATTCCACTACTATTCTCCAGCCAATGGACCAAAATGTTATCAACTTGATGAAATTGTATTGCAAATAAGGACTTTTGCTGCATTTAGTTGGAATCGAGGAGAACATTTGAAGAGTAAAACTCAGGATTTCAATCTGAGGCATGCCGTATGGCTTTTGCCTGGGACAAGGTTAAGCCTTCAGTTATAAAGAAGTGCTGGAAGCCTTAGATGTCGGTTCGAACTGAGTGGAATGAGGAGGATGAGTTGCCATTGAAAGTCATAAGAGATAAAATAATTTGTGACGGTGAAATGGTTACATTAATTTGAGTCTAATGATGAGTCTTTTGCCGCCGAGAACTTACAGAGTTGGATCGATGAGAACGATATCGAACAGGAGCTAGTTTGTCATAATTTAGAAGACGGAGAAACGGACAATGAAGGCAAAAGCATAGGTGCAAGTCCTCCATGACCAAAAATCAAAACAGAGCAAGTTATCGAAACATTCAGCACATATCTTCAATAGTCTGAAGAAAGCTCGGTTTTAGTGCAAGACGCATTGATCCTTCAAAAACTGAGAGAATTGGCTGTCAAAAAATATTCATCTGCAAAGGAAATTCAGACAAGTGTAAGTTCAATACATGCTTTTATGTTAAATCGTATCCGGACAGAAGTTTGCACCAAAAAGTTCACATACATTAAAGTGCAGAAAATAAAAAAAAAATCTATTTAATTCTTATACAGGTACGAGGTGTGACAATTAAGTAATGAGACTGATTTTATTGTCGCGCCTGTAATCCTCCGACCTTGAAATTCCCTTTCCCTGCCCCGGCATCCTTTCCCTCTCCACTGGTAGATTTACCATCGCTCTAGCTTGCTTAATTCGCCTGCTGTGCCGTGTTGAGTAGACGTGTGTTGGTGGTGCTCGTCAACGAAATCAAGAGCAACGCGTCGCGATAAATTTTTGCGCCAGATTGGGCGAAACAACTTCGGAAACGTCCCCTAAAATTGTAAAAGTGTATGGTGATAGTGCTCTTAGTCGCGCCCAGATGTTTCGATGGCATAAAGAGTTTAAGGAGGGGTGTGAAAGCGTGGAAGATGAGGCGCGGAGTGGGAGACCAGTTGAGGTGTGGACTGACGTGAATGCGCAGCGTGTGCGTGCCCTAATCCATGGAGATCGGCGTTTAACAGTTCGAATGTTGGCCTCGGAACTGGGTATGAACCCTGAAACAGACTAATTTTAACCGACGATTTTGGGATAAAAAAGTTGTGGGCGAAGATGGTTCCAAAGAACCTTTCTGAGGACTAAAAGCAGCATCGAATGACCGTCGCAGAGGACTGTTTGGAACAAGTGGAAAACGATCCCACGCTGCTTGATCGAGTTAGCGATGAGAACAAAATTGGTGGTCAAAGGAACCCATTTTGAGTCAATTACTGACATCTAGGCGCCCGTGACGAGGGTACTCGCGGACATCCCAGTCAAAGCGTTCCAGAAATGTTACGCAGCATGGACAACGCGCTGAAATCGTTGTATCGCTGCCCAAGGGGACTACTGGCAGAGTTGCAGAATAATTTTTAAAAATACTGTTTTCATGGAATCAGTCTCATTTCTTAGCTGTCACATTTCGTACGTACATCTTCTTATCCTATTCTATTAGTGCATGCCCTTTTACAAAAATAATGCATGCCTTTTTACAAAATAAGTGTATGAGCTTTCACAAAATTCATACACAAAAGCCCTGGAGGTCATTGTGGCATTAGCTACGAGTGCAGGTTTTATTATACAACTGAATTTTTAAATTTTGGGCTTATTATAATATTGTGGACATTTATTATTGAGGACTCTTTGGTATGGACCTTTCGAGTTGGATTTGTCGGTTTGATCTTTTTGTCCGTTAACTAAATGAAGATTCAGAGTACAAATCATTCAAACGATGTATTTTATTGCTAGAAAATATTTTAAAAGTATCATTAAATGAAGAAGCTTCTAACACATATGCTATACACCATCTCCGAATCATTAGGCACTGATAGTCTTAAAAGAGATGAAAGAGTTAAGTATGTTTCATTTGAAGAATTGTCGTTGTATTTATTCTCACGTATAAGAGCCTAGCCAAACATGTCGTATGAAACGTAGCCTGGCATTAGTATACCAGGTAGCTCTACATGAGGTAATGAATTTCAAATACAAAGTGTTTTTACATTTTATGAAGTTGCTTCAAGCTTTGAAAAATATGTTCTAAAAAAATTCTTTCTCGGGAAACCCCGATATAAGTGCCGACATATTTCATAATAAGATGTGTAGAACTAATTCATAAGATGGTTGACGTGATTTTGAAAGTCGGAGAAATATTTTTCTTGAAATCTTTACGACTTGTTAAAGAATGACACAGATGCATACATTCATCCTTCTATTTCCCTAGTTTATAAGTTAGATAAACAATAATTTTCAACTTTGTGAAGAAAAAAAACAATTAACGTGATGCAGAGAGCTATAACCTTTGAAAACAAAAATAAAATAATGAATTTGTTACTGACGAAATCTTACAATCTACCCTGAAATTTCAAAACTTTCTTCAAAAATAAATTAGTCAAAGAAAAGAAATTCAGTCCTCCACAACTTCTTCCTGTCCGGTCGAAGGCAAAATAGTGACAAGACGCTTCAATTTTTTCAGCAAACTCATCATTTTCGCCGGCCAATATTTTGCAGAAGGTAAAGTGTAGGTGTGATGTCGGTGGTGTTATTTTATAGAGAATTCAGTAAGTTTTCGATTTGAGCTCCACAAGTGTTTCGATCTGACCGACCGTTTTCGAGATAGTCGTTTCAGTATTATAAATTTGGATTGATGATTATTCAAAACGATCAAATGTTTACTATATTTTTGATTTTTTGCATTTACACAATTTTTAAGAGCATTTTTTAAGTACAGTGACATGTATTTTTGTTTATTATTATTATTTCTGCATAGGTTTCGCTTTTAAAGCTTTTTAGTCCCCATTTTCTGTCAAAACATAGTTTGGTTTACTAATGTTCAAACTTACATACCCACACGTTCAATGTACATGTATGGAAAAACAAGGGAATTTATTAGATGGCCACGACGAGTTAGGCTCACATGCATTGTTCTGTTTACACATGCAAAAAATGCAGTACAAGTCGACGCGTTAGTCGCTTCTAGGATAGACTAGGCAAAGCTCGAAACAGATTATTTTGCTTTTGACGTTTAATTACAAAGTAAGGTATTTCCAGGCTTGTCTTAAAAATGCATCAAAAACAGAAATCGAAATTCACGTTGGGGTTTGCCAGGATAAAGCAGTCATTCCACGAAGATGCTACATATCGATCTTTGACTAATATATATATATATAAATATATATATATATATATATATATATATATATATATATATATATATATATACCTGTGTATATGTATATATATATATATATATAAACATATATATATCTATATATATATATATATATATATATATATATATATATATATATATATATATACCTGTATATATATATATATATATATATATATATATATATATATATATATATATATATATACCTATATATATATATATATATATACCTGTATATATATATATATATATATATATATATATATATATATATATATATATATATATATATATGTGGCGGATCAACAAATCTCCGATCCCCGACTGCCACAAGTATTGCACAACGCCGGACCGACACGGACATACAGGCATCCAATCCCCGACTGCCACGCACGCATCATGGATTCGCTTTCACTGATGCCCGACCAACTGGACATGCAACCATGAACACATGGATGACTCGCGCAATGATATCGCCCGCAAGCAACACACGCGGTGATAAATGTGCACAGTAAGCAATCTGGCTGGTGGATTAGCGACTACGAGTGGACGCCTCAGGCATCGAGCAGTCTTAAGTGTCGAAATGTTATGCAAACAATGCATATTCATCGGCACGGGATGGCGACCACCGTGGGAATGACCAGACGACCATCGTTAGCATTTTATATGCATTTAAGCAGCCGGCGCATAGGTTCGCTCTCTTGTTCGGTTACTCCTGTCACGACGCCGAGTCGACATCTAAATTCTATTAATCTTTTAGATTTATTAAATAAATATTTTATAGGTTCGAGATTCGTTTTTCATCTTCGCTTGGACCTATAACTGGCGATCCTGACCAATGAACGGAACTTCAAGGACCACGAACATTTCTACCTAACAGAAGGCCCACGAACGATATACATTAATATATATCTAATATATATATATATATATATATATATATATATATATATATATATGTATATATATATATATATATATATATATATATATATATTTATATATATATATATATATATATATGTATATTGTATATATATTGATTATATATATATATATATATATATATATATATATATATATATATATATATATACATATATATACATATATATATATATATATATATATATATATATATATATATACATATATACGTATATATATGTATACATGAGGGTGGTTCAAATATGATCGAGACAAATGCTGTAGATGGCACGCATGTATGTTTTGAAGGTCGTGGCCTGCGACTACCACATGTTGAGTATGTGATAGCTGGGTCCCTTACGAACAATGTGGCATACTTTTCATCGGGAGTGCATGTTACAAGCGCGTACTACGAAAATGAATGAACGTCAGGTGCTGACCGGCGTCGCAACGTATTGTCATTCGTTTTTTTGTGTGGGAAGCCGTTAAAAACACGGAAATTTTTCTGCTTTTGGGAAATCAGTTCGGTAGTAAGTGCCTGGGTAGGGCTGCTGTGTTTAAATGGGCCAAAGCATTCAAGGATGGTCGCGAAACGGTCGAGAATGAGCCGCATGATCGTCGACCGTGAACAAGCATCACACCAGACAACATTTGCCTGTGGGATGAATCTTCGAGACATTTCGGCTGAACTTGGCATCAGTATTGGTAGTGTAGAGTGTATCATTCACAAACGCCTTCAATATCGCAAAATAACGGCACGATGGGCTCCTGTTAAACTGTTAAACTTCTTCAGAATAACGCGCGCCCTCATACCGCGAATCTCACGCTCGACACAACATCGAGATTTGGGTGGGAGGTACTGGAACATCCCCCCCCTATAGTGCGGATTTATCACCCTGTTTGAGTTAATTTTTTCCAGTGTCAAGCCTATTTTCTCGTGCTGGTGTCTTTTTAGTCGCAAAAGTATCCTCATCGTTAAAAAGTTCCAAAGCTTTCTATAAAGCAGAGGGCTCAGATTTAATCAAAACTGAGTGAAGACGTATCAGTAAAATCCCGTTGTAGAACAAAAAAGTGTAATAAATCAAGCATAATTAGAATCAGAATGAAACAAGTTGAGTAAGCAGGAGAGTGCTCCTACCAGAAGTTCTTTGTAGACATGCTGCGGTAAGAAATAAGTTTTCTAATAGCGTGAATTGATAACTTGAATTATTCATCCAAAACTTGGATATTAAGTCGTTCAAATTTATGCGAAAAATGCTCAGTTTCTTTCATAAGCACAGTGCAGCCGCCATTTTGATTTAGCTTAAATGATTTTTCTGAATGCTCGGCCGGTTGAACATATTCAAGTTAAACACTATTCGTTTATTTTCAGGAAAATTGAAAGAAAATAAAAGTGCCTAGGTCAATTTGAAATATGTATCAACCATAAAGACATGTTATTGTTGTTCTAATTCCATACAATTGAAATGGCTATAACTCACTTGATTATGATTCGATCTCGATTAATTTTTGTGAACGTAAATATCTTATATTAGTCTATATAAGTGCAAACATTCAAGAAGATTTAGGTACCGTTTTGATTTTATGGGCGAAAATGTAAAATCTATAAATTATACCATTATTAACAAAGTTGAGTAAATTTCGATTTCTGAGGTATTTGTTGCCCTTGTACTCATAAAGGCCCATATTTGTGATAATTTTCAGATATTTCGGCTGAAAGGTGTCCAATCGCGACAGGGGCGACACAAATTTTGGGTACATTTTGCCTTCCCCTGGACCCCCTCACTCATAAAATGATATTTTTATTTCAGATTCTCAAAGTTCTAATTGAAACCTCTCATTTGATACCCCACTTGACTACCTTTGGTTAAAAAATTTTTTTAATTAGGAGATATAAATGCCGATAATGGATGGTTACTAATTTCAAAATACGGAATGGAATCCAGGCGTTGAAAATTTGCTGGGAATAATTATTAAATAAGCCACGATTGGTGGAACAGTTTTTGGCTCATTTCGAAGATAAAATAAAAGACACAAGATCAAATTTACAACGTGGACAAACACATGACAAAATAAACATTTGTAAGTTGTCAAGAAGCCACTACTACTGATCAAAAAGTATACAAAGGGAGAATCTCCTTTCTAGCTTGTACTAATACATCTGATGCGCACAAAGTAAAGTTATTCATCATTGGAAAAGCTACAAATCCTAGAGCATTTAAGAACTTCGAAAATAAGCCTGTCATTTACAGAGCCAATAAAAATGCGTGGATGACATATGAACTTTTTGAAGATTGGTTTCACACAGTTTTTGTGCAAGGAGTAAAATTGTCTTTGAATTGATTAGATTGAATTTCACAATTTACTTTCATATTTAGCCTCTGTTTAGGTAAGACAGTTTCTAGAATCGAAATTTCTCTCAAGATTGGCTCTTTTCCTATTGGACACCGCACCGTATCATGTCAAAGTCGAACAGATGATAAGTGATGACGGGAAAATTGTTACAATGAGTTTACCAGCGAATTCCACTACTATTCTCCAGCCAATGGACCAAAATGTTATCAACTTGATGAAATTGTATTGCAAATAAGGACTTTTGCTGCATTTAGTTGGAATCGAGGAGAACATTTGAAGAGTAAAACTCAGGATTTCAATCTGAGGCATGCCGTATGGCTTTTGCCTGGGACAAGGTTAAGCCTTCAGTTATAAAGAAGTGCTGGAAGCCTTAGATGTCGGTTCGAACTGAGTGGAATGAGGAGGATGAGTTGCCATTGAAAGTCATAAGAGATAAAATAATTTGTGACGGTGAAATGGTTACATTAATTTGAGTCTAATGATGAGTCTTTTGCCGCCGAGAACTTACAGAGTTGGATCGATGAGAACGATATCGAACAGGAGCTAGTTTGTCATAATTTAGAAGACGGAGAAACGGACAATGAAGGCAAAAGCATAGGTGCAAGTCCTCCATGACCAAAAATCAAAACAGAGCAAGTTATCGAAACATTCAGCACATATCTTCAATAGTCTGAAGAAAGCTCGGTTTTAGTGCAAGACGCATTGATCCTTCAAAAACTGAGAGAATTGGCTGTCAAAAAATATTCATCTGCAAAGGAAATTCAGACAAGTGTAAGTTCAATACATGCTTTTATGTTAAATCGTATCCGGACAGAAGTTTGCACCAAAAAGTTCACATACATTAAAGTGCAGAAAATAAAAAAAAAATCTATTTAATTCTTATACAGGTACGAGGTGTGACAATTAAGTAATGAGACTGATTTTATTGTCGCGCCTGTAATCCTCCGACCTTGAAATTCCCTTTCCCTGCCCCGGGATCCTTTCCCTCTCCACTGGTAGATTTACCATCGCTCTAGCTTGCTTAATTCGCCTGCTGTGCCGTGTTGAGTAGACGTGTGTTGGTGGTGCTCGTCAACGAAATCAAGAGCAACGCGTCGCGATAAATTTTTGCGCCAGATTGGGCGAAACAACTTCGGAAACGTCCCCTAAAATTGTAAAAGTGTATGGTGATAGTGCTCTTAGTCGCGCCCAGATGTTTCGATGGCATAAAGAGTTTAAGGAGGGGTGTGAAAGCGTGGAAGATGAGGCGCGGAGTGGGAGACCAGTTGAGGTGTGGACTGACGTGAATGCGCAGCGTGTGCGTGCCCTAATCCATGGAGATCGGCGTTTAACAGTTCGAATGTTGGCCTCGGAACTGGGTATGAACCCTGAAACAGACTAATTTTAACCGACGATTTTGGGATAAAAAAGTTGTGGGCGAAGATGGTTCCAAAGAACCTTTCTGAGGACTAAAAGCAGCATCGAATGACCGTCGCAGAGGACTGTTTGGAACAAGTGGAAAACGATCCCACGCTGCTTGATCGAGTTAGCGATGAGAACAAAATTGGTGGTCAAAGGAACCCATTTTGAGTCGATTACTGACATCTAGGCGCCCGTGACGAGGGTACTCGCGGACATCCCAGTCAAAGCGTTCCAGAAATGTTACGCAGCATGGACAACGCGCTGAAATCGTTGTATCGCTGCCCAAGGGGACTACTGGCAGAGTTGCAGAATAATTTTTAAAAATACTGTTTTCATGGAATCAGTCTCATTTCTTAGCTGTCACATTTCGTACGTACATCTTCTTATCCTATTCTATTAGTGCATGCCCTTTTACAAAAATAATGCATGCCTTTTTACAAAATAAGTGTATGAGCTTTCACAAAATTCATACACAAAAGCCCTGGAGGTCATTGTGGCATTAGCTACGAGTGCAGGTTTTATTATACAACTGAATTTTTAAATTTTGGGCTTATTATAATATTGTGGACATTTATTATTGAGGACTCTTTGGTATGGACCTTTCGAGTTGGATTTGTCGGTTTGATCTTTTTGTCCGTTAACTAAATGAAGATTCAGAGTACAAATCATTCAAACGATGTATTTTATTGCTAGAAAATATTTTAAAAGTATCATTAAATGAAGAAGCTTCTAACACATATGCTATACACCATCTCCGAATCATTAGGCACTGATAGTCTTAAAAGAGATGAAAGAGTTAAGTATGTTTCATTTGAAGAATTGTCGTTGTATTTATTCTCACGTATAAGAGCCTAGCCAAACATGTCGTATGAAACGTAGCCTGGCATTAGTATACCAGGTAGCTCTACATGAGGTAATGAATTTCAAATACAAAGTGTTTTTACATTTTATGAAGTTGCTTCAAGCTTTGAAAAATATGTTCTAAAAAAATTCTTTCTCGGGAAACCCCGATATAAGTGCCGACATATTTCATAATAAGATGTGTAGAACTAATTCATAAGATGGTTGACGTGATTTTGAAAGTCGGAGAAATATTTTTCTTGAAATCTTTACGACTTGTTAAAGAATGACACAGATGCATACATTCATCCTTCTATTTCCCTAGTTTATAAGTTAGATAAACAATAATTTTCAACTTTGTGAAGAAAAAAAACAATTAACGTGATGCAGAGAGCTATAACCTTTGAAAACAAAAATAAAATAATGAATTTGTTACTGACGAAATCTTACAATCTACCCTGAAATTTCAAAACTTTCTTCAAAAATAAATTAGTCAAAGAAAAGAAATTCAGTCCTCCACAACTTCTTCCTGTCCGGTCGAAGGCAAAATAGTGACAAGACGCTTCAATTTTTTCAGCAAACTCATCATTTTCGCCGGCCAATATTTTGCAGAAGGTAAAGTGTAGGTGTGATGTCGGTGGTGTTATTTTATAGAGAATTCAGTAAGTTTTCGATTTGAGCTCCACAAGTGTTTCGATCTGACCGACCGTTTTCGAGATAGTCGTTTCAGTATTATAAATTTGGATTGATGATTATTCAAAACGATCAAATGTTTACTATATTTTTGATTTTTTGCATTTACACAATTTTTAAGAGCATTTTTTAAGTACAGTGACATGTATTTTTGTTTATTATTATTATTTCTGCATAGGTTTCGCTTTTAAAGCTTTTTAGTCCCCATTTTCTGTCAAAACATAGTTTGGTTTACTAATGTTCAAACTTACATACCCACACGTTCAATGTACATGTATGGAAAAACAAGGGAATTTATTAGATGGCCACGACGAGTTAGGCTCACATGCATTGTTCTGTTTACACATGCAAAAAATGCAGTACAAGTCGACGCGTTAGTCGCTTCTAGGATAGACTAGGCAAAGCTCGAAACAGATTATTTTGCTTTTGACGTTTAATTACAAAGTAAGGTATTTCCAGGCTTGTCTTAAAAATGCATCAAAAACAGAAATCGAAATTCACGTTGGGGTTTGCCGAAAGGCGTTCGTCAAATCCAGGATAAAGCAGTCATTCCACGAAGATGCTACATATCGATCTTTGACTAATATATATATATATAAATATATATATATATATATATATATATATATATATATATATACCTGTGTATATGTATATATATATATATATATATATAAACATATATATATCTATATATATATATATATATATATATATATATATATATATATATATATATATATATATATATATATATATATATATATACCTGTATATATATATATATACCTATATATATATATATATATATACCTGTATATATATATATATATATATATATATATATATATATATATATATATATATATATATATGTGGCGGATCAACAAATCTCCGATCCCCGACTGCCACAAGTATTGCACAACGCCGGACCGACACGGACATACAGGCATCCAATCCCCGACTGCCACGCACGCATCATGGATTCGCTTTCACTGATGCCCGACCAACTGGACATGCAACCATGAACACATGGATGACTCGCGCAATGATATCGCCCGCAAGCAACACACGCGGTGATAAATGTGCACAGTAAGCAATCTGGCTGGTGGATTAGCGACTACGAGTGGACGCCTCAGGCATCGAGCAGTCTTAAGTGTCGAAATGTTATGCAAACAATGCATATTCATCGGCACGGGATGGCGACCACCGTGGGAATGACCAGACGACCATCGTTAGCATTTTATATGCATTTAAGCGGCCGGCGCATAGGTTCGCTCTCTTGTTCGGTTACTCCTGTCACGACGCCGAGTCGACATCTAAATTCTATTAATCTTTTAGATTTATTAAATAAATATTTTATAGGTTCGAGATTCGTTTTTCATCTTCGCTTGGACCTATAACTGGCGATCCTGACCAATGAACGGAACTTCAAGGACCACGAACATTTCTACCTAACAGGAGGCCCACGAACGACATCACCGCTGACAATCCACGAACGAACAACAGGACCACTAGTTGGCAGGATATCAAAATCGGACGCCTGGAGGAACTGTCGCGCCACTGTATCAGAAGCGCAACGATGGCATACCCAACACGACCAGCGACACCACAGCCATCAACGAAGACTACAACGGAGCGTGTCCGTCGCCGCTCGCTTTCGGACACAGCCGATCGACATCCAGGACTTCATCCGACACTGGATCTCCTCACCACCGGTAATCGATGCGTCCTGATGTCGAGCCCGCAGCGAGTACCACAACCAACATCTGCCGCCCCAGCCGGATGCGCGCTGCACGAAGGGATCCCCGACGCGAAGCGAGCGGCAGCCACCCCGACAATCAGCCTCCTACCAGTCTGGCATGACAATTTGGACCTGTGGCTGGCCCGCGTCAACGCGACGCTGGCAACAAACGGCGTCACGCAGGACGACGCCAAATTCAATTGGTTGGTGGCAAGCCTCGACAGGGAGGCACTACGACAAGTGCGTCAGGCAGTCACCAACCCGCCGCCTAAGGACAAGTACGGCAACCTTGAAAACGCACTGTTGGCCGCCCACGACATCCAACGTCAGATCCTCCAGAACAAGCGAGCTACATCACCAGACAACGCTGCGGCAAGTAGTCGCCCGCACCCCAAGAACACACGTACCATCGCCAGCGTATCGACAGAAATCGAGACCAAAAGTCGACCGGCTTCCACGCTCCGGCCATCGAACCAGCTTGACACCCTCACGAATATATACCGTGGCGAACAAAAGTCTACGACAACTCCTTATATTGAGATTCTGGTTGATTGGAAGCTTTAATCAAAAACCCAATGATGTGCATTTTACAGTAACGTAAATATATATATATATATATATATATATATATATATATATATATATATATATATATATATATATATATATATATATACATATATATATATATATATATATATATATATATATATATATTTATATATATATATATATATATATATATATATATATATATATATATATATATATATATATATATATATATATATATATATATATATATAAAACAAAGACAAAAAAATTTCATAACAGACAAGGAGAAATTCATAAAAATATGAATGGACAAAAGTCTACGACAGTCAGTGCTGGCAGACTTGTACACAATATATTTTCAACTAAACGTATTGGAATTTTGAAAACTTTTTGCAAGCTTTATATTTGGTTGGACTCCCTTTCGCATCAATTTCTGCTTGCAGTCTTCGGGGCATAGAGGACACTAAATTACAAGTTTCTGCAGATGCGATTTTCTCCCATTCTGCAACAAGCGCGACATTTTCGAATTTTCTGTTCCAAAAACTCCCATACATACTCTATTGGGTTTAAATCCGGACTTTGCGGAGGTGTATTAAGTTGCCTGGCAGCGTAGTACAACAGCCAGTTCATGACGAAAAGTGCGGTGTGTTTTCGATCATTGTCTTGTTGGAAAATCCATCTCTCTTCAAGACCCAGCTTCTCCAATGATGGCTTTAAATGTTGTTCTAACAGGTTCTTGTAAACATAAATTGGCAAATTTTTTATTGGCAAAATATGTACAATTTTTTTTAGAAATCTTCAAAGTAGTCCCCATTGGAGTCGATTACACGCTGATACCGGATTTTCCAATCCCCGAACGCTCCCTGGAAGTCCGCAACCTCGATGCTGCCTAGAGTCCTCATCGTAGCACGTTGAACGTTTTCCAGAGTCCCGAACCGCGTCCCCTTAAGGTGTCTCTTGATATTGGGTAATAGAAAGAAGTCCGCTGGTGCCATATCCGGGCTGTAAGGAGGCTGTGGAAACGTTGCCCTCGACTGTTTGGCCAACTGCTCGGTGACTAGCAGGTAGGTGTGCGACGGAGCATTGTCGTGATGGAGGATCCACGAATCGGCAAACCCGGCCGGACTCGGCGATCCCGGGCGGTTAGTCGACGGAGCACCTCTCTGTAGTACTGGCCGTTTACAGTTTGGCCGGATGGCACAAACTCTTTGTAAACAATGCCTTTCACGTCAAAGAAAGCAATGAGCATCGACTTCACCTTCGATTTGCTGATGCGCGCTTTTTTCGGTCGTGGTGACGCCGATGTGTGCCACTCCGAACTCTGCCGCTTCGTTTCAGGATCGTATTCGAAAACCCACGTCTCGTCTCCTGTAATAACGTCGTTAAAAAACTCTGGTTCGGTTGCTCGATCGTACGCTCCATTTTCACTCCGACGACGTAACTGAACACGCACTCCACTCTCGCTCGATGCTATCTCTCCAAGCGCTTGGAGGCAACTGCTGCAGCCCGGTTCCCTTTACCTAGACCCACACCACCACAACAGCACCAGATATCAGTTAGCAGACGCTTTGACGGCGCGGGGCAGGCTCAGTCTGGTTACTTATTATAAAGACCCTGCATATATATATTTATATATATATATATATATATATATATATATATATATATATATATATATATATATATATATATATATATATATATATATATATATATATATATATATATATATATATATATATGTATAAAAGATGAGTGAGGTTCTTCGACTTCTGATGTATTTGTTGTTTTACTCACGAGGAACAACTCACATGTGTTTTTTTTGCAAATATTTTGGATCACAGGTGTCCGATCGTGAGGGATTGAGGAGAAACCAATTTTTCATATATTTTCTCTCTACCTGCGCCCCTGCGAAAAGGCGAAAAATTTCAAAATATAAAGACCTTTCGTTTGATACCATAATTACCCTCGGTCAATAATTTTTTGTGTTTCCCTCCCTTTCTGAATAGAAGAACCTAAGTTTGAATGAGGAACCCTAACCCAAGCATCCCCAAATGTACTGAAGGTCTTTGAGCAACGGGTCCTGAGGCGAATAATCGGAGCGAAGCTAGACGGGGACCAATGCCGAATTCGATACAACCATGAGCTGAATGAAATTTTTGAGCTGCAGGTCTAAACTATTGTAAGACTGCGGAAGCTACAATGGACTGGCCACATGAATCTTTTGGACGAACAACGGATACCCAAAAAGGTATTTGTTGGAAAAACTGAAGGGCGAAGACCAGTGGGGAAACCGAGGAAAGGCTGGTCTGACTCGGTCGACGAAGACAGTTTATCGCTGCTCAGATTTCAAAATTGGAGGACGCGGTCAATGGACCAAGACAATTAGGCGCGCTATTTGCAGGAAGCGAAGATCCGAGAGGGGCTGTAGTGCTACAAAGAAGAAGAATACGAGGCGTGATGAGATGTGTGTAGTAATAAGGTTGACAGGATGTGCGCAGTAAATGCATTATGTGCTGTAAACCATAGAACTTTCACATAGTATCCATAACTTCCATTTACCCTGTGTTGCACACTTTCTGAATTTTCCCAAGGGCCGGTCAGCTGATTCGGGTCACATCAGCTGAGCGGCGGCCTGTTTTATTCAGAAAACAAAAAGCAAATAAAATTTCCGACGCACGTGTTCTTTTATGCATTTCAGAATATAGGGGTGCTGCTAGATCCTAATAAATAACTAAAAGATTGCATAGAACGAATTTGTTTTTCTGCAATGTTATTGATTTTGTGATATGGTAATCCTGAAATCTCTCATCGAAGCACATGTTTATATTCGCGCTAATTCTCGCGTCAGCGTTTACCTAACTACCTGCTACCGAAGGTTTATGGTCGCGCTTCGGCTTTTATTTGAATTTTTCCGGAGGGTAGATTGAGTGTGGATACTAGATGAGTGTATGTTACTATGCTGTAAACTCGTACATAGTATACTCACAAACGAGTAGTATCTACTCTCAAACCAGGCTCCGGAAACAAACCAAACAACGTTCACCACGTGTTCAACAGTATGTAGCAGCAATCTTCTACGCAATTGGTCTTAGCGGCCGCGCGGACAGCCACTCGACATTCGCGCGACAATCAATTTACATTGCAAGTACAAGGGGGCACACAGCTCCTGTCTACACATACCCTAATCTAAACAATATGTATATCTGAAAATGTGCCGTGGAGAAGCTGAAAGTGTGCAAAACAGGATAAATGGAAGCTCTGGCCAATGTGATATTACTATGCTGTAATACACACTTAGGGTTTGCAATCCCGCAATGTGGGATCCCTCAATTCTGCGGGATCCCGTACTATTCTACGACCTGCTGGATCCCACAACAAAGTGCGTATCCGCAGCATCGAATCCCGCAAATTCTTTGTAATATGTTATCTGCAATGCTTTGCGAGATGCATCGTCACCGCCAATCAGTTAGCATTTGAGTCGGTATTTATTCGTGTGGCTGCAGATGATTTTGTTCTAGTCCCGCCGGTTATTTTTCAAAGCTTTCATTGGCAGTGGAAGTTAAATCATAATAAGATTAGTCTGCGCAATCATTACCCCTGTGTCAGTGATTTGGTTTCAAATTAATTTATTACTCTTCAATATTTGATTCACTTTTACATGTAGGTATTGTGTTTGTTTGTTGTCTCATGACTTTGAGTTTTATTCTATTGTTATTCTTCTAATATTGAATACTCTTAAGCTGAGTAATTTATAGAAAATTATTTTGCTAAAGTTCAACTTCTGACTTATATTGCGTGTCTTCAGGTATTTATAGGGTATCAAATTATTGCTTTACAGATTCTTTTGCATGATGTCTATATCGAAACCAACACAAGATATCGTAAATAATGAAATAGTTGGAAAAAATATTTGGAAATATTTTCAAAAGTCAGATGATGCAGCAAGTGCAAAATGTGTTTTATGTTCTAATTGGTTGAAAATCAGCCAACGATCAGTCACAGGATTGAAAATCCATCTTAGAGCAAAACATATAATATTAGATCAGAAGAGTACAGAGCTCATTGCACAACCATCCTCTTCATCAGGAAATGTTATTGATGAAGAACTTCCAATAAAAAAATCCAAAAAAACTATTGATGGATATTTTAAAAGGGAGAATTCTTTAGAAAAAATGGTATAAACTCATTTTGCACATCTTCCGATTTGAGATATTTATTTTCGAAGAGTGGGTTTCAAATTCCGAGCTCGTCCAATACAAGTCGCTCTATAGTAATTAATTATTCAAACATAGTTAAAACAGATATGATCACTGAAATCTCACGTCAGAAAAAAGATTTGGCAAGATTTTCACTCAGTTTTGATGAGTGGACATCTTAGAAAAACCGTCGTTTTTTAAATATAAACATACATTCCAAAGATACACTTCTAAATCTTGGTTTAGTTCGGATCCATGGCTCATGTACTGCTGCACATTGTGTCGGGTTAGTTAAAGAACGCTTGGCAAGTTTTGACCTTGATCTTGAAACTGATATTATCGGCATTACAACAGACGGTGCAAGTGTCATGAAAAAAGTTGGCAAACTACTAACTTGCCATCAACAGCTTTGTTTTGCACACAGAATACAATTAGCCGTGGCAAATATCCTTTATAAAAAACGGTTGACGGATGAACAGCTTACGTCAAAAGCCTTACCTGATATTGAAAATTTCAACAATCAAATTGATTGCAATGAAGATTTAGAAGAAATTCATGATGAACAAGGTTTGAACCTTACTATAGAGCGACAACCTGCTGAATTGATCTCTAACTATAGTAATGTTATAGATAAAGTTAGAAAAGTGGTCAAAATTTTCCGAGGGTCTCCTACAAAAGATGATATGTATTTACAAAAATACGTCAGAGAAGAGACTGGGAAAGAATTAGCTCTGATTTTAGATTGCCGTACCCGGTGGAATAGTATGTTCGACATGTTAGAGCGGTTTTACAACTTAAAAATGTGCATTGAGAAAGCTCTTATCGACATTGGATCTGAAATAAAATTTACCGACGAAGAATGGTTCAAAATCAAAAGCGTAGTTGACAGCTTGCAACCATTAAAATTGGGCGTCGAAGCGTTGTGCAGACGAGAATCAACACTTCAGATACCACATTTCGTTTTATTATAGAGAAGCTGGAGAAGCAGAATAATTTTTTAAGCGATGAACTCGCCGAGGCTCTAAGAGTGATAGTTAAGGAAAGGCGCAATGAAATCGCAGCAACATTAACTTATTTGCAGCATCCAAAAAAATATGAGCAAGAGCTGAAAACACCCAATCCGATATTTGTAATGCTGAAAAAGAACAAACTACGACAAGACATGAAAAAAATTCTATCCCGAGTCATTACTGTCGAATTTGAAAATTTTGAATCGTTAGATGATGTGCGTGCCGATGATTGCCAACCACCATTGCCACATAATTTGACTTTGCTGGAGGAATTAGAAATGCTACTAGAACAGGATAATGTAGATAACATTGAACACATTGCAATTAGAAAAGAGAAAGATTTCGATCAAATCCTCAGAAAAGAAATGACGACTTTTGAAACCGATGGAATTAAAGGGAAACATCTGGCTTTGTTACACGATTATTTACTAACCATCAAGCCAACAAGTGTAGAAGCAGAAAGAGCATTTTCGGCTGCTGGCTTTATATGTTGCTCCATAAGAAGCAGGTTGGGAGATCGAACGATTGATGCTATATGCTTTTTAAGATCATATTTTCAAAGGGAGGAATGAATAGTTGCTTGATACTTTTAAGATAAATGTAACACATTATTTGCTTTCTTTTAATGAGTGAAAATAAAAATGTTAAATATGTATATATAATTCATGTGAGTGATTGATTCTATAATTAGCTCATATAATAATTTGAATTAATTTTTGTTAAATTAAAATGCAAGGACAGCTTTGCGTTGATAAATATTGTGGCTAAATATTGTGTTTAGCAGTTCATATATAAAGTCATTCTCAGATAAACTACTGATATGTACAATAATTAGTTATTTAGGTACAAGAAGATGCTTTAAATTGATATTTTTAAATAAATTTATAATTTTCACTACAAAAATGTTTAATTTGTTGAGTTTCATAGAAAATCGTTTTTCTGCGGGATCCCGCTAGATTTAATACAATCCAGCGATAATCCCGCGGGATTGAAAACAGCGCGGGATTGCAATCCCTATACACACCTCTCATTGTTCTAATTGTTAAAGTCGGCATCTTCACTAGTGTTTAAAAATCTTCTGAATTATCGAACTGTGCTCTGTGCTTCATAAAAGCATTGAAGTGTAGTAATTAATCAAGTGGATTTTTATTGATGTTTTGGTTTGCATTGAGAGGCGACCATTGCATGTAGTGCAAATAATTACTGACTTTTGTCTATCTTCTCATCATGGCTCCGAAGAACATATCAGCAGTGTGAGATTTTTATAATTGATTGGAACAGCCAATTTGTTAAAAAAGTATACAAAAATGCATTTTTTGATTTACAGTTCATCTGTAGAAAATACAACCCGGACAATCGCGGGGAGCTAAGCCCGATGCAAGTTTTTTGTGTTCAATTCAAAAGATATGTCCTGTACAAGATTGCAGAAGAAAACCGCTGAATGTATCGTCTATTGTAATTTCGTCTTGTCATATATTTGGGGATATGTGAACTAAAACTGATTGCTTGAAGGTAATCTGATCTTTCATTTTTTGATATGTTAGCACAAATAGCGCTCTTAATGCATTTGAATGGAATATTCGGAAGAAATTCAAGAGATTTGCATATGGTTAAAGATAGAGCATCAAATGGTTTGAATTGTAAGTTTGTACCCATATTATTAAAACATTTACGAAGTTATGTTAAGAACACACACTTCCTGTAGGTTACGGGTAAAGAACTATTTAAAATACCCTATCAACATAATGAGGTTATCATGTACTTACAATGGCCGCCATTTAATCAATGTCATACTCAGGCATGCACATTTATAAACCATTTTTGAAATTTTTGTAATTTTTTTCTTTATTTTTTTCAATAATCCGGGTAGGACAAGGGTGCCGATGGTCTAGCACAAGTGTCAGCAAGCTATAAACAACACCAAGCTCAGCAAACTAGCTTCGCTTAACGACCGCGCACGCGTGCTTAAAGACTAGCATTCATCATATCATATGGGGCGGGTTCTTGTCGAGCCACGAAGCTAGACTACAAAATACTTATCACGCGTACTCTACACGAGACGTACCGATTTATTTTTATTATCTTTAGAAATGTTATGTTATGTATCAATTAAGCTACTCTACAGTACTTCAACATTTTTTTGCCTCGTTAAAGTTAGCGGACACGGAGGCTTGAGATAAACGCAAACATTTCAACCGTTACTTTTTCCGAACAATATTTTGCATTACAAGGGAAATGTCAAACTCCATCTCTGCCAAAAGGATGGAAACTTGACGGATGTAGTTTACTTTAAACTAGTAAAACAAGAAACTAAGCAGTCTTCAGTAGCAGCCACTCCTGATCACCACGGGGCTGCTCGACTGTTTATGTTTATTACATTTTCTTGAAACTCCCTACAAGTATATATCTTTAGTATCTAAGTCATTTGGAAACGCGTATCTCCTCTTAGATACTGTAGGTGTTGTCATTTTGAGGTTTTTGTAAAAAAAAATGTATAACCCCTTGTTTATACCAGTAGCTGTCTGTTCGTCAGTATGCCACAGCAGGATTTCTCAAGATCAGACCGCCTTGATATCGCTGAACGTCGATTATAGTCGACAGTCACGATATAGAGGCGTGCACCGAGGCATTCGCCATCGGTACGATACGTATGGTGCAAGCTAAAGGCCGCCTGTAGGTAACGTGCCGTACCAAAGCGCTTAATGTAGAACGCCGACATATGTAGTTCCGCCGTCATAATATCGCCAAATACGACATAATATAGCACAGAATTCTGTCGTTTTCTTAAGCGATAATATGTCATTTTTATAGCGACATAATATCACGCGATTTTATATTATTTTTGAACGGCATAATATCGTCGATTCATTTAGTTTCAATTGCATCCAAATAAAAATTAACTGTTATATATATTTACACCCTGGCGGAGGGAATCTTACAAATACACGCAAATATGAATACATTCAAATGAGATATTATTTCGCAAGTGTACTGAACTGAAAATTCAGCTGTATCAATTAGTTTAATTCTTGTTTTGTATTGGCGATATGATTTCGTTTGAAAATGACATAAACTCGAGCAATATTATGTTGCGTCAAAACCAACATAATATGGCGCATACTTGTGTCGTTTTCTGAGCGATGTTATGTCGCTTTGAAGCGAAATAATATCGCGCGAATTTATATCATGTTGGAACGACATATTACCGCCTAAATATAAACGACATAATTGTAGTACAACAATCCTTCTACTATAAAGAAAAACAAGCCTAACTTCTAAATTCAAATCGAATATTTTTAAACTCGCACGCAGAAGATGTACTCGTATGCTATCTTAACATATCTTATTGTTCAAACGAAAATACATTTAGGGCGCAATAACACCATCTATGCAAGTCAAAAGACTCTTTCCGGTTCTTTCTAAAAAAATGCTCCACGAGCTTTATTCGATTAAATTTACAATTCAAGTGAAACTTATTCTAGAATCGATTAATGCTTATATCCGATATTTCCGCTTATGCAGCGTCTACATTTTTGTTCATTCGTTCGAATTTTTTTTGTGCACTTTTACCTGGAAGGTGTTCTTCTTACTTTGCGGGAACGTGTCGGTAACTCTTCCCCCTCTAGGAACGATAGTCCACTATCGTTAGAAGTAAGGGAGGTTATTAAATCTGGGCTGCGGTTGACTTAATATTGCTGATGGATAACTAAAAGTTGATAGCGTTGAAAATGGTATAACTCTGACCTCTTTTAAAGGTAAGTTCGCTGTAGGTGAGGTATTACTTTTCTGGGGCAGATTTTCAGAATCAGGTAGGTTGATGTTGCGGTTACCAGAAGGGCGATTAAACTATAGGTCGCATACTGATGGATTTCGTGTTTTGATTCCAGCATTTTTATCTTCTCAGTGTTGTTGATTTTAATTTCATCCAGCATTTCAAGAGATAAAAGTTCGCCATGTAGCTTTCCTTCGGGTGTAGGCTAGAGTATTGCAGGCAATGCGTTGATCGTTGACATTTCGTGAGCCTCGTATTTTTGCCCATTTATTTCAATAGTGGTGTTGTGGAATTTTATTAGATATGTTCCGTTCAGCAGGTGCGTGGTGTCTTCTGCTTCTAGTTGGCCGCAGAACGCATTTAGCAGTAGGTTGCCAGGTGAGATTTCCTCGATGTTCGGGACTTGTAGTGCGCTGATTCGATTGCAGATGGCATTTGAGCTTTGTAGCAAGTTTGGTACACAATCGGTTGAACTAATATCTATTATATCTGATTCTTTACAAATGAACAAATTGTTGAAATTTTTACTATTATTATTTTTACACCATATAATTTTTCTTTCTTTCTTAATACTTTTCCAAATGTTATATCTGGTATTACGTTTCTTTGTTTTACAGACTTTATTAACAAGGTTTCATATGTTTCCAGCCTTGTGGTCGGTATATTGATAATGTAAAGTATGGTTTCTTGGTTACAAATGATTTTTATGTCAGCTAATTCTAGTGCTTCCTTTATAGTTGAAAACGGTAACAATTCTTTATTTAATACGTCAGTAGCTAGGTTTATTTCTTTTTTTGATAAATTGAGAGAGTTGATAACTCCTATTTTTGCCCAGTGTACGGCATAATTAATATTTCTCAACTCTTCTTTCACAATCTTCATTTTGTACTTTAGTTCGAAAAAAATACTATTGTTTGTCCTTTTCTCTTCATTTAATAATTTTTGTATATCGTTCGTGATTTTCGTTATTTTATTAATTTGTTGATTGTATAATTCGTTTATTGTAACCTGTTTATTATTATTAGTTAGGACGTTGGTTATCTTTTCTCTTATCGTTATTAGGTCCTCGTGATCAGGACTTCCGGCAATCCATTTCCATGCCGAGCCTAGAAAATTGAGTGATCTCTTCACTTTTCGGGGCGTTAGGTTCTGAATTAAAGTCTAAATTTGGTGGAATTCGTGCATTAGGTATTTTGAAAGTGGGTGGTGTTGAACTATAGATAAATTTAGGATGGGATGAGCGTTGGTAACAAATTGTTCGTACTGGTCTAAGTCGATTATGTGTATTATCTTGAAGTTTCCGTCCTTGATCTTGGTCTGTCCTAGGTAGACGGAAATTATTTGTGAATTGGTATAGTCCAGAATTTGTACATTTGCGTTGGTCACGTAGGTGATGAGCCTGAAAGAAATTAATTTCGAATTTTATCTTTATGTATTATTTTACCTGATTCAGTTAGTATGGTCGTATTTCTGTCCTCCTTAACAATTTCTTGTCGGTATGTAGGGCTTAGTTTTGTTCCGCTTCGTTTATTCTGTCTAACGTAAATGACCTGTCCTGTATCGTAAGTCTTTATGGGTTGTCGTTTTTTGTTGTGGTTGGTCATGTCAGTCATCTGTTTGCGTTTGATCTTCTCTATATTGCTCAGACGTGCATTTTCTAGTTCTTCGGGGGTGAGGTTAGGTATTCGGCCGAGGTACTGTTCTACTGGCTTCTTGCTTGTAGTCGAGTGAATGGTAAAATTATACTCCTTCACTGCACGCTCGAGGAGTTCCTCGAAGGGTCTAGGAGGTCCGTCACGTTTCAGGCATCTCATCATATCTGTGAGAGTGGAGTACCAGCGTTCGATTTGCCCGTTGAACTCACTCTTGTACGGTGGAGTACGAAAGAGTTTAATTTTTAGCTCGTCTTCTATCATTGACTCTAAGGACGCGGATCTAAGAGCTCCTTCGTTGTCAATTACTACTATTTCGGGGATGCAGTAAAAACATAGTGTCACGTAGCGGTCGTTTAATGTCTTCGGCAGATTTTGTTGGTATGACCTTAGCCTGGCATAATATCGTCGATTCATTTAGTTTCAATTGTATCCAAATAAAAATTAACTGTTATATATATTTACACCCTGGCGGAGGGAATCTTACAAATACACGCAAATATGAATACATTCAAATGAGATATTATTTCGCAAGTGTACTGAACTGAAAATTCAGCTGTATCAATTAGTTTAATTCTTGTTTTGTATTGGCGATATGATTTCGTTTGAAAATGACATAAACTCGAGCAATATTATGTTGCGTCAAAACCAACATAATATGGCGCATACTTGTGTCGTTTTCTGAGCGATGTTATGTCGCTTTGAAGCGAAATAATATCGCGCGAATTTATATCATGTTGGAACGACATATTACCGCCTAAATATAAACGACATAATTGTAGTACAACAATCCTTCTACTATAAAGAAAAACAAGCCTAACTTCTAAATTCAAATCGAATATTTTTAAACTCGCACGCAGAAGATGTACTCGTATGCTATCTTAACATATCTTATTGTTCAAACGAAAATACATTTAGGGCGCAATAACACCATCTATGCAAGTCAAAAGACTCTTTCCGGTTCTTTCTAAAAAAATGCTCCACGAGCTTTATTCGATTAAATTTACAATTCAAGTGAAACTTATTCTAGAATCGATTAATGCTTATATCCGATATTTCCGCTTATGCAGCGTCTACATTTTTGTTCATTCGTTCGAATTTTTTTTGTGCACTTTTACCTGGAAGGTGTTCTTCTTACTTTGCGGGAACGTGTCGGTAACTCTTCCCCCTCTAGGAACGATAGTCCACTATCGTTAGAAGTAAGGGAGGTTATTAAATCTGGGCTGCGGTTGACTTAATATTGCTGATGGATAACTAAAAGTTGATAGCGTTGAAAATGGTATAACTCTGACCTCTTTTAAAGGTAAGTTCGCTGTAGGTGAGGTATTACTTTTCTGGGGCAGATTTTCAGAATCAGGTAGGTTGATGTTGCGGTTACCAGAAGGGCGATTAAACTATAGGTCGCATACTGATGGATTTCGTGTTTTGATTCCAGCATTTTTATCTTCTCAGTGTTGTTGATTTTAATTTCATCCAGCATTTCAAGAGATAAAAGTTCGCCATGTAGCTTTCCTTCGGGTGTAGGCTAGAGTATTGCAGGCAATGCGTTGATCGTTGACATTTCGTGAGCCTCGTATTTTTGCCCATTTATTTCAATAGTGGTGTTGTGGAATTTTATTAGATATGTTCCGTTCAGCAGGTGCGTGGTGTCTTCTGCTTCTAGTTGGCCGCAGAACGCATTTAGCAGTAGGTTGCCAGGTGAGATTTCCTCGATGTTCGGGACTTGTAGTGCGCTGATTCGATTGCAGATGGCATTTGAGCTTTGTAGCAAGTTTGGTACACAATCGGTTGAACTAATATCTATTATATCTGATTCTTTACAAATGAACAAATTGTTGAAATTTTTACTATTATTATTTTTACACCATATAATTTTTCTTTCTTTCTTAATACTTTTCCAAATGTTATATCTGGTATTACGTTTCTTTGTTTTACAGACTTTATTAACAAGGTTTCATATGTTTCCAGCCTTGTGGTCGGTATATTGATAATGTAAAGTATGGTTTCTTGGTTACAAATGATTTTTATGTCAGCTAATTCTAGTGCTTCCTTTATAGTTGAAAACGGTAACAATTCTTTATTTAATACGTCAGTAGCTAGGTTTATTTCTTTTTTTGATAAATTGAGAGAGTTGATAACTCCTATTTTTGCCCAGTGTACGGCATAATTAATATTTCTCAACTCTTCTTTCACAATCTTCATTTTGTACTTTAGTTCGAAAAAAATACTATTGTTTGTCCTTTTCTCTTCATTTAATAATTTTTGTATATCGTTCGTGATTTTCGTTATTTTATTAATTTGTTGATTGTATAATTCGTTTATTGTAACCTGTTTATTATTATTAGTTAGGACGTTGGTTATCTTTTCTCTTATCGTTATTAGGTCCTCGTGATCAGGACTTCCGGCAATCCATTTCCATGCCGAGCCTAGAAAATTGAGTGATCTCTTCACTTTTCGGGGCGTTAGGTTCTGAATTAAAGTCTAAATTTGGTGGAATTCGTGCATTAGGTATTTTGAAAGTGGGTGGTGTTGAACTATAGATAAATTTAGGATGGGATGAGCGTTGGTAACAAATTGTTCGTACTGGTCTAAGTCGATTATGTGTATTATCTTGAAGTTTCCGTCCTTGATCTTGGTCTGTCCTAGGTAGACGGAAATTATTTGTGAATTGGTATAGTCCAGAATTTGTACATTTGCGTTGGTCACGTAGGTGATGAGCCTGAAAGAAATTAATTTCGAATTTTATCTTTATGTATTATTTTACCTGATTCAGTTAGTATGGTCGTATTTCTGTCCTCCTTAACAATTTCTTGTCGGTATGTAGGGCTTAGTTTTGTTCCGCTTCGTTTATTCTGTCTAACGTAAATGACCTGTCCTGTATCGTAAGTCTTTATGGGTTGTCGTTTTTTGTTGTGGTTGGTCATGTCAGTCATCTGTTTGCGTTTGATCTTCTCTATATTGCTCAGACGTGCATTTTCTAGTTCTTCGGGGGTGAGGTTAGGTATTCGGCCGAGGTACTGTTCTACTGGCTTCTTGCTTGTAGTCGAGTGAATGGTAAAATTATACTCCTTCACTGCACGCTCGAGGAGTTCCTCGAAGGGTCTAGGAGGTCCGTCACGTTTCAGGCATCTCATCATATCTGTGAGAGTGGAGTACCAGCGTTCGATTTGCCCGTTGAACTCACTCTTGTACGGTGGAGTACGAAAGAGTTTAATTTTTAGCTCGTCTTCTATCATTGACTCTAAGGACGCGGATCTAAGAGCTCCTTCGTTGTCAATTACTACTATTTCGGGGATGCAGTAAAAACATAGTGTCACGTAGCGGTCGTTTAATGTCTTCGGCAGATTTTGTTGGTATGACCTTAGCCTGGCATAATATCGTCGATTCATTTAGTTTCAATTGTATCCAAATAAAAATTAACTGTTATATATATTTACACCCTGGCGGAGGGAATCTTACAAATACACGCAAATATGAATACATTCAAATGAGATATTATTTCGCAAGTGTACTGAACTGAAAATTCAGCTGTATCAATTAGTTTAATTCTTGTTTTGTATTGGCGATATGATTTCGTTTGAAAATGACATAAACTCGAGCAATATTATGTTGCGTCAAAACCAACATAATATGGCGCATACTTGTGTCGTTTTCTGAGCGATGTTATGTCGCTTTGAAGCGAAATAATATCGCGCGAATTTATATCATGTTGGAACGACATATTACCGCCTAAATATAAACGACATAATTGTAGTACAACAATCCTTCTACTATAAAGAAAAACAAGCCTAACTTCTAAATTCAAATCGAATATTTTTAAACTCGCACGCAGAAGATGTACTCGTATGCTATCTTAACATATCTTATTGTTCAAACGAAAATACATTTAGGGCGCAATAACACCATCTATGCAAGTCAAAAGACTCTTTCCGGTTCTTTCTAAAAAAATGCTCCACGAGCTTTATTCGATTAAATTTACAATTCAAGTGAAACTTATTCTAGAATCGATTAATGCTTATATCCGATATTTCCGCTTATGCAGCGTCTACATTTTTGTTCATTCGTTCGAATTTTTTTTGTGCACTTTTACCTGGAAGGTGTTCTTCTTACTTTGCGGGAACGTGTCGGTAACTCTTCCCCCTCTAGGAACGATAGTCCACTATCGTTAGAAGTAAGGGAGGTTATTAAATCTGGGCTGCGGTTGACTTAATATTGCTGATGGATAACTAAAAGTTGATAGCGTTGAAAATGGTATAACTCTGACCTCTTTTAAAGGTAAGTTCGCTGTAGGTGAGGTATTACTTTTCTGGGGCAGATTTTCAGAATCAGGTAGGTTGATGTTGCGGTTACCAGAAGGGCGATTAAACTATAGGTCGCATACTGATGGATTTCGTGTTTTGATTCCAGCATTTTTATCTTCTCAGTGTTGTTGATTTTAATTTCATCCAGCATTTCAAGAGATAAAAGTTCGCCATGTAGCTTTCCTTCGGGTGTAGGCTAGAGTATTGCAGGCAATGCGTTGATCGTTGACATTTCGTGAGCCTCGTATTTTTGCCCATTTATTTCAATAGTGGTGTTGTGGAATTTTATTAGATATGTTCCGTTCAGCAGGTGCGTGGTGTCTTCTGCTTCTAGTTGGCCGCAGAACGCATTTAGCAGTAGGTTGCCAGGTGAGATTTCCTCGATGTTCGGGACTTGTAGTGCGCTGATTCGATTGCAGATGGCATTTGAGCTTTGTAGCAAGTTTGGTACACAATCGGTTGAACTAATATCTATTATATCTGATTCTTTACAAATGAACAAATTGTTGAAATTTTTACTATTATTATTTTTACACCATATAATTTTTCTTTCTTTCTTAATACTTTTCCAAATGTTATATCTGGTATTACGTTTCTTTGTTTTACAGACTTTATTAACAAGGTTTCATATGTTTCCAGCCTTGTGGTCGGTATATTGATAATGTAAAGTATGGTTTCTTGGTTACAAATGATTTTTATGTCAGCTAATTCTAGTGCTTCCTTTATAGTTGAAAACGGTAACAATTCTTTATTTAATACGTCAGTAGCTAGGTTTATTTCTTTTTTTGATAAATTGAGAGAGTTGATAACTCCTATTTTTGCCCAGTGTACGGCATAATTAATATTTCTCAACTCTTCTTTCACAATCTTCATTTTGTACTTTAGTTCGAAAAAAATACTATTGTTTGTCCTTTTCTCTTCATTTAATAATTTTTGTATATCGTTCGTGATTTTCGTTATTTTATTAATTTGTTGATTGTATAATTCGTTTATTGTAACCTGTTTATTATTATTAGTTAGGACGTTGGTTATCTTTTCTCTTATCGTTATTAGGTCCTCGTGATCAGGACTTCCGGCAATCCATTTCCATGCCGAGCCTAGAAAATTGAGTGATCTCTTCACTTTTCGGGGCGTTAGGTTCTGAATTAAAGTCTAAATTTGGTGGAATTCGTGCATTAGGTATTTTGAAAGTGGGTGGTGTTGAACTATAGATAAATTTAGGATGGGATGAGCGTTGGTAACAAATTGTTCGTACTGGTCTAAGTCGATTATGTGTATTATCTTGAAGTTTCCGTCCTTGATCTTGGTCTGTCCTAGGTAGACGGAAATTATTTGTGAATTGGTATAGTCCAGAATTTGTACATTTGCGTTGGTCACGTAGGTGATGAGCCTGAAAGAAATTAATTTCGAATTTTATCTTTATGTATTATTTTGCCTGATTCAGTTAGTATGGTCGTATTTCTGTCCTCCTTAACAATTTCTTGTCGGTATGTAGGGCTTAGTTTTGTTCCGCTTCGTTTATTCTGTCTAACGTAAATGACCTGTCCTGTATCGTAAGTCTTTATGGGTTGTCGTTTTTTGTTGTGGTTGGTCATGTCAGTCATCTGTTTGCGTTTGATCTTCTCTATATTGCTCAGACGTGCATTTTCTAGTTCTTCGGGGGTGAGGTTAGGTATTCGGCCGAGGTACTGTTCTACTGGCTTCTTGCTTGTAGTCGAGTAAATGGTAAAATTATACTCCTTCACTGCACGCTCGAGGAGTTCCTCGAAGGGTCTAGGAGGTCCGTCACGTTTCAGGCATCTCATCATATCTGTGAGAGTGGAGTACCAGCGTTCGATTTGCCCGTTGACCTCACTCTTGTACGGTGGAGTACGAAAGAGTTTAATTTTTAGCTCGTCTTCTATCATTGACTCTAAGGACGCGGATCTAAGAGCTCCTTCGTTGTCAATTACTACTATTTCGGGGATGCAGTAAAAACATAGTGTCACGTAGCGGTCGTTTAATGTCTTCGGCAGATTTTGTTGGTATGACCTTAGCCTGAACGAATTTGGTGAACTTGTCTATTGCAGTGAGTACGCGTTTCTTCTCAGTCATGAATATGTTCAATATGCACAATGTGTCCAGGATATTGGGGAATAGCTGTCGGTTCTAAGTACGGTTTGTTTGGATGTCTGTCGTATTTGTTTTACGATGCGCTCTTTTATGAGTTCGAAGGAATCGTTCTTCCTGCTGAGCCTCGTTGGTAATATCTTCTACTAGTTTTTGGGTAAAACAAATCCTGTAGTCTTTAAAGTGGTGCGGATATATAGTTTGGATAAGACCCATTGTAGGTTCATCTGTCAGGAGTCCATTAATAAGGTGCGGATTTAGATATCTTAAAAATATTTATTATATCATTTTCAGAATAGTTTCTTTGGATAATGATATGCCTGGTATAATTTTCAAAGGGATTAAGAATCTGGTAGCTATTCTCGTCTCCTATTTTAAGAATGAGTTGGTTCTTGAATACGTTTACTGGGGATTCTACAGAAGGGATTAAGTTATGTGCTGAGCTGTCGTCACTGTGTTGCGTAGGTGCCATGGAGTTTATTTCGTTTGTGTCGTGTGTCAAGTTAGTCCTTGTTTTGGTTGTTTGAGGGGGCCTGGAAACGGAATCAGCAACAACATTTGCCTTACCCGGTTTATATCGTAGTTCATAATCATATTCTTCGAGGGTGGCTTTCCAGCGTTTAAGTTTGCTGTTGGTATTTTTCGAACTGAGTGCGTATGTGAGGGGTTGATGATCGGTAAAAATTCGTACTTGACTGGAGCCATATAGATAATTTCGAAGAGAGTTTAGTGACCAAATAATTGCCAGCATTTCTTTTTCATTCGTTGCATAGTTTTCTTCAGTTTTACTGAGAGTTCTTGACAAGAATGAAATTGCGTAATTGCCATTATGTCAGGGGCTTAGCGATCTTCGCATAGTCTTGAATAAATCGTCGATAGTATCCTGACATGCCTAGGAAGGAACGTAAGTCCTTGAGTGTTTTTGGAAGTGCGAATGGAGCGATTGCTTCAACTTTCTTGTAGTTCGTCTTGATGCCATCTACATTGATTATAAAACTTAAAAAATCCAACTTCCTTCTTAAGGGATTCGCATTTGTCCAAATTGACTATGTCTAGATTCTCAAAGTGGTCTTTTTGGTCTTACCGAAAACTATTATATCGTTTATGTAGATGCGGCAGCGTTTTCCGATGTGCTCTCGGAGGATATCGTCGAGTGCCCTTTGACAGATTGCTGGACCATTTTTCAGGCCAAATGGAAGGCGAACAAACTCATATTCGCCATTATTAATTGCGAAAGCAGTTTTCTCAATGTCGCGCTCTCTTAAAGGGATCTGATGAAACCCACTTTTCAGGTCGACGACCGAAAATATTGGTTTTCTCCTAGATTGGAGAGGACTTCGTTGAGGTCGGGAATGGGGTAGGCATCGGTTACTGTGATGGAGTTCAGTTTCCGATGGTCGATTACAATTCGGAAGCTTCTGACTCCTGATGCATCCTGTTTTTCGTTTACTATCCAGACTGGTGCATTATAGGGAGACTTGGAAGGACGTATAATGTTATCCGTTAAAAGCTGTTGAATTTTTTTTTTTTCAACTTCATCCCTCAGAGCCATTGGGTATGTGTATGACTTCGCATAGACAGGGTCGTTTGTTATCGTGCGAATTTCCCCTTTAACGGTAGTTATAAAGGTCAAACTTCTGTTTGGGTCCGATGATAAGTTGGGATATTTTTCGAGGATACTTTTCAGATTTTTGTATTGTGTTTCGGTCAGATGCTCAGTTCTTAGATTCAAGTGATTTACGGTTTGGGAAGTATGTTGTTTAAGAAGAATACGGATATTTCCTTTGATAGTCATGAAGTTATTGTTAGTGTGAATAACTGCCTGTAGAGATTTTAGGCTGTCATTACCAATTATACCTGCAAATGTTTTTAAGGATAGTAGGATGAAGAATTTGATTTTTTCTATACTGGTTCCAAATAAGGGGACGAAGGCATTGTGTGTTATGTTAATTGATCCACCGACAGAGTTTACCTTAAAGGGTTTTTCATTTTCTATGGGGTACCGTATGAATCAAGGTTGGGTATCGTTTTTATTTGAGCCTGCATCAATAAGAAATTTTAAATTTTCCCCGCTCTTCGCAGCGTATTCCATGAATGGAAGCGAAGAGCTCGACAATCTAAAAATTGGACGTCGTCCTGTTCGTCTTCGAGATTCTGGTCAGGGATGTCTGTAGTTGTGTTAGTATCATTGTATTCGTTAGGTGGGTTTTCGTAGTCATTTGTCTCGTCATAGTAATATTGTTGTTCGTATTGTGCGTTGTCGTCGTTTTCGTTGAAGGGAACGCAACTTTGCTCCACATTAAATATTCTCTGCTGTTTGTTAGGTACATGGGCCATTTGGGATGTTGGTCGTTTTTGGGCCAGGTATTGGTGTTGATTTTGGGGCCGGTTTTAATAGTTTACGGCTCTAGATCTAATTCATTGGTCAATTTCAAGTTTGAATTGGGCGAAATGGTCGATGGTTATTATGGATTACATTGCGGATTCGAGTGACGAAATTGTGGAGGCTGTAGTCTATTAGGGTTGTGGAGCAATTCGGGGAGAAAATATCTCCTTAGTATGTGACCTTGTGGGATATTTCTTTTTGGCGGGATTGGGGGGTGGTGTGTTCGAGTAGGTCCTTCTATTTGGGTTTCGTGAGCTCAAAGCAAGCTGGGCCCTATAATCCACATTTTGCAGCTTTAGGCAAAGGTTCAGCGCTTGTGGGAGATCGACAGGTTCTTTTATGCTTAAGAGACGTGAGAGGTCACCCTTGAGACCACGCACATATGTATCTATACTTTGTCTCTATAGCATTGTGTCATATTCTTCATTCATTCAGCTCCCATATCCATAGAAGATACTTTGTTAAGTCTGAGGGACAAGTGGTGGTACACAGCATGAAAAAATTCGTGTATTGAACTGTTTCCTTGCACAAGGGTCGCCAATTGGTACTCAAAAGTACCGATATCGCGTTTATCCGCGTAGTGCATTGTTAGGCAGTTCGATGTGTTTGGCCAGTGTTGGATGATTCAAGGGCGATATCCGTCTGACCTGCGATCTTGTTTCCCAACTAGAAGAGGTTTGTTATCCACGAGGAATTGCCGATGATTTTCGCGAAAAAAAGAGAAAGATATAATTATGAACTTCGCAATGGGAGGAAATTTCACGACAGAGGATATAACTGTGTGTGGAGAGATCACTGCCGTTCTATTGAGAAGATTATCGCGTTCACTTGAAAAGATAACCAATTTCACTTTTCACAATTCACACTATTATTTCACTTGCTGAAATTTTTTTTATTTAATATGTAATAATAATATTCATTAAAAGTTTGATCGTAAAAAAAATATTGAAATTTTTATTTGTAAATATTTCTCATATGTTTTTCTTTCTGTATTTAATCTTCTTTGCTTTGATTTGCTTTAAATTAGTTTTGCTCATAATTTACTTCTTTTCTAATTTTCTTCACAAAATATTGATTTAATTTCAAATCTTAACTTACATTATTATAGCTGCAAAGCTCAAATACATATTGGTGACTCCGTGGATTCCTACGCAGTACTACGTTGCTATTTCAGGATATCTTTTTTTCGTTGTCACGTTAGGTTGGCTGCTTGATCGATGCTGAGGGCGGCTGTTAATTCCTTAACGTACTTTTGGTCACGGCTACTTTGGGGGCCTCCTTCATTCAGACGAACACCGTTGTAGCTACTTCTGTTGCACTTGTTCACGATACGCGGTTTCTTTTCTTTTCGGTACTTTCTATTTTCCCGTAAAACCGAAGGATACTTTTTTTGGCTCACTTCCCCAGTCTCAAGGAGTGATTTAATGATCTCTTTAAGGCTTATTGATCAACCAAATATCCTTACGAACGCGAACACTTACTGTATTTTACTTCAGCGAAATTAACGGTGTCACGATCAGTAGCCCCACGTTGGGCGACAGTTAAAAGACTCTTTCCGATTCTTTCTAAAAAAAAATGCTCCACGAGATTTATTCGATTAAATTTACAATTCAAGTGAAACTTATTCTATAATCGATTAATGTTCATATCCGATATTTCCGCTGATGTAGCGTCTACATGTTTGTTCATTCGTTCGAATTTTTTCGATGCACTTTTACCTGGAAGGTGTTCTGCTTACTTTGCGAGAACGTGCCGGTAACTTGCACACTTAGCCTTATTATGTGAGTTAGAGTTTAGCTGTTTAAATATCCTAAACAAACAATTCAAGGGCGAGCTGAACAGATGAGTTGAGCGTATAATAAAACTGATAACATGTTTGTTATTCGTATCCCAATAGATAATTTTTTGGCAAAAAGGATATAAACCAACACACCTTTTCAAAAATTAATCGATCACGAAATGGTTTGATACACGGTAGCATACAAAAATTTACAATATTTAATTCATTTGAAAAATAGACACATCTTTGTACTCTCTGGGAAGCTACATAAAGTCCAGCATTCGCTGCGTTGGACTAGGGAAAACCCAAAAAAATCTAAACCAACTTGATATTAAATTATTATATTTATTATTAAACTAGATTAATAATTATTAATTTTATCATTAAACACTATTATTGATTTCATTGCATTTTTGTAGACCCATTCCACTTCTGAGCTCATTAAATCTTGTGGTAGGTTATGGTTTTGTCAGCGCATCTGCTAGTTGTGAACCTGTTGGAATATAATTTAACTTTATTGCGTTTTCCTCGACTTGTTCTCTTGAAAAATAATACTTTGATCTTTCATTGCTTGTTTGATGACTAGCAATGGCTATACAGCCATTATTATCTTCATAAATTACTATGGGCTTCAACATATCTATGTTCATACTTGGTGCTAATGACCCTAACCATAATGTTTCTTTTACTGCCTCAAAAAGAGCCATATAGACGATGCTGGAATCGATAATTGCCTTTTCATACAGGGTGCGTACGGTATTTGAAGACATGCATAAACGTGACTATAACTTCGTGAATTTTTTAATTTTTTTTCCTTTTCAGATAAGAAATGGCGGACTACAACATCACTCAAGAAATGAGGAGACATGCTGTCATCGTCGCTATATGTGCGAACCATACAGATTTAGAGATCTCTAATTTTCTTAATAGCACCCGTTCATTCGTGCATAAGGTTCGCCGTGAATTGGAAGCATCAGGAGGCGATACAGAATCGGTTGCAAAACGCAAAAAGCACGAACAACGTTCTGACACTGTCCGATCTGCAGAATTTTTAGAGCAAGTGCAAGCGATCATAGACGAGGACCCTTCAAAATCAAAAAGGTGAGCTTCATGTTTCTGAGCGCCTTATTCGTAGTGTTGTCCACGAAGACCTTCGATATAAGTCTTATGTGATGCGCAGAGGACAGTTAATGTCGGAACGAACACGGGAACAGAGAGTTCTCCGATCAAAACGTCTTCAAAAAATCAAACACCCTGAGGCGCCCAAAATGTTATGTTTTTTTCCGACGAAAAAAATTTTGACCAAGGTCAAAAGACCAATCGCAGAAATAACAGATGGCTATGCACAAATCCTACGGAGGTTTCTGTTGTTATGCACACAAAATTTCCAGCCACTGTTATGGTTTCAGGTGTTGTCAGCAACGAAGGACATGTTATGCCACCACGCTTTTTTACTCAAGGACTTCGAGTGAACTCTGCTGCATACATCGAGGTTGTGGAGATGGTAGTGAAACCCTGGATAGACAATGTTAGCAGAGGCAGACCATACATTTTCAACAAGACTCTGCTCCTTCACATAAAGCGATGGCGAACCAAGATTGGATGGCCGAAAATTTGTATGACCACATAACACCGAACCTATGGCCACCTAGCTCCCCAGACCTTAATCCTTTGGACTATAACGTATGGGGTGCAGTTGAGCGTGAGACCAATAAGCGTCCTCATAATACCACTTCTTCGCTGAAGACCGCTATTAATGCCGTTATGGTCAATATGAACAAGGCGCATTTGATTCGGGCATGTAATCGTTTCCGGACCCGAATCGAAGAGGTTATTGCTGCTAATGGCGATTTTATGGAATAACTTTATACCCATATATTAATTTAGCGTTGTATAAAAACTTCCTGAAATTTCATTAAATTTTGTTGAAAATTCATGCTAATTAATTTTACTCTCAAGTTGTCCTCAAATACCCTACGCACCCTGTATTCCTTTTTATATATTGTGTTTGTCTCATATAATCTAAATAAATATCTTGTACTTTTCCTATCGTAAATATCATTTCCACCCCAATCTGAATCAACAAAACCGATCAAAGTATTGCTGTAATTACTTCCTTTATGCACTAATTTAATGTCAATTGAACCGTTCAAATACCTTAGGACTGTTTTCAAAAATGTCAATAATTCTTTATTGTTTTTATAAATATACCTACTCAAAAGGTCATCAGCAATACTTGAATCCGGTGTTGTGCACATCATTAAATACATCAAACAGCCGATTAAATTTCGGCACGGTGCATTATACTTTTAATCTGAATTCAACGCTGCATATTTTTATTTAATTTCAAGAGGAGTATTAACACACTTATAGTTATGTATATTATATTTACGTAAAATTCGTTTTACTTCCACCCGAGACGACCGTTTTAACGTCGTAGAAGAAGACTAGTTGATAGTGATTTAAGGGCTTTTCGTGCAGCCCGCGCCCATAACTTCTCCCGCAACACCGTTCAGCTAGATTTGGTTTTGTGCGAGAATATTATGATTGGACTATGGAGCAGTGGAAGAACTTACTGTTTTCAGATGAAAGCAGAATAGCCTTATGTGGTCTAGATGGGCGTCAGTGTGTCTGCAGACGTAAAAATGAGAGGTTTGGTCCCTGCGCTATAGCCGAAACAGTGGGTTATCAAGGACGGATCAATAATGATTTGGGGAGGCATCTCTTATAAGGCCCGTACCGGTCTTATCGTCTTTGATGGGGGCAGTGTGAACGCTCAGAGTTGCGTCGGAGATCTTCTTCAAGACCATGTCGTACCATTTGCTTCATTTATTAGAGAACATTGCAGACTAATGCATGATAATGCACGTTGCCATGTTGCTGGATTTGTGAAACAATACCGTAATGAAGTCAGAATTCAAACTTTGTCATAGCCAGCACGTAGTCCCGAGCTCAATCCTATTGAACATATTCGGGAAAACCTTAAAAGACGTATTCGGGCAAGAGTACCAGTGCTTATTACCCTAGGAGAGCTCAAGACCGCAGTTTTAGAGGAGTGGCACAATATCCCGCAGTCTAACATTCAGGATGTCATGGATGATCTTCCAAACAGGCTTCAAGAAGTCATTAGAGCCCAAGGTGGTAACACCCAAATTTGAAGTCAGTGACAAAAAATAAAGTTTTGAATGAAACAAAAATAATCAGTTCAAAGAAATCTTGCAAAAAACGGTTTTGTGTAGGAACATTTTATTACGAAATTTCTTTCAATTTTTTCATTTGTTTTGATGTATCGAAAGTTGCTTTCAACAAACCATTCATCAAATTACAGGGTGGGCGGTTAATTGTGCCTGTGAATGTATATGCACTTTGATCTACCAAATTTTCATATCTTGTTTTTTTAATGCAAAGGGCAAGTTTAATATTTTTCAAGTCGACTATTCTAAACTTATTGGTGAGAAAATATTTAATGCTGTTCATTGTATCTATTCTTCCAGTGATAATAACAAGGTGATCAACATACAAAACAACATAAATATTTTCAAAAACGTTTCCCCTTTCTAATATAAAAGTACAAAAGTCTACAGGTGAATTTCGAAAAGATTTTTCTGGTAGAGTTTTCTAAATTCTTCGAACCAACACTTTGTCGCCTGTTTAAAGCCATATAAAGCTTTATTTATTTTACAGACTTGATTTTTTTCTTTAGCATCTATTCCTACAGGGATTTCCATGTATACATCCTCTTTCAATTTACCGTTTAGAAATGCGGTTTTCACATCCCTATAATGAACCAATAAATTAAATTTATTGGCCAAAGTTATTAAAAATCGAAAGCAGCCAATTCTTGCAACAGGAGCAAATGTTTCGTTACAATCTTTCAAATATGTTTGATTAAACCCTTTTGCATCAAAACGGGCTTTGTATTTAATGAGCTTGCCAAATTCATCATTTTTAATATTAAACACCCATTTACATCAACAATGTTTACCCCTTTCCGGTGTTGCTACGAAGGTACAGGTTTTAATTTCAGAAAGAGAATTTACTTCGTCTTTAATAGCTTTCACCCACTTATCTTTTCCGTCGCTATTTTGTGCATGTTGATATGAACTAGGAATTTTACAGACAACTGACTGAGCGCACATTAAATAGTCTTCATTGTCTATTGTCTTGATTGTAAGACACAGAAGGAATTTGTTTAATCCTTTCACTTCTTCTAAGTTCTGGTATCTTCTTTTTTCTATCTTGTTTGCCTTGAGATGGGGGACTTTCAGTTTGTATGCTTTCTTTACTTTGTATAGGAGCTTTATCAAGTTCGTTTGGAGTATTTTCTATATCTGAAGTATCTCTCGATTTTCATCAATAAATTTTTCAGAGTTTATTACTGACTTTGAATTTGGGTCAGTTTTCTCAGAAGAGCCATCTATATTAACCCTTTGTTCTAAAATTAACTTCATCTACTATCACATCTCTAACAATTACGCATTTTTCAGTTTCCACATCCCGTACTTTATAGCCACTTGGTTCATACCCTACCAGTATTGCTTTCCAAGATTTCTCTTTAAACTTTGTTTTACTGGTTTTGTTATGGACAGAGACTATAGAATCAAAAAATTTTAAATACTTTATTTGTGGCATCTTACCTTTCCACAATTCATATGGTGTTTTACATTGCTTCAGAGCTTTTGCTGGTGTTATGTTACTTAAATATGTAGTGGCAAGAACAGCATCGCCCTCAAAGACTTTGCATAAATTAGTATCAACTATCTTTGCACAGGTTTTTTCAGTTATTATTCTTACCATTCCCTCTAACACACCATTTAACTGTGGGGCTCGTGGAACTGTCAAATTATAACTAATAGCCTTTTGCACGAAGTTTCGTTATTTTGGAGTTGAAATATGTATCACTTTTTGTTACAAAGTCTTTGAAAACACAGAATTCATTTGATTTATGTGTTATTAAATGCGTAACACAATAGTGAGTATATTCGTCTACAAATAAAACAAAATAATTTTAATTGTTTATCGCAATAGGGGTGATTGGAACGCAAAAGTCTGAGTGTATATTCAACAATGGACGTTTTATATAACTTTTGTCTATATTTTAATTAAATGGAAGACAATTTTGTTTGCCCTTAATACAGGATTCACATAAATCATCGTTTGGTTTGATTTGTTCAATTTCCCTTAAATCTGCAATCATTCTTTTATTATTTAATTCCTGAAATTTGTTTCTTCTACTATGACCCAATCTTTGATGCCATTTATCGTCATTTATTTTTATCCTATAAATATTTGCATCGAATTCTCAATTTTAGAAACTATTTTAAAGTTTACTGAAATCAGATTGTTTAGGACTTCCCAATCATTATCATACCATCTTCATATACTTGTACCTACTCATTTTTTATTGAAAACAATTTTCATTCTTGAACTTTGCATTTTTTATACAGAAAGCAGGTTATATGGCACATCAGGACAGAAAACATCGTCCAAGGTCCCACATATTCTTAGGTTGCTGATCACATTTTATTTGCCTTTCATTGTCGCTTCAACAAATGTGCCATTCTAGCTGGTTTTTTTCAGTTTCTTAAAATTCCTCGTCAGATCTTTCTTTATGTCATCTGAGGCAGAATCTAATACAAAGCTTATTGCAGAATCGAATACAAAGTTTATTGCACCCTCATCATTCGTTGCTTGGTGATGATATCCAGCCATAAAAGCAAAACCTGTTGTTTCCTCGTTCGATCTTGGCACTGATGTATCTACCAACTAAACAGTCTGTACTGTTCTTTTCCTTTCAGCACCTTTGTAGTCAAGGTTCCATTTATAATAAAAGCAGTCACTTTTCTTATGTTCCTTTCTTCCACATTGATGGCATTTTTATTTAAACCTTTCATTAAATTTAAATGCATTATTTCTTTTAGTTTTGCATCTATTATTTTTCGCATACCAAGTGCCCTTTGCTCTTAAAATTTCAACGTTGTTCTCACTTCTACACTCAACGTTAAGCATTTTCATGCTCGTATCACGATTTTCATTTTTCAATTTGATTTTTTGGTCTAATAATCTGGATTTAACAAATACCAAGGATATACTTTCATTTGATAGCGTATCTATAGCTGTTACCCCTCCGTCGTAAGAATTTGGAAGTGTGAGTAGTAAATGTGAGATCTTGTCTGTTTCATCTAATTTTGCACCAGCTGCTAGTAGTTCGCTGATTAAACTATCTAAGATATTGAAATGCTTCAGCAGGGTACACTCCGATTGTAATTTCCATCCTAATAGTCTCTTTCTTAAAGCCAACTGGGTGGCAAGACTTTTTCTCTCATAAATAGCATCTGGGCTGTTAAAAATTTCTTCCGCTTGTTGTTTTTGCAAAGCCAAGAAAAGTATCAGACAAATATTCTACTAAGACGCTCTTTTCTATGCGCTCAACTTTCTTCCATTCCTCAGTTCCGTTTGTTGGAGCCACATCATCAAGCACATTAATAACGTCTAATTCCGTCAATAAAGTACGCACTCTGAACTTCCACACAATATATTGCTCCCCATTAATGGGTTTAATGTTTCTTTTCACGCTTTAACCTTCCATTTTATTGTCATTTATCACAAGTTCGCATTTTTGGTTTAAAAAAATTATTGTCAACGAAATAATAGTTTTCTTAAAAGTATTTTCCATGTTCCCAGTTTCACAATCAATATCCTCTTCGCACGATTTAACCACCGCGTGAACCTTGTACTATAAAGAAAAATACGTCTATCTTCTTCTAAATTCAAATCGAATACGTGTATATATTTTTTCATTTAAAACCGCACGCAGAAGATGTATCTTTACATATCTTATTCTTCAAACGAAATCACATTTAGGACGCAATAAACCATCTGTGCACATTCATCCTCATTATGTGAGCTAGGGTTCGGCCACATTGCGATTTTCCTGTCGTAACCAGCGATTTTTAGACGCAAATACGATGCATCAGACTACGACTATTTAGCCGCACTTCTGTCGCAAGTTACACATGGTTAAATGGAAGCCCGCACACTGCGACTTTCGACAATTTTGTCCAGGTCGGCAGTCGCAGGAATTTGCGATTTTTTCTAAAACCAGTTTAGCAGGTAGTTTCTATTATACTCGCGCAGGCGCACATCATTTGGACATTCGACGCTGACGTGCATGGAAGTTTCTTGCATAGCGCACAAATGAGTTAGCGCATGTGTTCCTGGCAAAGACATACCTTCAAATGAGCATTTTAGTTCTGCGCATGCCTGAAGTTCCTTCGGAGATCTTGTCGCAGTGTGTTCGTATTTGCGTCTAAAAATCGCTGGTTACGACAGTAAAATCGCAATGTGGCCGAACCCTAAAGGATATAAACCAACTATAATTTCGCAGAGCACTTGTACTGAGCGATATTGTGACGGCGGAACTATGTCGTTACTCCCTTAATACGAGCTAGTGCCATGGTATTACATACATAAGATACTAAAACTAAACTGATGATAAATTTAAGCGATGTGTGGATAGAGCGCAATTCGCGCAATAGTTTGTGTTACCGAAATCTGTATCAAACGATCGTTACGATAAACAATGAGGCAACCTAGCTGTAGTGAGTACTATCGTAACATCCAGTAACAATCATACGGTCGAGCAGAATACAGAGCATATAATCTTCGAAAATACCGTTAAATTAGATACCATGAACATACCTGAACCCCAAGATATGATCTTAAACGTTTGGGTTATGAACTGTTATTACTTATAAATTTTAAAACTTCCCAC
>OZ017738.1:300000033-300007533 GCA_963969285.1 Odontomyia ornata
CAAATCAATTTGCAAAAACATTTCCTGGTCACCTTATATGCTGCTACCCAGTTGCATGCCTCGTCACGGTTCCGCGCCCGTTGATCCTCACGCCATAGTTTGTGATACTCCTTTAGCTTTTCAGTGATTTTAGTCGACCATCAGTACACTGAGGCTTGTCGTGCCGGGGTTTTTGATGGGGCATAGAAGCGTTGCAAGCAGTCGTAGTGATGCTCATAGTTGAGTTTGCCACGTCTGGAGCTGCTAGTTCTTCCTTCCCCTGCGACTATCCCTTCAGCGTAGCATCTGCTTTGAGCAACTCGTTCAACCTTTCGATGTCCATTCTTCCGATGTTCCACCTAATTGTAGAAAGTCGAAAGCATGGACGTCGGGAAACAATATAACTGAACTCAAGCAGAATGCACTGATGATCACTGGCTGAGTTGCCCTGTAATAATCTCCAATTTCTCCGAGGCGAATGTTACGTCCGGTATGTTTCCTTCGCAGCAAATATGCGGGAAAATCGGCGTAGATTTGACGATCTTGAAGACCAGCTGCGTACACAGCAATACAAAGCTTCGGGTATGCAAATCTGTGAGAAGACCTGTGCTGTCGACCCTAAACCAAATATCCACAAATATACTGAATGCCTTTGAGCGACGGGTCCTCAGGCGGATATTTGGAGCGAAACCGGACTGTTAAAAATGGCGAATTCGCTACAACCATGGGCTGTTTGAAATTTATATTGAGCCGGAGGTCTTACCGATTGTAAGACTGAGGGAGCTGCTTTAGGCTGGCCATGTGAATCGTATGGGAGAACAAGGGATGCCCAAAAATGTATTCATTGAGGGAACTGAAAGGCGAAGACAAGCGGGGAAACCGAGAAAACGCTGGTCTGACTCGGTCGATGAAAACAGTTTATCGCTGCTCGGATTTGCAAATTGAAGGAAGAGGTCTATGGACCGAGACGATTGGAGGCGGTTGTTGCCTGGAAGCGAAAGCCTGAGAGGGACTGTGGTGCTACGAGAAAGAAGATATATATATATATATATATATATATATATATATATATATATATATATATATATATATATATATACATATATATATATATATATATATATATATATATATATATATATATATATATATATATATATGTATATATATATATATATATATATATATATATGTATATATATATATATATATATATATATATATATATATATATATATATGTGTGTATCTTTATATGCATCTATATTTATATATATATATATATATACTTCTATATATATATATATATATATATATATATATATATATATATATATATATATATATATATAGATATATATATATATATTATAGATATACATATATACATTTATATATATATATATATATATATATATATATATATATATATATATAAATGCATATATATATATATATATATATATATATATATATAGATATATATATATATATATATATATATATATATATATATATATATATATATATATATATATATGTATACATAAATATATATATATATATATATATATATATATATATATATATGTATACATAAATATATATATATATATATATATATATATATATATATATATATATATATATATATATATATATATATATATGTGTGTATATATATATATATATATATATATATATATACTCGTATATATATATATACATATATATATATACTCGTATATATATATCTATATATATATATATATATATATATATACTTATATATATATATATATATATATATATATATATGTATATATATATATATATATATATATATATATGTGGAAGAGAGATAGATGTACGATATCGTCAGCAGACGTTAGTTCAAAGGAAGTCTTCAATCGGACAGGACGCGAGTTCGCCCAAAACCTAATTAATCAAATGAACTGTGAAGAGACTTTCGTTTTGTCATAAATTGGCGGTACGCTGACACTATTCTTATTGCCATCAAATAAAATTACAATATACTCTTTACGTCTGATGTAATTATTGTGTTCGGATTTTACATAATTATCTTGGTCGGATTCTACATGGGGGCTCTTCCGGGATTTGTGACTGTAAACGCGACCGCAAAAACAAACGAGAAAATATACACAAGTAGTGAAGATGCGGGCAATATGGAATGTGCTACACGACGATAAGAGCACACTACGACGAGAAAATATACATAAGTAGTGAAGACGCGAGAAATGTGAAAAGTGATATATGGAATGTGCTACACGACGATAAGAGCACACTACGACGAGAAAATATACATAAGTAGTGAAGAAGCGAGAAATATGAAAAGTGATATATGGAATGTGCTACACGACGATAAGAGCACACTACGACGAGAAAATATACATAAGTAGTGAAGACGCGAGAAATGTGGAAAGTGATATACGACAGTGAGAACATATAACGACGAGAAAAAAAAAACGAAGTGAAGACGGCAGTTGACGTGAAAAAGGCGATATACGACGGTAACAGCACAAAACAACGAGAACTAATATAACGACGATTAAATAATAGAATAACGTGTGTGTTTTGTTTGCTTAAAAAATAATAATAACAGTGAAGTACGCAAAATGAATTGCTTAAACGATAACCTCAAAATAAAAGAGGCATTGAAGACTGGCCCAACGAAGACAATTAAAGTGTTACATCAACTTATTTTTGGTTATGAAGGCGATCGGGGAAATCGGAGCAGGTTGAGAAAATTCTCGGGTTTTGAGTTTCGTCACGGGTCGGCGGAGCAAATAGCAAAACTCGATTTCATAAAGGAAAAATTTTCGAAGTCGCAGCTAGTAATAATATGCAATCTGCTAGGAATGGACTACGACGGTGAAAACGATGAATTGGCGAGCCGCATATGTAGTGCACTTATGGATTTGCGCTTACTAGAATTGCAAGAAGCGGACAGCGAAGAAGGTGATGACAGCACAGAAGAAGATAACGACGCTGACGAAAGGGACGACGTAAGCGAGTGTGTGAGTGCGACGAACGATGCATCCATCCACACGAAACCGCATAAGTTCGCAGTGACGTTTCGTGATATAGAAGAATCAATGCAACAGTTCGATGGTGAAGGTTGCCAGGTGGTTGAGGAATGGCTATCCGAGTACGAGGATATGGCGAAGATAATGCAATGGGATGAGTTTCAAAAGGTAATATTTGCCAAAAAATCGCTGACAGGAATAGCAAAGATGTTCGTTAAAAGCGAGAAAGGGCTAACTACATGGAAAAAATTGAAACGAGCGTTGGAAAGTGAATTTGGGAAATGCGTAAACAGCGCAGAAATACACGCTCTTCTCAGAGGTAGAAAAAGAATAGACAGTGAGTCATTACAAGAATACTTCCTCAAAATGAGAGAGATAGCGAATAGGGGCAAAATCGACGATGAATCTCTGATGCATTATACAATAGAAGGAATTCGTGACCACAGTGGAAACAAAATCATACTATATAACGCAAAGAGCATCACCGAATTCAAGGAAAAACTGCGTGCGTATGCGCAACTATCAACAACGAACGCTACAACAAAAATAACAAAGTTATATAAAAATAATACGAGTGAATATAATAGCAAATCAACAAGATCACCAGTCATGAAAGCAATACAACCAAATAAAATACGATGCTTTAATTGTGGTGCAATTGGACACAAATCAGCAGATTGTAGCCAGAAAGAGAAAGGAAGCAAATGCTTTAGATGCAACCAATTCGGGCATGTATCCAAAAATTGCAATAATGCTACGCTTAACAACATCAGTGATAAACATGAAGTGATGACCAGAGTACAATTAGACAACATAAGCTTGAACGCATTAGTGGACAGTGGAAGTCCTGTAAACTTGCTGAGTTATGGTAAATACGAAGCGATTGGGAAGCCAAAATACACGAAGACCTATCGTACGTTCACTGGATTAGGAGGAAGCACCATACAACCGCTGGGGCAAATCATAGTGCCAATAAACGTTAATGGCGAACATTTCAGCACCATGTTCTACATTGTACCCACCAACAGTATGCAATATGAAATGCTGTTAGGTAGAGAATGGACTAAACAAACGGAAATCGTTCTTAGCCGAAACGAAATTGCAATTAAGAAGTTGCCCAAAGAAGACGAATGCGAAAAGGAGAACACACATACTTTGCAAGAAAGTGTTGGTATGATGAACATTGAATACGATACAGGAAACGACACCGAATTGGATCTACCCGAACCATGGCGTAAGAAAGTCCAGGCCATGATAAATAATTATGAACCAGATAGAAATAAAAGCTAGACGATGATCGAAACCAAGATATCGAAACCAAGATAGTGTTGGTAGACGAAACGCCAATATATCAGAAGCAAAGACGACTAGCTCCACTGGAACGCGCGATTCTCGACAAACAAATTGAAGAGTGGCTCAAAGAAGGCATAATACAACCCAGCGAGTCAGAGTTCGCAAGTCCTGTTGTGCTGGTGCGAAAGAAAAACGGTGACTATCGCACATGTATCGACTACAGAAAGCTGAACAAAGTGGTAATCAAGGACAGGTATCCAATGCCAATAATCGAGGAACAGATTGAAGCGTTAGCGGGTTACAAAATTTATACACTGTTGGATTTACGCAATGGATTCTACCATGTACCAGTGGCAAAGGAAAGTAGGAAATATACAGCTTTCCTAACCCCTGATAATCAGTATGAATTTTTGAAAACCCCATTTGGCTTATGTAATAGCCCAGCCGCTTTTGGAAGATTCATTAGAGACGTTTTCAAGGAACTGATTAAAAATAAAATTATTATACCATACGTCGATGATTTCATAATTCCATCACATACAAGAGAAGAAGGTATAGAGAAACTGCGTACCGTGTTGAACGTAGCCACCGCAAATGGGTTGGATATTAACTGGAGCAAATGTCAGTTTTTGCAAACATCAGTAGAATACTTGGGGTATATAGTTGAAGATTCAACGGTCCGACCCACGAAAAAGAAGACTCAGGCAGTAATCAAGTTTGCAGTCCCTAAGACAGTCAAACAACTTCGAAGCTTCCTGGGATTGACAAGCTATTTTAGAAGATTCATTGAAGGATATGCAAGAATAGCGGCACCATTAACGGCAATGCTTAAGAAGAATGCAACGATTAAATTCGAACAAGAAGAACTATTAGCCTTCAACCACATTAAAGAAATGTTGACGCAAGAACCTGTCCTGTGCATTTTTAAACAAGAAAACGAGACAGAACTACACACCGATGCCTGTAAAAATGGATTGGGTGCAGTATTGATGCAAAAGGAACCACTAGAAAAACATTTTCGACCGGTATACTATATGAGTAAGGCGACCAACGATGCTCAGAAGAATTACCACTCGTATGAATTGGAGACATTGGCGATTGTCGAAGCATTGAAAAAATTTCGCCCATACTTGCTAGGAATAGTGAATAGTGACAGATTGTGCGGCCTTTCAACGAACAGTAAACAAAAAAGAAATGCCTCGTCGCGTTGTTGGATGGACACTAATGATGGAAGAGTTCGACTATGTCATGGTTCATCGGTCAGCGCAACAAATGAAACATGTCGACTTCCTAAGCAGAAATCCCGTCATGAGCATAAACGACAACATTAGATCCACTATCAAGGAACAACAGGAAAAAGATGAAAAATTGCGTGCCATTAAGGAAGTACTAAAGAATGGCCAATATGAAGATTACCTGACGCGAGACGGTGTTCTGCTAAAGACGGTCAATGGAAAAGACGTGATTGTGTTACCAACAAATTTGCAAAGGGATGTTATACGGCGCACTCATGAGAACGGCCATTTTGGATTTAAGAAGATGGAAGCTATCATCTCCAATGAGTTCTTTATTCCTAATTTAAAGACGAAGATAGGAAATTTCATACAATGCTGCGTTCCATGCATTCTGGTAAAGAATAAAAAAGGGAAACAGGAAGGTGCATTACACCCGATTGCCAAAGGCGATACCCCGCTAAACACATACCACATCGACCACCAAGGACCCGTGACGACTACTGGAAAAGGGTATAATTATATTTTAGTCATCATGGACGGATTTTCCAAGTTCTGTTGGATTTAACCCACAAAATCTACAGGTGTGCGCGAAGTTATCGATAAACTGGAACTACAAGCGAAAGTATTTGGAGACCCTCATCGAATTATCACGGACAAAGGTTCGGCTTTTACATCAAAAGACTTTGAAGAATATTGCGTAGATAGAGGAATCGAACATCATGCCATTACCACCGGCGTACCTAGAGGCAACGGTCAGGTCGAACGGGAAAATCAAACTGTCACGAACGTATTGGCCAAACTCACTATTGAGAATCCTTCCAACTGGTATCGACATCTGGATCGTGTACAACGCTGCATCAACTCTGCATATCACCGTAGTATCGACTTATCTCCCTGTGAAGTTCTACTAGGAGTTAAAATGAAGAACAAGGAAGATTTGCGGGTAATGGAACTACTACAAATTGAATGGGCAAACAATTTTGGGCAAACGCGTGAGTACTTGCGAGACCATGCCAGAAGTAAGATCCTGGATATCCAAGAAGAACAAAAGCGTCAGTTCAAGCGAAGAAGGAAGCCAGCCAATACTTATAAGGAGGGTGATTTAGTAGCGATCAAACGAACTCAATTCGGAACTGGACTTAAGCTACGAGGAAAGTACTTAGGACCTTATGTAATAACCAAAACCAAACGAAACGAACGTTACGATCTGGAAAGAAGGGGATTCCACGACGGACCAATGCGAACTTCTTCGTCAGCCGACCAGATGAAACCTTGGTTATACGACTCAGAGACTGAGTCTGAGTAGGATGGCCGTGTGGAAGAGAGATAGATGTACGATATCGTCAGCAGACGTTAGTTCAAAGGAAGTCTTCAATCGGACAGGACGCGAGTTCGCCCAAAACCTAATTAATCAAATGAACTGTGAAGAGACTTTCGTTTTGTCATAAATTGTCGGTACGCTGATACTATTCTTATTGCCATCAAATAAAATTACAATATACTCTTTACGTCTGATGTAATTATTGTGTTCGGATTTTACATAATTATCTTGGTCGGATTCTACATATATATATATATATATATATATATATATATATATATATATATATATATATATATATATACAGGATCTTTATAATAAGTAACCGGACTGAGTTTGCCCCACGCCGTCTGCTAACCGGTATCTGGTGCTTTAGTGGTGGTGGGAGTCTAGGTAAAGGGAACCGGGCTGCAGCAGTTGTCTCCAAGCGCTTGGAGAGTGAAGCGTACGATCGATATATATATATATATATATATATATATATATATATATATATATATATATATATATATATATATATACATATATATATATATATATATATATATATATATATATATATACATATATATATGTATATATATATATATATATATATATATATATATATATATATGTATATATAT
>OZ017738.1:300010033-300107533 GCA_963969285.1 Odontomyia ornata
AACATTCTGTACGCATTCCAAGCGGAAATCGTTATCAGGTGGCATTGAAAATATTCTTAATATACTCGTAGTTCTACGATATTTTCCTATTGGATTGCTATTGGAAACTATTGCATGTTATTCAACAACATGTTGAACAATTCATTATACCCAAATCAGTGGGAAAAGGCCAAGGTATTTTCAGCTGAAAAAAGGGGAAAGAAATCCTCGAGCTTTAAAAGCTGTCGTCCAGTAAGCTTGCTGCCCAATATCTGTGTTTGGAGTGATAATGAACCCAGCATAAACGACCATATTGAGGAATATGAGTTGATACCAAATTGCCAGCTAACATTTTGTGCCAAGTATTCGACAATACATTCGACAACGAAAGTAACCTCAGACATCTCTAGCAAACTACAGAATAGAGAATGCGTGGGAGCATGTCTCCTTGATAAGCAGTAAACTTTCGATGCGGTTTAGTTAGGTTTCAATTAATTTATGGGCTCCTTTGGAACAAGTTTCGCAGACACCTTGTTGCCATGCTGTGCAATATGTTATAAAAGAAATTATTTCTTGCAACTGATGGAAATTTCACGACACTGCCCGATTTTAAAATCTTGAATGGACTACAGAAAGGATCGGTTACTGTGCCATACTCTTTGCGATATTCATTCCCTTCCTATTGAATGGCTTGGTTCTAACGTGCCGATATAGGATCATTAGAGGTGATAGCTGACGACCTGATAATTTATATGGCCGACCGAGGGAAATTTCAGTAAACGTTCAAAGATATGCAGGCCTATTGAGAGAATTGGCGAATGAAAATGAAGGCGCAAAAATGAGAAACAATTTGGTTCGTATAACGTTGCGGTTGGCCAATCAAGGACATGAAATGTAATTGGGAATATTTCCACATTATGGTTGGTGAGGGTAGTTCAGAACGGCTATCACAAAAATCCGATATTCGACACCTCAATGTGCATTTTGATCAGTATCTAAACCATAATAGACATGTCAAAACCATGCTCAGTCAAGCGCTTAAAGTGTCTATGTCTCTTTGACGGCTCTTTCATACCAGATACATTGGTCAACAGGTCCAAGTTTTCTATTTAAAGGCTCTGGTTAGTCCGATCTTGACAAATGGGTGTCCGATCTGGTATGAGTACAGTGCCAGTGTAATGGAAATGCTACGTGTTTTCAAATAGGAATTTCTTAGTACATATACTGGGTTGTACAGGATACCTCAGACGTATTGGAAACACTATGCATCGAGTCGAAGAATTTACCAAACTAACGAAGTAGTGTGTCGATGCATTCGTTTTGAAGCTTGTTCGAAATCATGTTACGATTTTTATTTCTGATGGTGTCCCGATCATATATAATATATGTAGGTGGGCCACCAATAAAAAGATAGAATTACCTCCAAAATTGCGCTCACGGGATCAACAGTTTCAATAGAGATATTCATTTGGGAGGTATATTGAGGCTTGACGAACTGAGATGGAACAGTCTAGGCTTTGGTGGCTAAATGCTAATTGCTAAATTATTTGCGGTCGTTTTTGGCTATTTATGATATTTTGTTTTTGCTTTTCTTGCAGTTCAGTATTGCTAGGCTAATTATTATAGTTATTTCTTTTTAATAAATGTTTTAAATAACTCGAGATAAGTACAGCATTTAGATTAGAAACTTTTCAAGTTTCGATTTAACTGCATTAAGTTGAAACGTATAAGCTGTAAGCTTAATGTTCACTCTTTCGTTTTATTCTTTAGTTATATGTTGTTAGGGTTTTGAAAAACTACTAGAAACGTCATCAAATTTTGTGGGCAACTCAGCAGTTTATGGTTAATGAAAGTTTGCGAGTCGAAAAACAATTCAAAGCATTTTAAGCGGCTCAAAGTCAAAGTCAAAAGCACTTGATTCAATACTAACCATTAAAAAGTTTCAAAGAATATAAGGCAACTTCCAAACCATCAAAACACTAAAAACTTTATGGCCTAAACGGCTCTCTAAGTTTATACAGTATCAATCAAAAACATTTAATCAAAAAAAAAAAACAATATCAAATTCACTTTAATCCATATTATAACATATTTTATGTTTCGATTGGAAAAAGGAAAAAAAACCAACCAACACTATTCAAAAATTAATCCTACACCTAATATGTTATAACCTTATTCTAATAAAACTCAATCAAAAATTTATTTCATACCTATAAAATACTATCACGATGTTCCTAACATAACCTTAAATCTTATATCTAAACTTAATATAATAAACATAGTATACTCGTATACCTATCCTAAATATTGAACCTGTCCCTGACTTTTAACATAAACGAACAACAACAGCACGAAATAAGGCAACAATGAGCTGAAACTCAAAACTGAGTAACGAAAACCCCAAAAACAGAAAATAAACACGTATAACTTAGTCATTGTCATTCAGCCACCTATACCTAAATTGCACCGTCCCAACGCGACCAGCCTGAACAAATCTAGAAAATGAGTATTCACATGAGAATAGTTGGTTTCGTGAACTCAGATTTGGAAGATTTCTTATCAATGGCGTCTAATTGGGACACCGTCAGAATCAATAGCACATCGATCGATGTCCAAATACACGTAAGCTTCCAGAGGAACAAAGCCAGTAGCGAGACAAGTCTCAATACACCCGCCTGTAGGGTGGAACGGCAGTGAAATCCAGGAGTTTTCACTCACAGCTACAGATCTTGCGATGATGTCGAAGAAATTTCAATCGTCACTTGAGCAGTTTGATAAATTTTTCTATTCTATTTATAGTGTTTTCGATCCGTCACATGCTTTCTGTACAAACCAGCACATGCGCGAAGACATTTCCTTTCGAAAACTCTTATTTTTTCCAGAGTAATAGCACTCTGGTTGTACCAAATCTGACATCCATATGTCAAAACTGGTCTAACCAGTGTCTCGTAACTGATAACTATGACCTTTTGATCAATGCATCTGGAATGAAAGAGTCGTCTAAAGACCGTGACTACTTTTCGTGCTTTACTGAGCATGATTTTGACACGTTCAGTATAGTATAGATACTGATCGAGATGAACCCCGAGGTATTGAATCGAACACAGGATTTATGTGGAAGCCGTTTAAACTACCCTCACCAGCCATAATGTGAAAATCCTTCCAATTACTTTTCAGGTTTTGATTGGCCCCCTGTAGCGTTGTCCGAAACAACATTCGCCAATTGGTAGTGTAGAAGTGCACATCATTAAACATTTATTCAAGATTGCTCTGAACTATTTTAGCTTTTTGGTCTGCCTAATAAATGATCAGATCATCAGCAAACGCTACCAATGATACATTAAAATCAAAGCTGTTCAATAGCTTGCGATTGCATACCAAGCGAAGCAAAAGTGCAGTAACTGTTCCCTGCTGTAGACCATTTAAGACTTTGAAGTTCGCATGTTCGCAGATTTCCATCAGTTACAGCAAATTATTACGATGACGACAAGGTTCTTCAGACACCTTGTCCAGATGGAGTTTAAAAATAAGTCCATCTAACCACACTGTATCGAATTTCATTTTAAGGGGCTTGTATAAACTTAACTTGTATAAACTTACCTTTACGATTTACAATCCAAATCCATAATCATACAAAATAGTTTAATCATAAAGTTCATTGCCTTAATTTGCATACAATTATTTTATCAATTAAGTAAAGTAGTTCGAATGGAAATTCTAAATAAGCATTTTCTATCAAATACATACATTGTACTCATTGGAATGTTCCTTAATTGTTGTGATAAGCACTTTCCATCGTTTGGGTAAACTGCAAGTAATGCTACTGACCTATTGAAATGTAATTTGCATGATTTGCTGACAACTGTGAAAACAGATACTTATAAATTGTAAAATATTGTATTAATAAATTAGTTGATCAAACGATATCAATCGGGCATTTCATTCGATATAGCTACAGGTTCAAGAGCCTGATAGTGATACGTATTTGTATTTGACACTAAGTTCAAGTGCTTAAGTGTTGTTTTGGTGAAGAAGAGGTTTTAGTTCTCGCCGGTAACTATAGGTTCAAGTGCGTATTAGTTACATCCTTTTATTCTGATAACGTTGTTACCAAGTTTAAGTGCTTGTGTTACAAATAAATAAATATTATTTTTACACATTTTTGGTGACCCCTATTTGAACACGCATCCCAATCATTTGTGTTATAATCAGTGACCCATACAAAAAAGCAAACAATTTGTGTCGTGTATCATTGGACAGTTCAAGAATTCATTCAAACTGAACATTCGTATCGTGTATCAGTGTTTAATAATCCGATTCGTCGCGATACCGTGCCATTCGTGTCCATTCTTGTAACAAAGGAATTCTACAACAAATTTAACAGCAATAATGGAAGAGCTTGCAACTAAACAGTTGGATTATGGACGTGAGATCCAAAGGATAATTACCAACTACAAAAAAGATGGCCCAGAGCGAAGAAAAACAAAGGGATATTATGAGTCTCGACGACGACAACTCGGCGATTTATGGCTAAAGTTTGAATCTGGAGATAATGAAATCAGGGAGCTGTGCCCCACTGGCACTAACCATGAATACTTCCAAAAAAAATACTACAGAGAAGTGAGTGACTTGGTTCATCAGTATTTGGACTTATTTAACAATGCCACAGAAAATGAATCAGAGCAAGAGGTCGAAAAAATACAGCGCCAGCAAGTCGAATCACTGGTTGACGGAGATGAAAACAAGGTGATTCCAATGATTCGGAAACAGAAAGCCATGATGGTATCTTTGGAGCGATTACTTGCCCAATTATTAAAAGGATATGAGGACCACACCGCTGAATACATAAACACGCAGCAAAAACATTATCCCAGTTGTGGCAAACAATCGAAGAACTAAATTTCAACATTTGGGAATCAGTTGAAAGTCCCCAAACCTTTGGTTATAGTTCTAAGAACTATGACATGATAGAAGATGCGGCAAGGGAGCATTTAGCACTATTAAGTGAAAAAATACAAAGTCCATTGGCAAAGTCAACTGCAGCAACAGCGGTCAATCTTTCGAAAATATCGATAGAGAAATTTGATGGTGATTATCTCAAGTGGCCACAGTTTTCAGATCTGTTCTCAGAAATGATTGACAAACAGCCAATATCGATTATCCACAAAATGTGGTACTTGAAATCAAACGTGACTGGAGAGGCTGAGAAACTGATTCGACATTTGTCCATGACTGAAGGACATTATAATACAGCGTGGACCACTATGAAGGAACGTTGCAATAAAAAGAGAATATTGACATCAGCCTTAACCAAAAAAATTATAGGTCAAGCCAATTTGCCGTCTGAAAGTCCGTCTGCTTCAATCATACGTACATTTTATGACACCATCCATGAGAGCCTACTCGCTTTGAAAAACATTGGTGTAGATACATCTACATGGGATCCATTAATTTGCCACATTATGGTAAAGAAACTGGATCGCCAGAGCCACATTTTATATGAACAATCATTAAAGCAACCAAAGGACAACCAGAAATCGATGAGTTTTTAAAATTCTTCGAATATCGATTTCAAGCAATCAGCCACAAAGAGAAACCTGCAACAGTAAAAACATCTGCTTCAGTTACAACAAAATGCGAATTCACGTGCGAATTGTGTAAGATCGGAAGTTATGGACTGTACGCATGTAAAAAGTTTTTGGAACTCAATACCACCGAAAGATTGCAGTTTGTTCAAAACAAATAATTTCTGCATTAATTGCCTGAAGCAGGGACATAAGTATACCACTTGCTGATCTCGACCATGCACAAAATGCCAAAGAAAACACAATACGTTACTTCATCTAAAAGTAGTAAATAGCAAAGGCAACGGTCAAAAACAATCAAAAAAAAATCCCCGTTGGCACCACCAGCCGGAAAGGTAAATTTCTCGTATGTAGCGTAAAGTTTCGAAAAAGAATTTGGCTTGCCTACTACTAAACTTCTTTCTGCAATTTTCGTAGTACCACATGGGTATTTATTAACATAAAAAAAATCTGGCCACGTTCGTTTTTAGAAACCTTTTATCGGGGCGCAAATATTTTGCTAATTAAATTGAGTTGCATGCGTATGGATTACATATTGTTGTAAACATATAAATACCGGTTTCGCCCTTCTCGCATCTGCTGTTTTCACAAGTCACAGTGGTAACCACACAAAGGCTTAAATAGCTCGAATAGTTAATTTCAAAAGATTTCCATAAAAGTTTAATCAGCACTTGCATTGCCATTAATATATACATTTCAATTTTTTTCTGAACTGTGAGGGCCGTCATTTCGATTTTTATTGAAATCGGCTGCTAAAAATATTTAGCTGTAAATTTTCGACTGTTTTATTTGTCATTCGATTTGCATAATCAAATTAAATTAACTTGCCTTAATAACTTATAATTTCAAGTTTCAACGGAATCTGTTGAGAATCTTGGCTGCTAGAGGGCTACAGAAATAAAAAAAATGGTATGCCATCCGCCTGTATAGGGAGACGCGCCTGTATGGGGAGACACCCCTTAAATACCTTAAAATATTTTCTTGCACTGCAAATTTCAAGAGGCACCACTTTTGACCTACGTAGAAAATTTCCTCATTCTAGCTCATGTGGTTTGCGAGAAAACTTGTTATGACGCACGAACAAACGGGCGGAGGGACGGACAGACAGACAAGTCGCGATTTTATAATTTTTTAGGGTATTGTTAAAAATATTATACAATATCTTAAAAATGATCTGGTTTATAAGTTCTTTCAAGTAAAGTCATTTAAAACGTTTCAATGAAAAATATTCATTATTTCAGTTGGCACTAAAATAGCGAATTGCGCTCGCTTTCAGACCTTTGAGGGCCGCCATTTTGAATGCATGCATTTGATTTTGGATTATTTTAAATCTTTGTATGCTAGGACCTCATCAATCAATGTACTATCTCGTTCAAATAGGAGTTTCACTCTAGACAGGGCAAAATAATTCAATTTTTAAAGAAAATAGCAGCTGAAAATATTAGGCTTTAAATTTTTGACTTTTTTATTTTTCATTCAATTTTAATAATTTCTAGCAAAATACAAGAACATAGTACAGGGATTCATAATCTCAAGTTCCATCAAAATCCGTTGGAAAATGTGACCGCTAGAGGGCCACAAAAACATGAAAAAAACGCATATTTAAACGGCCGCCATTTTGACATTTGCACATGCATGATCACCAAAATATCAAAGACTGTAGGTGTAAGTTATGTTTATCTTGAAACCAAGTTTCATATATGTCGGATCAAAATTGCGACTTTTAAATGCCTTTGAAATTTCGACCTTCATCTGGCCGCCATTTTGCTTTTTGCAACCTGACCTCCAGTTTTTTTACGTAATTCTTTAAATACTTATAATTTCTATCAAACCACCGAATTTCATGAAAATCTGTTGAAAGCTTTGACCACTATTACAACAACAAAATTTTGCACGTTTTTCGACTTTTGAGCGGCCGCCATTTTGTTTCTGCCGTACCGACTTTGGATTTTTTATTGTGAGATTCATCACATACATCAATGAACCTTAGTACCAAATTTCATCCAAATCAGAGCTATACTTTGGTCAGAACAGAAATCGCGATTTTTCGTCTAAAATGGCCGCCATTTTGTTTTTGCTCGGCCGATATAGCTGGTTCACGAACTCAACCGAGATACTAACCCAATACACCTTTCCTCAAAATTTGGTGAAAATCGAAGCAAAAGCAACCTCTAGCGTGGTCACAAATTTCGTTATATCCCATATATATATAAATATATATATATATATATATATATATATATATATATATATATAATGCTCTCCGCAATAGGTAAATTTCTCTCGAGAAATTTACCTAATAGATAAAAATCAATCACCCAGCAAGCAACCAACAACATCCAATATTCTCACTAGTTTAACAGCTTCCGAGAAGAATGAAAACGGTTATGTCCTACTTGGAACGGCGAAAATAATCTTGCAATCAAACAATGGAAGAACGTTAGTCACTGAAAAGGTAATAAACGTCTAAAAGTGTCGACAACATGGTCGGTCGTAAGCATTGAAGGTATTGGCAAGGAAAAACGAGATGCCAATCATCGAATAAATGTCAATATGAAATCGAAATTCAGTGACTTCGAAGCACGACTAGAAGCACTTGTGTTGCCATCAATAATTTCAATGCAGCCAGCACAAACAATCTATATTTCCACATAGGAGATTCCTATTTACAAATATCACCTTGGCGGACCGTAATTTCAACCAACCAGAAAATATTGATGTTCTACTGAGTGCTGAATTCCTTCACCAAATGATAGCCCCAGGACAAATACACATTGGCGAGGGACTGCCAATTTTACAAAATGCTGTATTTGGTTGGGTGATGTCTGGGAAAACAAACTTAAATTCAACCTGTATGGCTACATGTGGTGCGCTAACTGGTGAACAAGCAACCAATTCGTTGCTTGAGAGGTTTTGAAGATTAGAGGAAGTTAATGAATCTCGACCATTGTTAACGTCGGCAGAAAAACGTTGTGAAACCCATTTCACACAGCATACGTCAAGAGCACCGTCTGGACGCTTCAAAGTTAAACTTCCCTTCACAGAAAGCCCTGATACATTAGGCAGCTCGAAGCAAACAGCAGAAAAAAGATTTCGTGCGTTAGAAAGCCGGCTAGCAAGAAAAGATAAAATGAAACAACAGTATATTGAATTCATGAGAGAATATGAGTCTCTGGGGCATATGTCAAGAACAAATCCTGATTCCGTAAAAGACGCACATGACTACATCCCACACCATTATTTGCTAAAACCGGATAGTACCAGTATGAAATTGCGACTTGTCTTTGAAGCCTCAACCAAGACATCGTCAGGATATTCGCTTAACGACATCCTACATTGCGGTCCCACAATTCAAGATGAATTCTTCACCATCATCAGTCGGTTTCGATTGTTCGAATATGTTTTCTAGACGGATATTCAAAAAATGTACAGGCAAGTTTTAGTACACCCGGATGATCGGAAGTTCCATTTGATTGTCTGGAGAGAAGACCCAAGCCACCCCCTGCAATACTTCAGCTTGAACACTGTAACTTATGGTACACGTGCTGCTCCATATCTAGCCATTAAATGCCTTAGAAGGGTGGCATCCGAAAATATGTCAAGATATCCGTTAAGAGCAAAAGCACAACAACACAATTTTTACGTAGATGATGGACTTGTTGGATCGGATTCACTACAGGCTGCCATTGAGACAAGACACCAGCTGACGGAGATCTTAGAATCTGCTGGATTTAAACTGCAAAAATGGTGTGGTAATGATAAGAAGTTATTGACATATGTCCCAGATAACGAAATAGAAGTGAATTTGGATTTCGACGGTGAAAGGGTTGACACTGTGAAAACATTGGGAGTAATGTAATCGCCCAAACCAGATCAGTTCTCAATACAAGTATCCGTCCCACTCATGCGACATGTAACAAAAAGAACGATAAATTCAGAACAGGCTCGAATATTTGATCCTCTTAGAATTTTAGGATCAGTGGTAGTTACGGCTAAAATTCTTGTTCAACAACTTTGGCATCAAGATATTACATGGGACCAGGCGATACCGGCAGAAATTGAAAGACAATGGAAAACTTTTCGTGCGGAACTAAAATATTTGAAAAATGTTCAATTTTCACGACATTGTCATCCACAGCAAGGTACAAAAGCCCTTCAAATTCACGCGTTTGCAGATGCATCCGTGAGGGCTTATGGAGTTGCAATATATTTGCGATCGGTGATGAATGATGGAAAAGTAGTTGTGAGGCTACTTAGCGCAAAATCCAGAGTAGCCTCGACTTGTGTTATGCGCTGCAATATTAAGTGCACATTTAGCCATGCAAATTGAAACGAATTTAAATTATGAAAATGTTCAAACTTATTTCTGGTCTGACCCTGAAATTGTACTGGCATGGATCAATTCATCATCATCCTGTTATTATACTATCATTATCTGAACAATGGAGGCACGTTAAATCTAGGGATATTCCAGCAGATTTATTGTCTCGAGGAGTTGCTGCTAGACATTTCCGCTCGTGTACTATTTGGTTCTATGGACCAATATTTTTGCATGGCAAGGAGACTGCATGGCCTACACAACCGTCTAATAAATTTCATGTTGAAAATGATATCGAAAGGAAGCAAAAGCAGCCCATTTCAATCGCCTCAGTAATTATCGAGCCTGGAGAGATAATATATAAAATCAATCATGGAAGCAAGTTCAGGAGGCTCCAGCGAATAGTAACGTACATTTTGCGATTCACTTAGCGTTGCAAGTCCCCACAAAAAGCAAATCAACCCATAGATATATCATTAACTTCACGGGAGCTAGATGACGTGATACTATTCATAGTCCAAAAAATTCAACGGTTGAACTTTAAAGAGGAAATCAAGAATCTTCTTAAACATGAAGAAGTGACAAAAACAAGTCTGTTATCAAATTTAACCCCGTTCCTCGATGAACACGGTACTATGAGAGTAGGCGGTCGCTTAGAATTGTCATCACTAGCATATGATGCTAAGCATCCCATGCTGCTGCCATACAACGATCAAATTGTAAAGATGTTGTTGATAAGGATTCATGGGGAAAATTATCATTGCGGCCCCAAATTTTGTTATCCATATGCCGTCAACAATTCTGGCCTTTAAAAGGTAAAATAATGACACGGTCTGTGGTCCAAAAGTGTATAACATGCTGTAGAGCCAAACCATGGACAAGAGTGCAACCAGTTCGCCCATTCTTGAACACGGGAGTTGATTTTTGTGGCCCAGTATGGGTACACTTCAAGATACGTGGTAAAAGACCCCAAAAGTCATAAATTGTCGTCTTTTGCTGCTTTACAACGAAGGCCGTTCACATGAAATTGGCCATGGACTTAACTACTGAAACATTCATTGGAGCATTAAGACGATTTATTGGACGAAGGGGCCATTGCAAAACCTTGTACTGCGACAATGCCACCAGCTTTGTGGAATCTAAGAATCAGCTTACTGAGCTACAACCCAGTATGTACTCCGCGCAAGCTCAAGAAACATTACCAACGAATGCACTCCAAGGGGCATTCACTTTCATTTTCTCCCAGCAAGAGCTCCACACTTTGGAGGGTCTGGAAGGCGACGGTAAAATCTGCTATGCATTTGCTGATAAGAAGTATATCAAGGGCATCGTTAACATATGAAGAAATGGAGACATTTATCATTGGAATTGAAGCTGTATTAAATTCAAGACCCATCTCACCGTTGTCATCCAACCCCAATGATTTGACTGCTCTCACTCCAGGACATTTTTTGATTGATAGTACGAGTTAGGCTGAAAGATGGAAGCAAGCTTCATCTTCAAAACATGAGTTTCGGAGGAGATGGTCGCGTGAATACTTGAACAGAAGGATCGAGCAGCAAATGTAGAAGTAGGCATTTTGGTCATTCTTCATGAAGACAATGTACCTCCTATGCACTGGCCTTTAGGACGCATCGTCAAGGTTTATCCTGGAAATGATGGTGCAGTACGAGTGGTGGGTGTAAAAACAGTTAATGGGGTAAGAAGTCTATCTACTGATGACCTTTTCAAGGCTGATGAAGATATCGCAGGAAAAGGGAGTAGCAACGATTTCGACGAAGATTCAAAGGAAAAGACATGGAAACGAAAACCCAGCGATTCCCTTCTTCTAGCAAATGAATCAGACCAGCCAAATGATTCATCAGAAAATAAAATTGAACCATCAAAAAGGAACGTGAAGAAAATTGCCTCATTAATAATGAGCTTATTCTTGGTATGCCTGGTGATGCTTGCAAACATAATACATGCAGAACAAGTATTTAAAAATACCCAATTTAATCTAACTGTCGGACTACATTTTGAAGGTCGCTCATACCACCAGTGAGTAGAAGATCATTGTTTATTACAATTTTTCCACCTATTGGGAACAGATCAACACATTTAAAACTTTAGTAAACATTTTAAAACGGTATTGCAGTAAGACAGAGAGCGAATATGGATGCAGTCATCTAATTACACAATTTGAATATATAGAACAAAAACTATTCCTGGATAACAGTCTCTTCAATTCCAACCGCAAACGAAGAGAAGCCATTGATCTTGTTGGCAATTTAGCACATTCAATATTTGGAGTATTAGACTCAAAGTATGCAGATAAAATGGCATCTACAATAGACCAAATTAAACACGATAAACAAAATGTTTTAAAATTACTTAAAAATCAAACTTTAGCTTTAGACTCTACAATTAACATCATGAAATTCAACCAGCTCAATACTGAGAAAAAGTTTGTACAATAAGATGAAAATATAAAATATATCACTCACAACGCATCAGAAGAATTTAGATCCAAAGTCATGCATGCATCAACTATTCTTTCATTCAACCTTATGATTGCCAATATTGAATTACATCGAACCCAAGCTGCGATAATAGACCTACTCACAGCCACCCATCATAGAATGATCAGTCCACTTCACTTACCAATAGGCACTCAACTACCAACAGATGAGACCGATATTATACACATTTATCAGCTAATGAGGATTGAAGGAAGATTCGTAAAAAAATATGTGATCGTTACGGTTCATGTGCTATTGATAGACCAAAATAGATTTGACCTCTTCAGTGTAACATCTATACCAATATAGGAGACACCTTAGCCAAAATAAAAGCAAGTGAATTCTTAGCAGTAAATGCGCACCGCAATTCATATTTTGTGATGTCACAATATGAGTTGAACTCATCCAGTTTGATTTCGATCGTTTGTATGCGAACAAACAGGACTCATGAATCAGGAAGGATCCTCCGCTGCATCCTGCGAATTAAACCTTTTACTGAATGAAAAGCCAAGATCATGCGTAACCGAGAACATATCATCTAAATATAGTTGGACCCAGCTACGTAATAAAAATAACTGGATTTATGGGTTGATATCACCAGTGCGACTATAAGCCATTTGCGGAGACCACAACCATCAAATCCGCTTGAATAGATCAGGATTATTGTCAATACAGCCTAATAGTGTTATTAAACAAGGTCTATTTACTATTACAGAAGATGACGTTGGTTCAGACAGATTCAACACGACATACTGTGGAGCTGATATTCTGGTATCCCTTCGGACATACAGCAAGCATCTTTGCTAGATGATAGCACATACCATCTATACATTGCCGAACTCGACACGCTTCAAAAATCATTACCAACAGAAGATGACTTCAAATTTACTGAAAGCAATTCTATCACCCTCGTTCACTATGTCATCCCTGGATATACCTCACTGGTTCTTATACTAGGATTGATTATCTTCTACACTTGGAGAAACCCAGCTAAGTTTACAAGGTCAGGATCCAGCGCAGTTCCAGCCCCCAGATCTACAACCCAGCAGGACTTTTCAGTCGAAGTATCTTGAACGTAGTTCAACGCGGGGAAAATATGTAGAAACTTAACTTGTATAAACTTACCTTTAACATTTACAATCCAAATCCATAATCATACAAAATAGTTTAATCATAAAGTTCATTGCCTTAATTTTCATTCAATTATTTTATCAATTAAGTAAAGTAATTCGAATGGAAATTCTAAATAAGCATTTTCCATCAAATACATTGTACTCATTGGAATGTTCCTTAATTGTTGTGCACTTTCCATCGTTTGGGTAAAACGCAGGTAATGCTATTGACCTATTGAAATGTAATTTGCATGATTTGCTGACAACAGTTAAAACAGATACGTATAAATTGTAAAATATTGTATTAATAAACCAGTTGATCAAACGATATCAACTCGGGCGTTTCATTCGATATAACTACAGGTTCAAGTGCCTGATAGTGAAACGTATTTGTATTTGTCGCTAGGTTCAAGTGCTTAAGTGTTGTTTTGGTGAAGAAGAGGTTTTACTTCTCGACGGTAACTATAGGTTCAAGTGCGTATTAGTTGCATCCTTTTATTCTGATAACGTTGTTACCAAGTTTAAGTGCTTGTGTAACAAATAAATAAACATTATTTTTATACAGGGCTTTCACCATGTAAGCAAGTGACCCCATGAAATTTTTTCTTCACCAAAAATAATCGAATAGGGTATTAAATGAAAAGTCTTGATGATATCTTGTTTTGTTATTTTGCCAACCGCTCGACATTAGATATCTACCGGCTCAAAAATTGAAAAAAATCACGATGGTAGTTCTCCTTGAGTACAACAAAGAATCCTTGTTGTCAAGGATGTACGAAGTATATGTCGTTGTTGTACTCATGGAGAAGTCGAAAGTTTGTAAATAATTATAGGGGTACCAGTTAATTCGTGCGGTTTTTTCTCGGAAAATTGCTTTTAGACGATCGGAAATGGTTTGTTGAGCGACGCCAAGTGATTGTGCAAGTTTGGGATGGATCTTGCTCGAGCAATGTCTCCAATTCGTGATCTTCAAACTTTTTTGGCTGTCCGGGTCGATCTTCGTTCTCCAAGTCAAAATTGCCACTTTTAAACCGTGCATACCACTTCTGTCACGTACGCCCAGGTAGAGCATGCACACCATACACTTCCACTAAAAAACAATGACTTTCGGCAGCCTTTTTCTTCAATGAAGAAGTACGCCCCGCAAAAACACTTTATTAGGCACAAAATTCGACATTTTCAGAGTAAAAAAAAATATTGTTGTTTGCGCTTCAGCTAAATGACACATACTGATTCTGAAACTATATGACAGGTGAATCACTGGAATAAAAATCGAGTAACGCCATCTGTTAGAAAACCGCACGAATTAACCGGTGCCTCTATTAGTATGATTTAATTTTACATTTTCTTGAATAAAATCGAGAATGTACCCTTCAGTTCAATGAAATGTCCAGATGGTCGCTTATAAGATTGATTACCCTGAAAATTTAAGCGATTGAATAGTATTTAACCAGATTATACTGGTTTGAATCTTCCTGTATCACAACATCAACAATGTGTGGTCATGGAACAATATGCGCTGCGATCGATCCAGATATTGTGGTCTTGTTAGGATTTAGACGACAAATTTAGGAAAAATATATATTATGCATATCTATAGGAATTCATTCAGTGAGTGAGATCATTAATCTTAAAATAAGAGGCCGGCAATTTTAAATGAGAATATTGAGTAAATTTGTGATATTTTCCCCAACTTCAACTTTTAATGTACAGTCTATTAGTTTTCGATGAAAGTGTACACTTTATGGGTTACAAAATCATGGTGGTAGGTTCTTATGAGTATTCCTCTTCTTCGAAGCACCACAGCTCCTCTAGGGCCTTTGCTTCCTGCAAATAGCGCCTGCAACTGTCTCGATCCAATGACCGTATCCTCCGATTCCGAAACTTAAGCAGTGATGAACTATCTCCGTCGATCGAGTCAGACTAGCGTCTCCTCGTATACCGACTGGTCTCCATTCTTCGCTTCTCCCAAAAAGTACCTTTGTGGGTATCCGTTGTTCATCCATGCGATTCATGTGGCCAACCCATTGCAGCTTTCCCAATCTTACAATGGGCGAAACCTCCGGCTCATCAAAAAAGTCATTCGCCATTGGTCCCCGTCTAGCTTCGCTTCATATTCCAGAGCCAAATCGAATAGCAATAGGGCCGGCCCATCTCGATGTTTTAGTCCGATATTTGTGCCTAAGGCATGAGTGAGTTGATTATTGATGCGAACTTAGGAGGTTGTCACTGAAGTTTGGTGTTCTCACTAAGGTTTGGTCAGGTCATATATACTAACTAGCAACTGCAATCCAGGAGCTGTCAAAATGAAAAGAGAGGCAAATAAACGTGTAAAAGGTGGATTAAAGTTTACCATGTGTTGGTTCAATTGCTTGCAAATTCAAGTTTTTGTTTACCATACAAATGCACTTTTAGTCCGATTTTCTTTACTCTATAAGTACCGTAAGAAATAAATTTTGGTCTAATAGTAGCTGCTATTTAGTAAATATGCTCTGGTTTGGTGTCAAGTAGTCTTATAAAAGTTCCTTATATTCTGTCAATTTCACTAGATTCGAATCGTCTTTTCAAAATTTATTGCCATATAAATTATCTTCAATTATAAGAAACAAAAATATCCGGTTTTTTAACATTTGGGCTTTTCTTTGGAACCAGACACTGCACTTATGATTGAACATTCCTCTAATTTTCAGATAAAGTGAATTGCAAAAACATCTTTAAGATTACATTCAGTCAATGGTTGTTAGTTGTATTCCAATGAAATGGCAGCAGGTTAAAATTGAGTATTAATGGTTGTAATTGTTGTTCAAGTTCCTTTTGCGCTTATACATTTTTGATGTCTGCATATCATGGGTTGAGTACAAAACCCTCCTGACATGAGCGTAGTTATGTCTTCCCAACTTGTTTTTTAATAAAGTTGTTTGGCTTTTTTTCTCCCTTTTTGAATAAATGATGATATTTAGTAATTTTCATTTGATAACATGTCATGTTCATATTTTAACTAATTGGTTTTTATTGAATATTGTTTAAGTTTAAAGTGCCATTTGGGCCATTAAGTTTTTAGTTACTTTAATATTTTAAAACTTACTTTACGTTTTTATGAAATTTATAACGATTGATTCAATAAAGCGCATTTGAATTTTATTATGAAACATTACTCGTACTACAAGCTAGTCCTCGTTTTTGTATCTCTCAAGCCACAATCGGGATCCTTCTTTAAACGGAAGGCGTGAAAGGGCGAGAAATTGCTAGAAAAAATACTCCTTCCCTCTTAGTATTCCCAGGTGCTGTTTCTTCAGGGCTACGGCTTCCCGAACATAATTTGCTATATGGCTTCATTAATTAATCTAAGGATCTTTCCTATAACACAATCTGGAGTGGGCTATCAATGTGCGCATCGCGGTGCCTATCCCATCGTTTGTCAACAAAATATATGTGATAGGCATCATCTTGCTCGCATGTGCAAAATATGCATTTAGTTTGGAATTATTCAACAAGCCAGGGCTACTAACTACTGATATTGATTCGACCAGCAACTCAGCGATACTGTTGTCTTAACTTCACTACTGGATGGTTGGTGCTGGTCTTGGGTTTACTTGTTAGAGAGTACCATAAAATCTACATGCATAAACACGAAGTTAGTTACGCACGGATCGTGGCTCAATTGCATGGTGAAACTAAGTAATTCGTCTTTTGAGCGGCCATGGATGTTATCAGCCTTACTTCCGCAAGATTCGTAGGTCACGGTCTTTCGGTTACGAGGTTTGTGCTGAAAAGATAGATAGTGCCTGCTACACTTTTATTGCGTGCTACATATGGGACAGCAAATTAAAAATAACAAATTATAACAACGTAATTTAAATTATTTTAGGTTCGATTCAGTGTTACTTTGATTTATATTATAATTTTTAATCGCATTAAAATTTCTTTATTCAAACCAAAGATCAGTTTACTTTTCTGAACTCTAAAACGAGTTAAATGCTTCAAAGATTCACGGCGCGCATACATGCACTTGTGCATCATAAGCGATATGCTTGCACTTCATGTAAGATGCTGCCCGCGGTGGCGATAGCCATTTGCTCGTTAGAAACGACAAATTTTGTCGTTGTAAATTTTTATTCAATATTGGCCATTTTTCTAATAATATCAGTATTGCACTGGATATCAAAGCAATATATAACAGGCAGATTATATAGCAGCCCTGAGTGTGAAGTTCCCAAATACACTATGCTCCTGGACTATGTAGTAATCGAGTAGATATGCTCTGGCATCGAGACGCTTTGCAGCAGAAGCAAAAGTCTCCACAACAATCTCAACATCCATTGCAACAATCTCATAACCCTCTACAGACAACTCAAGGGTGCATTCTTCGTAATCTACGTAATCACCGCAGCGTTTATCGGTACTTCATTGGAATTGATTCGTTTCCCTGAACTGATTGTTTATGTGTGGGAGCTATGCACAGCCAGATCCCGTGCAGAAATTCAGTACATACGTAAGTCCATTTTGATTGAATTTTCTTTCGGAATTCATTACGCTTGGACTGTAATGGTTTTCACAACAAGCGTAGTTTACAGCGTAGCTTGCCCCCTAATCATGCCATTCGCTATGGCTTACATTTGCTTCAAACACTTTGTCGATCGACATAATTTATTCTTTGCATATGGCCCGAGCAACATGGTCAGTCGAAGTGGTGGAAAAATCCACTCAACTGCCGTGACAATGACTAAATTTTCTGTGATACTTTTGCTGACGATTCTTGCTGCAATGGCAGCTATAAGAAGTCAAGGCATTGACGCTTGAGCAAGAGTTCTCATTCTTTCATTGTGCATGTCATTAACGTTGTTTGCTTTCATGTCACCGATCAAGCGTTGCACAATGCGACGACCTAGCATTCCTGATGACCGATCTCCCGCACCTTTGTACGTCGCCGATGTACTTTTTGCACAGCAAGCTTCTGCGGATCACGCAAACTACGCTGGATACGGTTCAGATACCCGAATTGAATTGACAACGGAAAAAGGCGGTGATAATGTTTCAGTGGATATTTAAGACAAGTTAAAAGCAACACTAAAATGTGATATTTCAAGCTACAGCCGAACTCTGAATATTTTCATTTAATGCTATTAGAGATAATAAGAACAGACAAGATATTAATAACGCATGTAATAATGTTCCATTCGCCGATTTTAATCAAGAATTTAACGTAAAATAAAAAAACGTGATCGTAATAAAACTTAATAAGAATAAGTGCAATGTATCTCTTAAACGTTTAATATACGTATTCTAAATAATGCTTACTCATTCCTAAAGTAATTCATATTGTCCTGAAAACCGTTCGTGAATGCTAGCATTAATCCGATTTGAAAGTGTACTGTTCTAAAGAACAATAAGCAATCTCAGTTATGTTAATAAGATCAAACAAAGAATCGATTCAAATTCATACACAACAACGAAGAGGAGTTCGGTTGTATGCGATTTATCACAGAATATCATTTTTAAGGTGCCTCAAGCTGCCTTTTCACATGCGTATAAACGATACAACCAAAATACACAACACTTACTGTACATAAAAATAATGTTACATGAGAGTTTAACTCACATAGCTTCAGCCAGCATATTCCCGGAGAAAGAATTGCAAACGTTGGAGCAACAACAAATGCTTCGAGCACAGCAAATGCAACAAATGCAAGAGATGAATCGTTCGGGAAACTGGCTAAGGTAAAATGAGAATTTCACGCGCTATCTATTGTGCATAGATTGGGATGAGTGAGGTGGACGTGGAGTCGAGTTGCAACCGCGAACGCGCGTGGACGGAGGAATTGAGAGAAAAGCGAGCAAGACATTTGTGAAATTTTCAATAAAAACATCTTGACTTTATACAGTTTCTGCCACCAATCACAAGTTGCAGCCTCTTATTTCGTTGGAGTGTCAAATGCGAACGGAAATAATGGTCGAGTTAGTGAAAAACCATCCAACATTGTGATATACAAAGTTGAACGCGGGTGACAGAATTGAATTACTGACGAAGTTAGTGGCGGCTTCGTCGTAGGTAAAGTTGGTGTGAACGGAATTGAGAAACTCTTTGGAAATTAAAGAGAAATGCAATTGTTTGACAAGTGAAACGTGGAGGTGAAGTGCTTTGTATGTGCGCTAAGGAAATACGGTTGTACGTCTGATCTAGTAGAAAAACTATGAGGAGATGAACGTTGGAAAGCCGTGAAGGCTGCAGTGAAAGGCTTAGAGGAAATGAAACTCCGTTTGAATTACTGCAAAACGTTTGGCGTGGAAAAGAAAGTGGCACTTGATACAAGTCTTGTTCGTGGCTTAGACTATTATACTGGCGGATATATGAATGTGTGTCGCATCTTTAATGGCAATAAAATAACAGTGGTTGATTCGGATTGTGTTGATGCGCTCGGAACTTAATACAATTATTTTTGAGTTAACTTCTAACTGCAATACATAGTAGCGTACAATTTTCCGGAGGTTTTATACATAATAGTAGAATGTTAATTAGAATAAACATTTTTTTTGACCAGTGCAAATTGCTGAAAATTCTCTAAAGTAAACTATTTAAATCTTATTTAAATCTTCAAGTGATCGTAAAGAAATTCTCGCTTTAGAGATAAATTTATTAAATTTTTTGTGTGAATGTATTAAATGAACGTTTCAGTGGACTTCCCGCATTTGTCATCGAGCGCTCGAAGGACCATGTGGGGTAGGTACCCTTTTATTGCGTAAAATTTTTTCCTTTTATTTATATTGCAAATGTGCATTTACCGAATTTAAATTTTATTGCGGAGAATTTTTTTCCTTTTATTTATATTACCGAATTTAAATTTTATTGCGGAGAATTTCTCCTTGTATTTATATTGCAAATGTTGTGCATTTATCAAATTTAAATTTTATTGCGTAGAATTCCTCCTTGTATTTATATTGCAAATGTTGTGCATTTATCGAATTTAAATTTTATTGCGTAGAATTTCTCCTTGTATTTATATTGCAAATGTTGTGCATTTATATAAATTTAATCGTATTGCGTTAATATAATGGAGTGTTAAAGTAACGCCAAATTGGTCTTTCCTTTCCTCAAATTCTAACCGGGTATAGGACCCGGTACGGTGGCAGGCGTCCACCTCAAAACATGAGCCAGCCACCGGGTACTTAATAATCCTTCTTGTTTCAGGTGACGTCGTGGGTTGAGTGGCCCAAGCAGAGTGCCTCTTTATGGCATAGAGTTATGCAATCAAATTGTATAATTCGATGGCATAAATTGGTCACCGGGGTACTCCCCTTCTGATGGGAAAGTTCATACAATTCAAGTTGTATGAGTTTTCCACTCAGAAGAGGAATACCTGGCCACTTCAACAAGATATCTATGGATTTATTCCGGTTGGGTGGGTACGAAGGGGCCCCACCATCACCCGTTTGCCCCTCTTTCATTTGTGGGCCATGAACTTCGTCGGGTAATGACGAGGTCACCCCAAGTTCGCCTTTCTTTTCAGGTTCCCCTTGTTCTCATGACAAGCTCTAATTCCCTCTGTGTGGTTATCTACACTTTTTGCGACTTCGGTCGCCTCTTGACTTCCAGCAGTCCAATTCGTGAATGCGAAATATTTTTGTAGTGGGTCCTCGTGCTGGGGGAAGTGAACCCGCCCCACGACACCGCAATGCTAGCCTGCCAGCGCATTCACGCGTCTCCAGACGAGGGCATTCTCGGCAGATATTGTCATTTTCTTCTGCCGAGGCAGCAGAACATCGCTGCAGTCCTTTACGGACTTTATGAAAACTCTTTATTCACTACAACTATCCACTAAACACCTGCCCTGTCAATCTGAGAACCTAGACCGCCATTTGTCACACTAAACACCTGCCTTGTCAATATATGAACCTGACCTGGAACCGTTTGACACATTACTTAGTCCGGGTTTTCCTATGCTGAGTGGTGCCTTCGGATTACAGAAGGCTTTGTTCCACTAGGGAGGGAATGGAAGGGATTACTACAAAAAAGTCTCCCCACTCATGACGTTTACTGGCGTTGCAGTGCGGCCTTTTTATCTATCAGAACTGCCAGAACGTAATGTGCCACTCGGTTCCATTCATCAAGTGTTTAAGCTTCATGAAAAGATTACGACGCAGTGTGTCCTTTCTTTTGCATACACAGCAGATGTGGTCGGCTTTATCCACCTCTCCTGTATAAAACATACAGTAGGAAGACCGCGAACTACCAAGCTTATGCAGGTAAGATTGAAAACACCCATGCCCGTTCAAAAGCTGGGTCAGGCAGAAGTCAGTCTCGCTACCTCTTCGAATGAGCCACGGCCACAGATCTGAGATTAGGTGTTCCCTTTGTTTTGGTCTCCCAGAGCTATAGAGACCTTAGCGTTTCCATCTTAACGACCGCTTCCCTGTCACCTTCATTACTGTGCAGATATATATATATATATATATATATATATATATATATATATATATATATATATATATATATATATATATATGTATATATATATATATATATATATATATATATATATATATATATATTTATATATATATATATATATATATATATATATATATATATATATATATATATATATTTATATATATATATATATATATATATATATATATATATGTATATATATATATATATATATACACCTGTGACCAAAGAATAAGGTGACGTTTGAATTTAAACTGCGTGCGTCGAAGGATTTGGAGAATTTTTGTTTAGGTTGGTAGTACTGTCAGTGACATCTATGTCAAATTTACATGTCAAAATATTCATTTTTGTATAATTCTTTCTTATACATTTTTCTCCCGAATTCGTAAAGTCGAGAGATGGCATCCCTCAACCGCCGCTGACCTTTACATTAAGTTTGATAATAACAGCTTCTATAATTTATAAGAAAACTACCTCCGCTGCATGAATAGATGGACTACCAGGACGAAAAATAAGTAGATTTGTGTGTTTTTTAACAGTGCCCTTAAAATGATAAACATTTCAACAATTAGGCGAATATGTCAGTTCTCAGCCAATTCATGCGAAAGTATCCGAAAATTTTACTTTCCGACAACCGAAAAATTCATTATTGAATTGTCATTACATTCTAAATAGTTGCACTTTAATACTTGTATAATAACAGAAAGTAACACGTCGATCGATTATTGATGATGAGGAATTGATGCAACGGCAGCAAACATGACGTTCCGGAAACCGTGCAGCAATAAGGTATCTACTTCGATAGATTTGGACCGGTACGCATCTTCTTTACTTTCACTTCAGTCCCCTTCAGTTTTTTCAACAATAATCGTTTTTGACACCCGTTGCTCTCCCATTCACTGTACATGATTACTTTCCACAGTCTTATCGTCGTGGAGAATTCTGGCTTGTTAAATCCAAATTCATATAACTCGTTATTGTACCCTATGCTTATTGGTCTGATTCTCCCGTTGCTGTCTCTCAAAAAACCAGACCTTACAACCATACCATATCGCTTTTCAAAATCTTTTATTCGTGATGACTCTACTGTTTTCTGTAGTTTCGAGGCAGCTCTTTATTAATTTTAAGTGTCCAAAATTCATCTACATTTCCTGTTACGTTTGTCATATGCTATTTTTTGTCCATCGAGTTATTTCCCCTCTGTACAATCAATCCCTATAAGGTGGTTTTACTACTAAAGTGAAAAATTGTAAATATTCACATCATTATATGCAAACGTTTGCATGATTTGTCATAAATTTTTGGCAAAGCTCATCTGCTAGTAGCACCTTCCTGCTGGGAAATGGTTTTGAAATTATAATCAAACCTACAAAAGTCCACTTTAAACTCACATTTGGACCTTAACGAAATTACCCGAGAAATGGCCGGTAGCACGTTTGACTGTAGTGATTATTCGACATTAAAATCATTTGTACTTTCAACAGGGATTGTCCATAGTTCGTTTCAAAGATCACTCGAAATAAATCTAATTTTTGCAAAAATACAAAATTGTAAACATGTAATAATTAAAATTATTTTTTTTTATTGAAAAGCCGTTGGGCTGCTTATTGGGCGAGCAGATCTTTGAGTTATCTACAGTGTCGACAACTAAGCAAGGCCCAACGGCTTTTCATGAAAAACAGGATTGGCTTGCGGATATCAAATAATCAAAACAATTAATTGCAATTGTTATTGAATAACTTTCACTTTAATTGTAGCCGTTATGACCAATCAATTTCTTCTTGGTCGTAGCTCATGCTTCCTTTATGTGATGTGTTCAAACAAAATCAATGCAAACAAAATTTCTGACTCTGCTCAAATCTGAATTCACATAATTCAACCAAAGTCGGATGAAATAATGAAAATCTCTTTCGAGTCAAAGGAATACTTTGATGTCTTGACCCCAAAAACTGATAGTGAGATCGATGATCCAAAGCTCACAGTTCCGCCCGAGATTCTTCTGTCCTGTTGCTGGTTTAATTTCTCAACGGAATTACTAAAAAACTTGGAAGTGCCCGCACACATACCTTATCAGGAATAACCCTCCTGAGTGGAAACTAATAAATTTGAATTTTTGTTTTGTGTTTTTATTTGCTTTATCAGTAAAATTAATTGCTACGACTTGACCCGCTTAATTTCTATCACTAATTGCTCTTCCGTTTCTTGATTTCAGATTCTGCTCAATGATAAGTTAATAACTGCGGCGGATATAATAGACAATGACAAATTTGCGTTGGAAAGTGCCAGTGGACCGCAAGTGGCTAGTACCGTAAGAAAGAACTGTGCGTGCTGACACATGATTTTAATTGTCGTCATGTCGTGCCTTGTATTTCGCCAATGTTGGGCATACTTCAATTATGGCTGGCTATTTCATATTCATTTTTATAATAGGGCAGTTTTGTTATTAATTTACTATCAGTTAAATGTAATATATAAACATATCAAATAAAAGATGGAATTCAAGTTGTTAGAATCAAACATACATACGAGTACATTGCATACTGTATCAGCAGCTGTGTTCATTGCATACTGTACCATATTGAACGAATATTTTGTCATATTGTACGAATCAAATTTTCGCATATTTTCCCAGGAACTCCTTTTTAGGGGTTTTTACCACTTACAAAACCCTTTTGAAGTCGGTTTTCTCTTAAGAGGGGCGAGGGGAAACGTTCGAAAAAAAATTCCCTCTCGTGGTTGGAAATGTTTTCTCCGAAAAGTTGAAAAAAAATCATGGAAGTAGCTGTCTATGAGTACAAAAAACAACAACAAAAATCTTCGTAATCAGAATTTGCCCAACTTTATTAATAATAGTAAGATTTATAAATTGCATATTAATCCCGGGAAATTGACCAGGTACCCTCTAATTCATTGATCTTTATCTAGGTCTCCCAATGTCAGATTTCTCTTTTGGTTATCGATTTATCGATAGTGCCCTCAGACCGGGGAACCAAACGCGTCCCCAGGGTTGCGGATAGGGGCAGACCTTTCTTGAAAGGTTGGTGCGAATAACCAATAAGCAGCCGCGGACCATGGTCGGCAGTGAAGGGAGAGTCTCAGGACAAATACCTGAGTGTCAATGATCTTCACTGTGACATGACGAAATATATGGCGTCATCAATTATCCATATATCCTGGCAGTAGGTAAAATGCTATGGGAACGGAAACCCAGACAGAAAACCAAACCATGCAGGTCCACAAGGGGAACCAAATTACGGTGCAGGGGGTCGGATTCCCAGTACCGGCGGCAGAGGGTAGTGAGCGAGCAGGCTCCCGGCCGTCGTCATCCAGCGACTGCAATGTTATAGAAGTGGTGAACTTGACTTCTGTAACAGATGTAACTACAAGCAAACAGGACGCTAGCACGGAGAACCCTTTCAGGCAAAAAACCGCTGTTGGCAAGAACACCGATAAAACAAGTCACCGATTGCGGGGGGAGGCAGCAAACCCCAGAAACACTGTCAAAGTCAACATCACAGGTTAAATCATCGGAGACTGACGACAGACGGACTAACGAACGAAAGAAGGCAGAGTGCGTTGTGCAACCTGGCATCATTGCGGCCTTTGGGCGCAGCAGAAGGACTATGCGCACCCCGGAGCGTCCAGTGCAAGACGTACACAATCCGGATCAAGCTGCGACACCAACAGAGGCCAGTGTAAGACTGGGGGAGGGAGAAGTTTTGCCGTTGGCCGACGCCACTTCAAACGTCACCCAAGCGAGAGAAGCAAAAGGGCTAGGAAACGGGGGCCTCTCCCAAGAGGTGGCGCCAAATAACACAATCGCCCTTGACCGCGCCGAAGAGGAGTGGCTTACTCGAAAACCGGGGACTATCGTCAAACAACTGAGGGCTGCCTGCGAAGTGCAGAAAAATATAGGCAAGAGTGTCAGGAATGGCATTCTTAAACTGGAGGAGCTTTTTGGCCGCATAACGCACTACAGGCGGAGGTGGCTTGCAACCGAAGAGCACCAAAAAGACACGCTCTCCCTCGAGGCATCAGTGGGTCCTAGCAGCAGCAGCAAAAGAATGGCCGGTAGCCCAATTGAAGGCGGCCGTGGGAAAAGGAGGAAGGACGAGACCATAAACGAAGTTGTCACTCCAGGCGAGGAGTTTTACGTGGTGCGAAGCAAGGCAGCGAAAAAAGCGGCCAAAAAGCTACTCCTAGAAAAAACAGACAAAGAGCTCAACCACGAAAAGAAGAACATAGAACCCCCCGATATACCGCAGAAAACAAAAAGCAAACCGCGACACAAACCCTTGCGAGAGGCACTGCTTATTAAACCCACGAAGGGCCGAACCTACGCAGATGTCCTCCGTGAAATTAAAGGAGCGGTTAAGCCAGACGACACCATCAAAGCAGTTCGACCAAGCCGGACCGGTGGCCTGCTGGTGGAATTCGGGTCAGAGGCCACAAACAAAGATGCATTGCGTGACGCGGTTCAAAAGGTTCTTGGAGATGCGGCAACCGTTGCCTCGCTCGAACCAATGGCCGCCCTGGAAATCAGGGACCTCGACTGCGTCACGGACAAAGCTAAAGTAGAGGATGCCATTAGAAGGGAGTTCCCCAGCTTAAGTGAAGTCAAGGCAAGACTGACACGTGAAAACACAAGGGGGCAACGCATGGCTATTGTCGAACTAGCTGATAAAGACGCCCAGCAAATCCTGGCGAAGGGCAAAATTTAGATAGGCTGGGTGATCTGCAGAATCTCCCTCGAGGCATCAGTGGGTCCTAGCAGCAGCAGCAAAAGAATGGCCGGTAGCCCAATTGAAGGCGGCCGTGGGAAAAGGAGGAAGGACGAGACCATAAACGAAGTTGTCACTCCAGGCGAGGAGTTTTACGTGGTGCGAAGCAAGGCAGCGAAAAAAGCGGCCAAAAAGCTACTCCTAGAAAAAACAGACAAAGAGCTCAACCACGAAAAGAAGAACATAGAACCCCCCGATATACCGCAGAAAACAAAAAGCAAACCGCGACACAAACCCTTGCGAGAGGCACTGCTTATTAAACCCACGAAGGGCCGAACCTACGCAGATGTCCTCCGTGAAATTAAAGGAGCGGTTAAGCCAGACGACACCATCAAAGCAGTTCGACCAAGCCGGACCGGTGGCCTGCTGGTGGAATTCGGGTCAGAGGCCACAAACAAAGATGCATTGCGTGACGCGGTTCAAAAGGTTCTTGGAGATGCGGCAACCGTTGCCTCGCTCGAACCAATGGCCGCCCTGGAAATCAGGGACCTCGACTGCGTCACGGACAAAGCTAAAGTAGAGGATGCCATTAGAAGGGAGTTCCCCAGCTTAAGTGAAGTCAAGGCAAGACTGACACGTGAAAACACAAGGGGGCAACGCATGGCTATTGTCGAACTAGCTGATAAAGACGCCCAGCAAATCCTGGCGAAGGGCAAAATTTAGATAGGCTGGGTGATCTGCAGAATACGGAGAAGAGCGATCCCTATCCGCTGCTTCAGATGCCTCGAATACGGACACACCGCGTATGGCTGTAGGGGACCCGACAGGAGATCTTTGTCCTACAAATGTGGTGAAACGGGGCACAAAAGGAAGGAGTGCACGAACGAGGCAAAATGCATTTTTTGCAAGGATGCTAAGCTAGCACCAGGCGACCTCAAACATGAGCCGGGGACAGGGAGATGCTGGGTTTTCAAGGAGGCTCTAACTAAAGCCAAATCGATACTCAAATGATCCGTATCCTGCAGGTCAATTTGCACCGAAACACAAACGCCCAGGACCTACTTGAGCAGTTTGCGAGGGATAAGAAAGCTGACCTCCTGTTGCTGAGCGAGCAACATCATAACAAGGACTCGCAAGCGTGGTACCCAGACAAATCTAGTACCTCGGCCATCTGGGTTCGAGACAGCGCCCGCCTTCAAGTGCAGGGCCATGGACGCGGGGATGGTTTTGTGTGGGTGCGGTGTTCAGGGATAACATATTTCAGTGTTTATCTGACGCCTAACGAAGCAATGCCATCTTTTCGAACCAAACTCGATGCCCTGGAGGACGCTGTCTCGAACACAGAGGGCCACATGCTGGTCGGGGGAGACTTCAACGCTAGAGCCATCGAATGGGGTATGCCACAATCCGACCCAAGGGGAAAGCAAATATTGGACATGGCGGCCAGAACAGCGCTTTTTGTCCTAAATACTGGTAACACCCCTACTTTCCGCCGCTGGGGTTGCGTAGGAATCATACCCGATGTGACACTCGCTTCGGAGTCCCTGGTACCTAGAGTACACAACTGGCGAGTACTAGAGGACTACTCGGCTAGTGATCACCAGTATATAGCGGTTGAGATTCACGATGGTGCCACTCTGCGTGCATATGCACAAACTTCAATCCTCAGATGGAGGACTGGGAGGATGGACGTTGAGAGGTTCGCTAACGCGCTTAGGGCAGGCGCACCGTTGCTGGGAGCTCCGCCAGGGAGTGGAGGGCCTACAGCCAAGGACTTGGAACTCAACTATGAGTACCATCATAACTGCTTGCGAATCTTCCATGCCCCGTCGGAGACCCCGACACGGTTAGCCTCCAGTATACTGGTGGTCAAACGAGATCGCCGAACGAAGAAGCGAGTGCCACAAACTTCGGCGAGAGGCCCAGCGGGCGCGAACACGGGAGGAGGCAGACACTAGGCTAGCAGCATACAGGTCCGGCAGGAAATATCTTCGTAGGTTTATTAACAAGAGCAAGGCCCGATGCTCGCAAGACCTCATGGACGATTTAAATAGGGATCCGTGGGGCCTAGGTTACAAGCTGGTCATGCGAAAACTTGGTGCCCAACGGAAGCCCTGCCTACATGAAGCAGAGAAGATGGACGAGATCGTACGGGCACTATTCCCCACGCACCCTGTCCGTGTCGATCCAGCTCATGCACAAACACCATTAGAATGCTCACCTTTCACAATGATGGAACTGGAGCAGGCAATTCTATCCATGAAAGCAAGGAAGGCACCGGGACCAGATGGCGTTCCTGCTGAGGTTTTGCAGCTTGTCTACAAGCTTTGTCCTGATTTGTTGCTCAGTATGTTCAACGCTTGCCTTTACGAAGGTGTATTTCCGGAACGCTGGAAAGTGGCGAGGCTCGTACTGATCAGCAAGGGGAAGGGAAATTCCGAGTTGGCGTCTGCATACCACCCGTTATGTATGCTAGACACGGCTGGGAAAGTGCTCGAGAAACTCATCAAGGGAAGACTCACTGACGCGGTCCGTTCTGCCGGGGACCTATCTCCACGACAGTATGGTTTTAGAGCAGGTCACTCCACTATTGACGCGATAGCGGAAGTAGTGAGCGCGGTCCAAAGAGCGGAGGCTCACTGCCAGTCAAACAAAAGGGTTGTGTTGCTCGTGACGCTTGACGTCAGAAATGCCTTCAATTCCGCTAGATGGGCGGATATTCTGGAAGCACTGGAAAACTTTTTTCAAGTTCCAGAATATCTGATGCGGATTTTGAAGAACTACCTGACAGACCGGAGCCTGCTCTATGAGACGAAGGAGGGTCGGCGGAGGATGGAAGTTACATCGGGTGTTGCACAAGGCTCCATCCTTGGCCCAGACCTGTGGAACATCACGTACGACGGGCTACTGAGAATCGGGCTGCCGGATGAGTCGCGCTTGATCGGCTATGCAGATGATGTCGCGGCGCTAGTTGCGGGACGCACTGTTGAACAAGCGCAACTCAGACTGGGTATGCTAATGCGCCGAGTGAGGGACTGGATGACTGCTCGCGGGTTCAGCCTAGCTTTGGAGAAAACCGAAGTAGTCATCTTGACAAAAAAGAGAATACCTAGAGTAAGGATGATCAACATTGGGGAAGCACTCGTTGAGACTAAACTAGCAGTGAAGTACCTGGGCATTTTGATCGACTCGAAGATGCGTTTCTCCGAGCGAATCAGGGCAATAGCTGACAAGGCTGCAGCGAGTGTTTCGGCTCTCAGCCGACTAATGGCCAACATAGGGGGTCCCACCTCATCAAGAAGGAGACTTCTGATGAGTGCAGTACAATCTGTGCTGTTGTACGGATCGGAAATATGGTGTGAGGCTCTCAACAAGGAGCTGTATCGAAAGCGCTTGGCACAGGTGCAGCAACGAGGAGCGCTGCGGATTGCATCTGCATATCGGACTGTCTCGGAGTCGGCAGTGCTGGTCATTGCAGGAGTGATATCCATTGCCCTCCTTGCCAAGGAGCCCCGCAGAATCTACCTGCGGAGGAACGAATGCGACAGAGATGCTGTCGCCCACGAAGAACGAGAACGCTCACTCAGTGAGTGGCAACAGTCCTGGGTGAGCGATACAAAAGGTAGGTGGACCGCACGCCTTATTGGTGACCTGAGGCCGTGGCTCAATCGAAGGCATGGTGAGACTGACTTCTATCTAACTCAGCTACTGAGTGGACATGGATACTTTCGGTCTTACCTGCACAAGATTGGCAAGTCACGGTCTCCTGACTGCATATTCTGTGCTGGAGAGGTCGATGATGCCTACCACACATTTTTTTGTATGCAAGAGGTGGGAAAGGCAGCGCCGTGACCTCATTGAAGAAATGGGAGATTTCTCTCCGGATGAACTCACTGGAGAGATGCTCACTGCTCGGGCAGTCCTTAAGATAAAAAGGAAAATATATGAGCGCCTGGAGGCGTCCAGGACGGAGGGGTCTCTTTTCTAGAAATCCCTCTCCTTTCCCCTCCTTCCGCTGGAAAAGAGATCCCTGTAGCCCGGTGGCGCCTAAACGCGTAGAGAAACGAGGCTTAGCCCGAACTAATGTGTCAAACGGTTCCAGGCTAGGTTCTCAGATTGACAGGGGAGGTGTTTAGTGGGTAGTCCAAGGGTATCCTCCATGTGAGTCCCACACTGCCAGGCGTAAATGCCTTCACCTTCCTATCACAAAAAAAAAAGTCAGATTTCTCTAGCCTATAAGTTTCATTAGAATTGAACCGTATTCAGTGAAGTCATAGCCATTTGAATATTCATATATTGCAACAACAAAAATTCATGGTTTTCCTATTATATTCGCTTGCGTCTTTGATCGGATTTTATTGAAAACTTGACGAAAGATGAATAACTTAGATATCTTTGGTATCCTGTATGCTGAATGATATATACTATACTGTAACAAATAAATTGAAGTATAAGAGATTTTATTTTAAACCTACCGTATTATTGAACTTACACATCATTCAAGTTTTGCAGTGAATTTATTTTTAGTTGCGTTGCTCGAGTCTACATTTCTTAGGTTAAAATTAAAGTCACTATTGCAATCGAGCTTCTCTATCTCTCTATATTTAATAGAAATATTTCTCATTAATTTTTGAAAACCCTGCGGAAAATTTAGGAATCTTAACTTATATAGTGCAAAGCATTTTAGGACTCTGTTATGTGAACTTTACTGAGGCCTAAGAAAGCTGCGGTAATCACAACCAAGTTTTCAAAAATGTCCAGGACTGTTGCCTACAAAATGTCTTAGTGTCGAGAAGTTTCCAAGGGTTTTAGAGAGTAGCCCTCTTATATTTGGAAGGGATCAGAGGCAATCCAGTAAGGAATCACTTAAAAGGTCCTGGGTAAGTAATTAAACTACAGTTTTGCAATCGGAAAGTGCATTTAGGTTCAACATATATTAAAAATTTATGCTCCTCACAATTGCACTTCAATGATCATTTTTTCCTAGAAAAGTCATGGAGGAAGTTGAGTTTTTGAATCTTGCTTTCTAGCTTATAAAATAGTACTCTTAAACTCAGCTAAGGACGGCAGATATTTACAATAGCATAAAGGATTTGAGCCAGATCCTTTCAGTGTCAATCTGCCCGGAAAACCAATAAATAATTGTAAACAAAGCAGGCCAATTACAAAATAAGATAACTATAAACTAAATATGTGGAGAGAACTAAGTTCAAAACATACTCGTATAAAGTATATTTTGATTGAAGCACTCTCGTCCCAAGTGAATGAACATATGTAATTTTTATTCTAACGAAATATCGGGTAGAGCTATGAATATGTATATATTTCTACGGTTTTTTTATTAGTAGAAGCCCAATTTAAAAAAAGAAATTAAAATTTAGACAAAATTAAATTAAAAGTGATAAAAAATGTAAAAAAATTGGCAAAGTTTATTTAAAACATAAGGCAAAATTCATGAGAATGAAAAACAACACAAATTCAACCAAAGTTACTACCCATATAGAAGTACAATGTTTGAATAATTGCAGCATTAACACTTATATAATTCAAGTTTTCATTTAAGCGTACCTATTGTGGAGAGTACATTATACCTTACCGTAAATATATATATATATATATATATATATATATATATATATATATATATATATATATATATATATATATATATATATATATATATGAGTGTGTGTGTGTTGGTATGTGTAAGTCTAAAAAGTATTGAGCCTTTCTTGTCATTTTCGATTGAATATTTCTGTGGCGACTCAGAAAGTCCCAACATCAGTGCATGCTTCACGGCGCAAACAGATCCTCGTCTCACGAGAAATCTTTGCCTGCCAGCAGAGTCGAGAAAAAGTAAAATTTGTAGAGCCGCTCCTCTCGCTTCTCATGAATTAAGATGAGAGAACCTAGGCAAACACTACTACTGGTTCGTAGTCAACATTATCATCAACAACAGGAGCAAAAACATCATCAGCATCATCATCCACATCACCAACAACATCATCACCATCAACGAAAACGATATCATCATCATCATCAACAACAACGACATAATCATTCATCATTAACAACAACGATATCATCATTCATTATCTTCAGTAGTAGTAATAAATTCTGTCATTTCCGAAGAGTAAAATATAAATATAGAGTAAAAGCTAAAGACAAGAATTTTACTTCCAAAGTGGTGACCCCAACGTGCAACAATAAAGGTAGTTGGACGAAACGTCTCCCTCAAGAGGCACCACCAGCCGGGAGCGTACCTCCGGCTCAGAAGATAAACGTAGTCAGCCAGTGCAGGCTGCTATCCTTCTGGAGGGCTAGTTTTGAATTGTAGTTTTTTCAGGTGGAATCACAATTCGAGGTGCACAAAGTGCTTCGGGACGCAGTCAAGTACCATTTCACAATATCGTTGGACCATGAAACCATCACGGATGTAGCGGACATCATTTGTGCGCTACTGGAGCACGGCCGATACGGAGTGCTCAAAGCAGCTATCAATGCCCGCCTCATAGACTCACCAGATGCGCAGCTGCATAAACTGCTCACAGGCGTCGATCTCGGAGACAGGAGACCTTCACAGCTCCTACAGCATATGCATTCCCTCGCTGGCACACGGGTTAGCGACGATGTCCTCCGTGTCAGATGGCTTGACCTCTTGCCTCAGCAAAAGCGCCGTATGCTGCTGCTTATAAAAAACCAAACGCTGCCGCGGCCGCAGACGAGGCACAAGACATGGGTCCGGGAGTGATGGCCACATCAGTGTAACCATCCATGCACTCAATAACACCCTCATCTGGTCTCTCCTCACCGCGTTCTTCTTCGGACCAAGTCGCTCTCGAGCTAGCTGCCTTGCTTCTGGCGATTACGCAGCTAACAAATTTTACTCGAGAGCGCTTCAGCAACCACATGCCTGCACCAACACACTGCGGGAGCGGTCCTCATCAAGACACGCAAGCCAACGACGAGGCCGCTCCACCACTCCTGGACCAGACAGTCGCACAGGTCACTGCCGGTATCACACCAAACACGGGACCCTAGCGTTGTGATGCAAGCAGCCTTGTTCCTTCCCAGCTTTAGACCACACGACTAGGCGCTCGAAAAACTAGGTTTGCTGGCGTTGTACTCAGCGAACACCGCCGGCAACACCTTGGAGAGACGCCTTTATGTCTCCGACCGCACCACAAAAAGCAGGTTTTTGGTAGACTCCAATTCCGCCCTCTCCATCATCCCGAGGCATTCCATCGCCAGGCTTCTTCGTAAGTGGAGCCTCGTGCTACAGGTAGCCAATGACACGCCTATCACAACCTTTGGATCTCAGCAGCTCACCCTAGATTTTGGGCTACGCCGGGCGCTCCACTGGTCGTTCGTGATAGCAGATGTCCAGACAGCCATTTTAGAAGCCGCTGCACGAAAGCATCATGGCCTACTCATCGAGCTGTGCAACCAGCGCCTCTTGGACGATCTCACTCACCTCTCCACAGCCTGCGTCCTCGGTTCAGCTCCACCTATACACAGTATTAGTGAATTCTACGTCTAGCACTCGTTGCGTGGAGATGTGTTTTTAATCGCTCCTGTCATTAATTTTAAAAATTAATTAATTTTTCACAAAAGTCAGTTTCAAATAATTGAATTAATTTTGTACGAGTCAGTCAAAAGCAAGTTTTGATTTTATTGGGGAAGAATTAATCGTCGAAGGCATCGACCAACCATACCAATAAATCAAGAAAAGGCAACAAACCAAAGACAACTCGGGACTGCTGTATGGAGGAGCCCGACGGCCCCGGGGAGAGTGACGGTGTGAAATTGGTAAGTGTCAACAAGCGGAGACACACGAGAACCCAGGATACTGCAGATGGCGGCCGTAAAACACAAGTGCTCGAGGATAGACAGGAGGTGTGTCGCCTTCGAAGTGAAATCGAAGAGTTAAAGGCAAGAATTCAAACGTACGAAGAAATGTTCAAGACGGCAAAAAAAGTTCAAGAGAGTGATCCACTGAAGAGGTATTAAGTGCTGGTGGCACCAACGAAAGCCAGAACTACTTTGCAGCGCTGGATGGACTCCAACAGGATATGGAGGTAGACGAAGGTAATAAAGATGATAATTTTATCTTATATTTAAAAAATAAAAATAATGAATATAGAAATAAGGAGAAGAAACCAGCCCGTAGTTCTGCTGGTCCTCCTCAAAAAGTAGCCAAGAATACCGAGAAAGTTCCGCCAATTAATGTCTTCGGTCAAAGCGGAAAGGACATGGTTCGGCTGTTGGCAGCCGAAAACAAATTAACGAATTTCGAAACCAAACGAATAAATTCTGAGAAGCTATCAATTAGAACGAAATCACTGGTTGATTTCAAATCAGCGAAAAATGCTTTGAATTCTGGGGAGGTTCCGCACTTCACTTATACCCCCAAAAGCGAGAAGAACCAGACGTTCTTGCTGAAGGGCTTGGACTGCGGAGAAGATACCGTCGATCTTCTTCAGGTTCTCAAGGAAACAGCACCACGAATCGAGTTTGTCTCAGTTAAAACATTCGCAACAAGAAGGTCGACGGTAGAAAAAAAAATTTACCACTTTATTTGGTACAAATAACAAATAAGAGCAGTCCAAGCGCTCTTCAGCAAATCAGATATTGAAATTTTCGAGTGGTGAGGTGGGAACGCCTCCAGAAACGAGAAATCAACCAGTGCTATCGCTGCCAACGATTTGGGCATTCGGCTGCCAACTGCGCCATGCAATACCGATGCGTTAAATGCAAAGATGTGCATGCTCCCGGTGAGTGCAAATTGGCTCAGACGGAGCCAAAAGAGAAATTATATTGTGTGAACTGCGGTTTTTTTGGTCACCCGGCATCATATCGAGGATGCTCCCTATATCAGGATGCAAGATTGAAATCTGCCCCAAAGCAAAGACAAATACACCGCAGTGTCTTAGCTCCGAACTTCGTCAAGCCCGGAGTATCATTTGCACAAGCCGCTAGAGGACCAGCAGAAAATGCGGAAAATAGTGTAAATAATGTAAGTGGCAATAATGAGCTGCTTCTCAAAATTTTACAGCAATTAAATTCTCTATCGGAAAGACTCGATAAGCAAGATACAAAAATTAATCTTGTTTTTCATCGTCTAGGGGTTTCAAATGCCTCAAAATAATTTGTCATCCTGTCACATTCCCATGGATAGGATTCGTCTCATCTGGATCAACGTCAACTCCATTGTTACTATACATCGGCATGATTATCTCCTTGAATTCATTGCCAGACAAAAGCCTGACATCCTGCTTCTAACCGAAACCCACCTCAATTCATGGCACTCCATGACATTCAAGGATTTTGTGTTCGTAAGAAATGATAGGGTAGTAGGTGATGGGGAAGGTGGCATCGGGATATTGGTTAGAAGACCCTATTGTTTCCAAAATATTGAAAAAGTCGAATTCAAAAGCTTTGAATCTCTTGAAGTGTCCATTATCAAAATTTCACTGCCAGGTGGGGATAACCTCTTCGTTATCTCTGCCTATGCAACTGGTGGAACTGTTCTCAGGCTCAAGGAGGAACTCAATTTCTTGTTTGAAATGCTTGAATTGAACAGGCTACATAACTATTATATTCTTGCTGGTGATCTGAATGCCAAGCATACATCATGGCTGAACGCCACCAATAATCCAAGAGGTGTATTCCTGAAATCGTGGATAACAGAGAACCAAATTGAATACAGGTGCAATCTATATGGGTCGGAGTTCCCAACATACCCTAGGACAAATTCATATTTGGACCTTTGCATTGCTGACGCAAGACTCGATTTCAACTTTAATAGTCCTCAACGGAAACTGCAGGTGCTTCCTTATGATAGCGACCATAACGCAATCGTAATGGAAATTGAGGTCACAGGGATGATTTCTTCTTCATTCCAGTTCAACATGAAAGTCATCGGTTGAATTTCAAAAAAACAGACTGGGGAAAGTTTCAAAAGAAGTTTAATTGGGAGTACCAGAAGCAATATCCCCCTTCTAATGGTGGCAACTCTTGCTCAATGGTTCCTAATGATAGGAATCTAACTAACGATGAAAAAGATGTCTATTTGTCGAAGTTAGAGAAGCTGACGTTGGAAACGATTGAGAAAGTAGTTCCCAAGATTAAACATCGAAACAATATGGAAGGATATGAAACACCAACCATCGCAAGGTTGAAAAGATTGAAAAGCTTCCTTCTCACACGCGTCAACAATATTTATCGACGATTTTTGGACTACAACCATCCCTCATTGTCTTTGTTGAAATTACACCTGAAGAATGTCCGGAACTTAATCCGGTCATACTTCAGGAGTGAGGTCAGCAATCAATGGGCGGAAAAATTGAGGGGTATTAGCCCACAGGACCCAGACGGCGTGTTCACGAAAGTGAATAGCTTATTCCGCAAGGAGTCTCGAGTGAAGGCATCGAATCTTGAAGTCACTAGTGATGAGATAAGTCTTCTCGATAGGGCTGGTATCGAAATTGAAAGTACGACTCCGGATAGAAATGGAAACAGGATTATTTGTGAAGGATTGGATAAACTTGCCCTGATTGGAACACATTTTGAATTGGTTCATCTACCAAACTCTGAGAGAGGGAACCAAATTTTTTCAGAGGTCGTTGAAGCAAAAGTTTCCGACTTCAAATCAAGCCTGAATGGCCAATCAATTCTTCATTTCAATGAAACATTAACATCTGACCTCATACCGAGCTTGAATCTTATTGATTATTTTGTCAGCTATGAAGACTTGTGTTTCATATTTCGCAAGATAAACAACAAGAAATCATGTGGTACTGATGGTATTCCAAATGTAGTTCTCCGACATTTGCCTGAGGTTGCTATTAGGAACTATTGCATATTGTTCAACAACATGTTGAGCAATTCATATTTCCCAAATGAGTGGAAAAAGGCGAAGGTATTTCTGATCTTGAAGAAAGGAAAAGAATCTTCATGCCCCAAAAGCTATCGCCCAATCAGCTTGCTGCCTAACATCAGCAAGGTGTTTGAAGTGATACTCAACAGAGCATTAAACTCCCACATTGAGGAAAATGAGTTGATGCCGAATTGCCAATTTGGTTTTCGTGCCAGGCATTCGACCACACATGCAATAACGAAAGTAACCTCAGACATCTGTTGGAAACTAAATGATAGACAATGTGTTGGAACATGTCTCATTGATATGGAGAAAGCCTTCGATACGGTGTGGTTAGATGGACTAATTTTTAAACTCCTTCAGGACAAGTTCCCCAGACACCTTATCGCCATGATGTGTAATATGTTACACGGGAAATCGTTTGTCGTAACTGATGGAAATCTGACAACAATGCGCGAGTTCAAGGTCTTGAATGGTCTACAGCAGGGAACAGTTACTGCGCCCCTGTTCTTTTCAATCTTCATTCGCAAGCTATTGAACGGCTTTGATTTTAACGTCTCGCCAACGCGATCATTGGTAGCGTTTGCTGATGATCTGATCATCTATACGGCAGACCGAAAAGCCACAATAGTTCAGAGTAATCTCCAAAAAATGTTCAATGATTCACAGCTGTACACTGACAATTGGCGAATGAAAATCAATGTGCAGAAGTGTGAAACAATCTTATTTCGGACAACGCTGCAGGGGGTCAGTCAAGACCTGAAACGTAATTGGAAAGATTTCCACATCATGGCTGGTGAGGGTAGTTCAGAACGGGCTCCACATAAATCCTGTGTTCGATACCTCGGTGTTTATCTCGATCAGTATCTGTACTATACTGAATATGTCAAGGTCATGCTCAGTAAGGCACTTAAAGTAGTCATGGCCCTTCGAAAGCTCTTTCATTCCAGATACATTGATCAAAAGGTCAAAATTATCTGTTACAAGACACTGGTTAGACCAGTTTTGACATATGGATGTCAGATCTGGTACAACCAGAGCGCTAGTACTATGGAAAAATTAAGAGTTTGCGAAAGGAAATGTCTTCGTGCATGTACAGGTTTGTACAGAAAGCCTGAGACGGATTGGAAACATTATATATCGAATAGAAGAATTTATCAAACTGCTGAAGTGACTAGAGTCGATATCTTCATATTGAAACTTCTTCGGAATCATATCTCAAGATCTGTGACTGTGAGTGTAAACCCTTGGATTTCACAGCCGTTCCACCCTACAGACGGGTATATAGTGACTTGCCTCGCTACTGGCTTCATTCCTCCAGAAGCATTCATGTATTTGGACATGAATCGATATGTTTTTGATTCTGACGGCGTCCCAGTCATATATCACATATATCGACGGGCCACCGATAAGAAGATAAAATATTCTCCGAATTTGAGTTCACGAGACCAACAGTTCCAATGGAGGTACTCATTTGCTAGATTCGTTGAAGCTGATCGAGTTGAGACGGCGCAATCCAGGTATTGGTGGCTGAATGACAATGTCTAAATTATTCGTGTTTGTTTTCAGTTTTGGTGTTTTTCATTATTTAGTTTTTGAGTTTCAGCTCATTATTGCTACATTTAGTGTTATTGTTTATTTTTGTTAAAAATTAGGTATAGGTTAGGTTTATATTATGTTTATTATATTAGATTCGAGATAAGGTAAAACGCTTAGGTTAGGAACATTGTTAGAGATTTTTTAAGCATAAGATAAAGTTTTTGATTGCAAATATTAGAATTAAGTTAAAACATATTAGGTATAGGATCAAAGTTCACTGTAGGTTTAAAATGATAAGTAATTTTAGAATAGTGTTGGTTGGTTTTTTCTCCTTTTTCCAATTAAATTTTAAAAAATATGTAATAATCTTCATTGATTTAATTTGCTATAGTTTTTTTTTTTTTTTTAAATGTGTTTAATGATAACGTACAAATTCAGAGAGCCATTTGGGCCATTAAGGTTTTTAATGTTATTGTTTGGATTTTGCTTTATATTCTTTAAAATTTATAACGATGAGTAGTAAATAAAGCGCTTTTGACTTTGACTTTGACTACACAGTATTAGAGCCGTCACTAAAGTGAAGAACACCATTGGGGACCCGTACACAAGGATAATCGCCAAATATGCAGATGCACCCGCAAAACCCAGGAAATTAGCCTCGGTCGCTGACCTACCCGTCCACCACCAGATAGTCACCAATGCTCACCGGCTGAGTGGAACGAGGCATAATTCGACCCTCATCGAGCCACTGGGCCGGTCCCCTGCACATAGTGCCTAAGGACGGTGGCCATTGGCGAGCTACTTGGGATTACCGTCAACTCAACACTCAAACTCGACCGGACTGTTGTCCACTGCCCATCATCGAGGATTTGATTCAGGAGGCCAGCGGCACTGTTTTCTCAGTAATCGATCTCCAGCGTGCTTTCTACCAAATTCCACTTGCTCCTGAAGACGTATGTAAGACAGCAGTCACCTCGCCGTTCGGACTGTATGAATTCCTGGGATGACTTTGGGTCTACACAACGCAGCCCAAACGATGCAGCGGACTCTAAATCATCTGCTGAGGAAGTTGGACTTCGTCCGGGCCTATCAGCACGATATCCTAGTTTTCTCGGCCAGCCACGACCATCACCAGCGCTACCTCTAGCAACTTCTCTGCATGTTGCAGTTGGAGAATCGCCACGCTAACTGGAACAAATGCCAAGTAGGTCAGCCTGAGGCCGTCTTTGCTCGATACAACATCTGCAAAACTGGATTTCGACCACCAGCCCCCAAAACAGAAGCCATCGTATCTTTTCCCAAACCGGCCGACTTATCCCAGCTGAGGCGTTTTCTCGGTATGCTGAATTTTTATCGCCCCTACGTGCCATACGCTGCTGAGTCCCAAGCGTCACTATCAGAACTGCTAAAAGGTTGTACAAAAAAGAAAGCACTACTGCTGAAGCGGCTTTTGAACGCTGCAAGCTAGGCATCGCTGAGGCAGCCACGTCAGCTTTTCTTTTGCCTTAACCCCCATTGGCACACCGCACTGACGCATCCAGCACTGCCGTTGGCGCGGCCTTAGACCAGCAACGGGGCGATGGCACTTGGGTACCGTTGGGTTTCTTCTCGAGAAAGTTCTCTGAAACTGAGCAGCGCTACTCAACCTTCGACCGCGAACTCCTTGCGATCTTTGCTGCCATCAAGTTCTTTCACGCATCTTAGGAGGAAGACAATTTATCATCTATACCGACCGCCGGCCACTTATATTTGCTCTGACGCAACGCTCGAACAAAGCCTCACCCCGCCAAAGCAGACAAAAATTGTCCAATTCGATTCGCGAGTGGAATGCACACCAGGGGATGACAATATCGTCGCTAATGCACTTTCACGTGTAGTCAAATCATCAGTGAAGCACAGAACATAGATGACCAGTTGCCCCACCTCCTCGCGAGCCCTCGTCTCAACTTGCATCAGCTGGTCTTGGGTAGCTACTCAGCGTGCTACTTGCATGTTGAGTTTACCGGCACCATTAAGCCTTACCTGCCAGTTGCGCTCCACCGTTAGGCTTTCGACATCGTCCATTAACTGTCGAGTCCCAGTGGACGTACCACCTTGAAGTGCGTAGCGCTTAAATACTTCTGGCCAAGTCTAAGGAAAGACGTATCTCGGTGGGCCAAGCAATGCGTACCATGTCAACTGTCCAAGGTCCACCGTCATAACCGCGCTGAGTTAGGAAATTTTAAGACGCCAGATGGGCGCTCCGGCCACATCCATGTCGACTTGATCAAGCTGCCACTGTGTGAAGGCTACGAGAACTGCCTGACCATTACCGACTGCTATACACGGAGGTCTCAAGCAGTGCCAGTGCGTGACATCAGTGCCAGCACCGTCGCTAGGGCACTATTCGACCGCTAGATATCAATATTTGGCCCGCCACTGGAGATCACATCGGATCAAGGACGCCAGTTTGAAGCCGATCTCCTGAATCAGCTCGGCCGTCTCTTGGGCACCAACCACGTTCACACCACTCCATACCATCGTCAAGCCAATGGCATGGTCGAACGGATGCAACGCACCCTCAAAACAACGTTCCAGAGACAACATGGTCACAGGGACTTCCCCCGATCTTGCTGGGTCTACGAATCACGTTCAAAAAGGACTTGCAAGCCTCTCCTGCAGATTTGGTTTCCGGCAAATCGTTTCGGATTCCGGGCGAGTTCATCACACCTCAAAACACACCAGCTGGCAGCGCAAAAAATTTTGTCAACGACTTACGCCACCTCTTCAAATCGATTCATCCTGTCCCGTCAGCCAGGCACTCGGCTCACCAATCATTCGTTTTCAAAGACCTGGCCAGCTGTGAGTACGTGTTTCGCCGCATCAATACTGTAAAGAAGCCGCTCGATCAGCCATACCCCGGACCTCATCGAGTTGTCAGAAGGATCAACGCCAACACCTATGCCATAGACGTAAATGGTGTCACCAAAACCCTCTCCAACGAACAACTCAAACCAGCCTACCTGAAGCAAGCTGACTCAACGTTTCCACAGGCGCCTAAAACACCACCTCTGCTGCCCTCGAAAGCGGTTCTACCAGCGCAGATTTTGCCAGAACAACCACTCCAACCATCCAAGAAAACAGTCACGTTTTCACTCCTTTCGACACATTTGAAGGTCATTGGGGAGGGGGTGACTGTGGCGACACAGAACGTCCTAACGTCAACGCACGCTTCACGGTGCGAACAGACCCTCGTCTGACGAGAAATCTACACCTGCCAGCCGATTCTACATATCAGCGGCGCAAGCAATTCTCTCGAGAAAAAGTGAGGTTTGCTTGAGCCGCTCTTCTCGCTTCTCATGAACTAACATACATGAGAGTACCTATGCCTACTGGTTCGTAGTCAACATTATCAACATCAGTAGCAACAACATAATCAGCATCATCATCGACATCACCAACAACATCATCAACAACAACGACATAATCTTCATCGTCGTAGCCGCCTACCTCGTCGTAAACAAAATGGAGTAATGAATTCTCTCATTTCCAAAGAGTAAAATATAAATATAGAGTAAAAGCTAAAGACAAGAATTTTTAATTCCGAATTTCTTTTATTTAAAGCGAATTTTATTTAAGTACATATTGTCTATTATTATCGATGACCTTGTGCCATTTTTTGGGTAGAGCCATTATTCCATCTGTGTAGAACTTTTGTGGTTTATCGGTGAAAAACTTGGCCAAGTGATTTTCACAGTCCCTTTTTGAAGTAAATTTCTTTTCATTAAGGAAATTTTGCAGAGACCAAAACAAATGGTAGTCTTATGGTGCAAGGTCTTGACTTTATGGTGGATGCATCAAAACGTCACAGCCAAGCTCTGTAAATTTTAGCCGGGTCATCAAAGATGTGTGTGGTCTGGCATAGTCATGATGAAAGACAACCCCCAATCTATTGATCAATTCTGGTCGGTTTTTTTGAAATGATTGTTGCAATCTGTTTAATTGCTGACAGTGAAGAGCCGAATTGAGTGTTTGGCCAAGCTCTAGCACCTCATGATAAACAACTCCCTTCCAATTCCACCATACACACAGCATAACCTTATTTGGTGTCAATCCTGGCTTTGAAGTCGTTTGTGATGATTCACATTTTTTTCACCATGATCTTTTTCGAACGACATTCTCATATCTTACCGATTCAACATCATTTTACACAAATTTTTCGTGTGTTTCACCTTCCTGTGCGCCCCCTGAAGCAAAAAAAAACCAGTTCAAGCCCAGTTCTGAAGATTTCTCATTAAGACCTTTCATTTGATACCCATATTGGCCACCTTTGATGAAATTCTTTTTTTCAGGGGCCACTCCCCTATATGGGAAGCCCCCCCTTAAACACCTTGTAAAAAATTTTTGGTACTGAAACTTTGAAGAGAGTATCACGATACACCTATAAACAAAATTTTATGATTGTAGCTTATACAGTTTGCGAGAAAAAGTGCTGTGACACACGGGCGGACAGACAGGCGCGATTTTAGTAGGGTTTTGTAAAATTATTATAAATATATTGTTACATGTACAAATAATTCTGTGAGTTACTGTCGCAACTGTTTTCACAAGTATTAAGAACATCAACGAAATGAATTTACTCGAAACGACGAGAACCCACCAAGCATCAACATCTGAAAGTGAGTCACTGCTCCATTCAATCACGCTCGCTCGAATGTTCCCGCTAATTCGCCAATGTACGAGAACTGGGTTGAATGACTACAGACCCTATATAAAGGCGAGCTGAATGAATGGGGGGATTCATTCGACCGCGATAAGAACTGCGATAGTGTGTGGGAAGCGATATTGTTCGAGTAATAGAAAAGTGATTTTCGTAATAGCGAAGTGATTTAGAAGACAATTGCGATAAGAAATTTATGGACAAGTATTAGACTTTTAATAGTGAAATTTAAAAGAAATGAAAGTGTTAAATTGATTATTGTGCATTTTTGTAATTAAATAAACTCTTTTAACTTAAATTAAAAGATATTGCGCTTTCACTTTCCCGGAACATTCAAATTATTGGCCGCGAACCATAACACGCGACAATATATATATATATATAAATATATATATATATATATATATATATATATATATATATATATATATATATATATATATATATATATATTATATATATATATATATAAATATATATATATATATATATATATATATATATATATATATATATATATATATAGGATGTAACGAAATTTGCGACCACGCTAGAGGTTGCAATTTTGCTCCGATTTTCACCAAAATTTCAGGAAAGGTGTATTGAGTAAATACATATCTCGGTTAAGTTTGTGAACCAGCTATATCGGCCAGGCTAAAACAAAATGCTGGCCATTTTAGACGAAAAATCGTGATTTATGTTCTGACCAAAGTATAGCTCCAATTTGGATGAAATTTAGTACAAAGGTTCAGTGATGTATGTGATGAATCTCACAATAAAAAATCCAATGTCGGCCCATTTGAAACGAAATGGCGGCCGCTCAAATGTCAAATCCTTGCAAAATTTTGTTGTTGTAGTTGTAACTAAAGCTTTCAACCAATGGTAATTAAATTCAATAGTTTGATAAAAACTATAAGTATCTTAAGAATCATGTAAACAAACTGGAGGTCAGGTTGCAAAAAACAAAATGGCGGCTAGTGAAGCTCAAAATTTCAAAGGCTTCTAAAAGTTTCTATTATGATCTGAAGTATATGAAACTTAGTTTTAAGATAGAAATTGCTTAGATCCAGAGACTTTGATATTTTGGTGATGATGCATGAGAAATTTTCAAAATGGTGGCAGTTTAAACGGTTTTTCAAATGTTTGTGGACCTCTAGCGGTCACATTTTCCAACTGGTTTCTATGAAACTTTAAATTATGGATGTCTGTACTAACTTCTTGCATTATACAAAAAATTATCAAAATCGAATATAAAATAATAAAGTCTCAAACTTAAAACCTAATATTTTTGGCTACTATTTTCACTAAAAATTGAATACATTTACCCTGTCAAGAGTGAAACTCCGATTTGAATGTGATTGGGCACATTGATTGATGGGGTCCTAGCATACAAAGATTTAAAGTAACCCAAAATCAAATGCATGCATTCAAAATGGCGGCCAGAAGGCGGCTGGGTTAGAAGGTAAGCGCAATTCGCTATTTTAGTAACAACTGAAATAATGAATATTTTCATGGAAACGTTTTAATTGAGTTAATTTGGAAGTATTTGTAAAGCAGACCATTTTTAGGATAATGTAAAATATTTTTACTAGACCCTAAAAATTATAAAATAGCGAATTCTATGTCCGGTCGTCCGTTTGTTCGTGCGTCACAACAAGATTTTTCGCAAACCACATGAGCTAGAATGAGGAAATTTTCTACGTAGGTCAAAAGTGGTGCCTCTCAAAATTTACAGTGCAAGAAAATATTTTAAGGTGTTTATGGGAGGGTCTCCCCATACAGGGGGGGGGGGGGGGGGGGGGACTTAACAGCAAAGTTTCTCAATAGCTTCCGGTGAAACTTGAAATTATAAGTTATTAAGGCAAGTTAATTAAACCTGCAAAAAATTATGCAAATCGGATGACAAATAAAATGTCGAAAATTTATATATATATATATATATATATATATATATATATATATATATATATATAAATGCAAAATGGCGGCCCCTGGTGGTTCAGAAAAGAATTGAAAATGTATATATTAATGGAAATGCAAGTGCTGATTAAACTTTTATGGAAATCTTTTGAAATTAACTATTTGAGCTTTTCAAGCCGGCAATTTATCACCTTCGTGTGTTCACCACAGCAAAGAAGAAGGACGACACCTGTATTTATAAGTTTATAACAATTTATTATCTGCCGATTTTTAATATGTGATCTAGAAGTGTGTAAGTCATTTTAATAAGCAAAATGTTTGCGCCCCTATAAAAGGTCTCGAAAAACGAACGTCGGCAGATTCTTTTTTATGTTAATAAATTTTTTTTTGAAATCTTACGTTACATACAAGAAATTTACTTTTCCGGCTAGTGCTGCCAACCGGAATTTTTTTAAAAAGCTGAGGTGCAACAAGAGGTAAAACCAAGCTGTAGTTGGTTATATACTCCCGGTAAACGAATGAACGCTGAATGATAGTGCGTTTGGGTGGGAGCAAATGGTGTGTACATAAAATTTATTAGAATGACGTAGAGGCCGTATAGATAGATATAATCAATCAGATAAAAGCAACCAATTATACCGTTATGGAGCTTGTAAAGGAAGCATTCGTCGAGGAAAATCTTATGAGGTTTCAACGATGGAAATTGTAGTTGCCACAATCGGTCTTTGAAAGTATTTTTATTGTTTTGAATTTATAGAGAAGACAGCATTTAAAGTTCTTTTGAACTGATTCAAGAGCAGATGTCAGGCTACTGAAATGTGGTGATCACACCTGAGATGCATGCTCTAGAATGCATCTAACAAGTGTAACATACAGATGAATTGCAGAAAAGGCAATTTCCAAGAAGGCGCGACGTAGAACAAACCCGGAGGCTTTCACAACTTTAGCTATAATATAACAAACATATTCATCAAATTATTTCAACATCATACTAAGGTCTTTTTTGCATCGCATAAAATTGTACACTACCAATAGAGTATATGAAAACAATTGACTAAGACAAAATTGTTTATAGTACATAATTTGTGTAATGAGAGTAGATGACAACTGATTGCTTTTTAAATTTTTATTTTGTCGGCAACATGAATAGTATGAGAAGTATGAGCAAGATCATCTATGCACAAAAGGAACAGTAGAGAATAACAGATTGATCTTTGAGGTACGCCAGAGGAAGAGAAAAAGGGACGCGAAACAATATTATTCAGGAAACCACAACCAGAACGACCCAACAACTAGCATTTTAACCAAGACAGGATTGGAGCTGGTGACCCATAATATGGCAACTTTTCATCAAAATGGAATGGTGAACTTTATGGACGACTTTGGAAAAATCGATATTAACTACGTCCACTTGCATGTGTTTATCAAGAACACGCGAAATTGAATTAGATAATACCAGTAAATCGATGGTAGTTGAGCGGTTCGGGACAAAAACATGGGGCTCCGATACGATTAACTGTGATAGGACTGTTGCCAACTGTTATGGATGCGACGCTCAAACGGCCGTTTTCAAAAACTCCTGGTAACCCGATTTCAAAAATTATTCGGATAATTTGATAAAACTAAATCAGAATACGCTCATTGGCGTTTGCAATATGGTATAATTCTTTGTGTAAGTTCACACGGAAAAATAGTACAAATTTTAAAGATACGGCAATTTGACGTTATATACCCAGAGCTAAGATTCCAAATTATCGAACGACGCATAACGTTCAAATAATATTCCTTGTTGACTGTTTGGCCCGGCGGAAGGAATTCATAATGCACAACACCACGATAATCGAAGAAGAGAAGAGATTGATGGTCGCCCAGGACGCTCTTCGTTGACACGTTCACGGCCGGCTTAGAACTCACTATACTACTTGTAAACATTTTTTTAGCCATAGCCTCATCACCAAAGGCTTTCTGCACCATCCTCAATGTATCCCCAGTAGAAAATCGATTCCGCAAACAAAATTTAATGCAAATTCGACAAATTTTGACATCTTGAAAAAAGAAAAACTCACTTTTAGCAGCTCACAAAACGACGCGTATCTCAAACACTAATGAATATTTTGACATGTAAATTTGACATAGATGTCACTGACAGTACTACCAACCTAAACAAAAATAATATATATATATATATATATATATATATATATATATATATATATATATATATATATATATATATATATATATATATATATATATATATATATATATATATATATATATACCCTCGACAACCCACTGGCTCTCATCTTATTAGACGCATCGTTAAAGACGAGCAACGAGCTGATGCAAGTGAAAGCGGCTATCAGGACCGTGGCAGAACAGACAATCGGACATCAAGCCCGGCGCAAGAGGAACGATTGGTTCGATGATGAGTGCCAGAATGCGTTAGATAAAAAGAATCAGGCGTACAAAGAATACGTCTGTAGGAAAACCAGGACGAAAAGAGAACACTATGAAAATTTCAGAAGAGTAGCGAATAAGATAATTAGGATTAAGAAAAGAAAATACTATGACGACCAATCGAGAAGTATAGATGTAAGTTTACCGAGCAATAACAGAATACAAGCATACAAAGTAGTGAAAAGCCTGAAACCTAGTTATCGGCCCAAAACCACGCTCTGTCGTGATGACAGCGGCAATATAATCGCTGATAAAATCAAGATTAAGGAAAGATGGGCATCATATTTCAAGAACCTCCTTAATCCTTCGCACAGCTCCAGAACATTGGAGCCTCTAAATGTCCGCGGAGAGCTTTCATTGATCCCACCAACTCTGGATGAAGTTTGTTCCATCATCAAAGCCCAAAAAAATAATAAAGCGCCGGGCATTGATAAGGTTCCAGTGGAACTCAGCAAATATGGTGGCAGTAGTGTTCATCAAGCTATTCATAAAATCATCCAGTACATTTGGCAACAAGAACATAAGCCGAAAGGGTGGAGCCAATCAATTATAACAATTAGATTCTCTATCCACAAAAAAGGGGACAAGCTACAGTGCGAAAATTATAGACGCATATCACTAATTTTTACGGCGTACAAAACATTTTCTAAAATCTTAGAAAATAAAATCAGATCATACGCCAACAGTATTATTGGGGAGTATCAAGGTGGTTTCAGGGCAGGTGGATCAACAACAGACCAATTGTTCACAGTCAAGCAGGTACTTGAAAAATGATGGGAGTTCAACAAAGACGGACACCAAATTTTCGTTGACTTCAAGCAAGCATACGACAGTATTGATCGTAACGTACTGTACCAAATAATGCTTGGTTTTGGCATCCTAGCCAAATTAGTCCGGCTTACCAATATGACAATGACGTCGACAACCTCCCAAGTCCGCATCAACAATTAACTCACCGATGCCTTTGACACAAATATCGGCTACTTGTCGATACGCGAGGTAAATTACTATACAAGTCGAGCCAGGTAGTGGCCTATGCGGACGACATCAACATTCTGTCACGGTCACTAACTTCCTGAAACTCGACAGTGAAGCAAAACTAGTAGGGCTACAAATGAACGAAAATAAAACAAAGCCCATGACGCAGTCCAGGAAAAATACCTCAAATACACAAAATACCACACTTGGCGAATACAATATCGAGACCGTTAGTGAATTTGTGTATTTAGGCGCCAAAATAACGAAAAAAGGCAATGAAAGGGACGAAATCCGCCGAAGAATACAGCCCACAAATAAAAGACAAGCATACAAACTACTGAAAAGCCTGAAACGTGGTTATCAGCCCAAACCATGCTCTATCGTCATGACATCGGTAATATCATCGCTGGTGAAAACAAGATTAAAGAAAGATGGGCATCATATTTGAAAAACCTCCTTAATCCTACGCAACGCTCCGCAACATCGGAGCCTATAGATGACTGCGGAGAACTTCCATTAGCCCCACTGACACTGGATGAAGTTTGTGCCAGTACCAAAGCCCAAAAGAATTATAAAGCACCGGGCATCGAAGAGATTTCAGTGGAGCTCATCAAATATGGTGGCAGCAGTGCTCATAAACCTATTCACAAATTCATCCAGCACATTTGGCAACAAGAACATATGCCGAAGGAGTGAAGCCAAAACATTATAATCCCTATCCACAAATAAGGCGATAAGCTACTTGGTGAAAATTATAGAGGAATATCATTACTTTGTACAGCGTAAAAAATATTTTCAAAGATTTTAAAAAATAAAATCGGATCATACACCAACAGTATTATTGGGGAGTATGAAAATGGTTTTAGAACAGGTAGATCTACAATAGACCAATTGTTCACAGTCAAGCGGGTACTTAAAAAATGCTGGGAGTTCAACATAGAGGTACATCAAATTTCCGTTGACTTCAAGCAAGCATACGACAGTATTGATCGTACCGTATTGTACCAAATAATGTTTTGCCTTGGTATCCCAGCCAAATTAGTTCGTCTTACTAAAATGACAATGACGTAAACAACCTCCCAAGTTTGCATCAATAACCAACTCACCGATGCCTTTGATACAAATATCGCACTAAAACAGGGAGATGTGCTGGTCCCATTGCTATTCAATTTCGTTCTGGAATACGTCACAAGGAAGCTAGTTGTCGATACACGATGTACATTACTATACAAGTCGAGCCAGGTAGTAGCCTATACGGGCAACATCAACATTTTGTCATGGTCATTAAGAACTGCCAAAGAACACTTTCTGAAACTCGACAGCGAAGCAAAACTAGCAAGGTTACAAATCAATGAGAATAAAACAAAGTTGATGGCGCAATCGAGGAGAAATACTTCAAGTACACAAAATATGCTTGGCGAATAAAGTATCGAAAACGTGAGCAAATGTGTATATTTGGGCACCAAAATAACGATAGCCGGTATGGAAAAAGACTAAATACGAGTACACCGAAATATACAGCTCGCAAATAAAATATTTTATTCTATTTATACACAGAAAAGAACAAATCCAAGTATACAAATCTGAGATAAGGCCTCTGTTATGCTATGGGTGTGAAACATGGTCCCTAATCCAAGCGTTCGCTAATATATTGAACGCCTTTAAGCAACGGGTCCTGAGGCGAATAATCAGAGCGAAGCTAAATGGGGACCAATGACGAATTCGATACAACCATAAGCTGTATAAAATTTTTAACGAGCTGGAGGTCGCAACGATTGTAAGACTGCGGAAGCTGCTATGGGCTGGCCACATGAATCGTATGGATGAAAACAGACACCCAAAAAGGTGTTCGTTGCGAGAACTGAAGGGCGAGGACCAGTGGGTAAACTGAGAAACCGCTGGACTGACCCGGTCTATGAAGACAGTTCAACGCCACTCGGATTTCAGAATTGGATGACGCGATCAATGGACCAATATAGTTGGAGGTGCTATTTGCAAGAAGCCAAGGCCCGAGGGGCTGTAGTGGGACGAAGAAGAAGATGTATGGATGTGCATACATATGCATATATATATATATATATATATATATATATATATATATATATATATATATATATATATATATGTATATATATATATATATATATATATATGTATATATATAGATATATACATATATGCAAGTATATATTATATATATATATATATATCTATATATATATATATATATATATATATATATATATACATATGTGCAAGTATATTATATATATATATATATATATATATATATATATATATACATATATGCAAGTATACATATATATATTATATATATATATATATATATATATATATATATATATATATATATATATATAGTATATGTATAAATATAGTTTGTCAAGATGAGTTTTCACATAGAATATATTAGCAGCTTTCCTACTTACAATGTTAAAATCAACTCATTTTCATTTCTGTACAATAACTGTTTTCATCAATCCTACTTTTATAAAGTACTTAGCAATATTTCTTAGGAAAAAAGGTGACATTTCAATTCCTGAAAAACGGAAAACACACCGCAATCGAATACCAACTTATTTCTATATTATCAAGTAAATCAAAAACCGAGCGATAAGTTTTGTTTTACAGTTATTTGCGCTCGAAATGCTTATGTGTTAATGTGATCTTTCTAATTAGTTAGTTGGTTTTGGTAAGTGAGCCGTGTTCGTGCGATTCCCCCAAGACTGCTGCCAATCGTTGAGCGAGCGTTGTCTCTCCTCGTGGACCACTATCTCCCTCGCATCCTCGTTTTGGCGCAGGTAAATAGCGCGGCGCTCTCTAGCAAGGAGGGCGACAGGTATCACGCCTGCAATCACTCTCACCGCCGAGTCGGAGACTGTTGGATACGAAGATGCAATTCTCAGTGCTCCTCTTCTCTGTACCTGTGCCAATCGTTTTCGGTATACCTCCTTGCCGAGAGCGTCGCCCCATACCTCTGCTCCGTACAGTAGCACTGACTCCACAGCACTCATCAAGAGGCGTCTTCTTGATGGGCTGGGTCCCCCTACATTGGCCATAAGTCGACTCAGGGCCGATATTCCCGAAGCAGCCTTCTCAGCCGTTGCCCTGATTTACTCAGAGAAACTCATCTTCGAGTCGATCAGTAGCCCCAGGTACTTCACCGCTGGCTTCGATTCGATTTGTATATCTCCAATACTGATCATCCTTACTCTAGGGATTCTCTTTTTTGTCAAGATGACCACCTCGGTTTTCTTCAGTGCTAAACTGAGCCCGCGAGCAGTCATCCAGTCCCTCACTCGGCACGTTAGCATACCTAGCCTAACTTGCGCTTGTTCAACCAGAGCCGCAACATCATCCGCATAGCCGACCAAGCGCGACTCATCTGGCATCTCAAGTCTCAGTAGCCCGTCGTAAGACACGTTCCACAGGTCCGGACCAAGGATAGATCCCTGGGCAACACCCGATGTGTCGTGTCGTAGAGCAGGCTTCGGTCCTTAAGGTAGTTCCTCAAAAGCCGCATTAGATATTCTGGAACTTGAAAAAAGTTTTCCAGCGTGTCCAGAATATCCACCCATCTAGCGGAGTTGAAGGCATTCCTGACATCGAGTGTCATCAACCGGACGATCTGTTGCTTGGTGCGACTATATGCCTCTGCCTTTTGGACCGCGTTCACCACCTCTGCAATCGCATCAATGGTAGAACGTCCTGCTCTAAAGCCGTACAGCCGAGGAGAATGTTAGAAGTTGCTATTGGACCTTTAGTAAGGGTATAGAAACTTAGCGCTACTGATTTTTTTACTGTCCTTGGATCCAGGGCTCGCGATTTGATCAATTCATTTCTTGAAAACCATGCCGCACCAGGAACAAATACCATTCTTCTTCTTGAAACTCGTGAAAAGCCAGGCATATCGCATTGGAATCAAAACTTTGAAGCCACGTCTTTGCTGATTGTGGGAAGGTAGCTGCTCAACTCTGCATCCACTGATTAGAAGGTTATTTTCAATTGTTTTTCGAATTTTGGCCTCATTCCAAGTTTGTAGATGAACTTGGGGATTTTTGGACTTGGCGGTAGTGGACTACTGGGCTGTGTATCAGTTAAACAGGGAACATGCGGCGCGTTGATTTCGGCAAATATTGCGGTTTTTTGAGTTACCGAAAAGCCTTGCATTGTTTCTTCCAAAGAGGCGAATCGTTTATCTAGGACTTCGATTTTCGCTAATACCTCAGAGAGGAGTGTGCTATTTTGTTGTTGTGCTGGTATCTTCATCAATAGGTTTTCCAGTAACTCTTTCATGCTGTCGTTGTTCAAGTCTTCAGTGCTCGGAAGATGAAGGTTGGAAATTAGGTTTCTCATCGAAGTGAGGCGTTTGTCAACTGATTGAAGAGCTCTTGTGATGTTGTTATTGCTACTTTATAGCGTCGAAGCAAGATCATCAAAGCAAGTAGCCATTTCCACAAAGCTTTCATCATTTGCTCGGGACTTTGAGCTCTGGCGGGCAATCAATTGATCTTTTTCATTGATGAGGACATCAATTCGATCAGTTATTTGATCATAAACAGCTTTAAATTTGTCCTCAACGTTTTGGCAGTCCAAGCAGATGAAATGCGACTCCAAATAGGGATGAAACCAATCCCTTGGAGCATCCATACACGCACTATGCAATTTTCTCTTACAAAAACCTTTACATATCACATATTTAAATGTGTGATCGAACGCGAGATCACATTTGAAATTCATTTTCTTTTTAGGTAAATTTCTCGAGAGAAATTTATTAGGTAAATTTCTCGAGAGAAATTTACCTATTGCGGAGAGCATCATATATATATATATATATATATATATATGGGATATAACGAAATTTGTGACCACGATAGAGGTCGCAATTTTGCTTCGATTTTCACCAAATTTTCAGGAAAGGTGTATTGAGTAATTATCTCGGTTAAGTTCGTGAACCAGCTATATCGGCCCGGCAAAAACAAAATGGCGGCCATTTTAGACGAAAAATCGTGATTTCTGTTCTGACCAAAGTATAGCTCCGATTTGGATGAAATTTGGTACAAAGGTTCATAGCTATATGTGATGAATCTCACAATAAAAAATCCAAAGTCGGTACGGCAGAAACAAAATGGCGGCCGCTCAAATGTCGAAAAACGTGCAAAATTTTGTTGTTGTAATAGTGGTCAAAGCTTTCGACAGATTTTCATGAAATTTGATAACTTGATAGGAATTATAGGTATCTAAAGAATTACGTGAAAAAATTGGAGGTCAGGTTGCAAAAAACAAAATGGCGGCCAGTTAAAAGTCAAAATTTCAAAGGCTTTTTAAAGTCGCAATTTTAATCCGACATATACGAAATTCGGTTTCAAGATAGCCATTATTTAGGCCTACAGTCTTTGATATTTTGGTGATCATGCATGAGCAAATTTCAAAATGGCGGCCGTTTAAATATGCGTTTTTTTCAGGTTTTTGTGGCCCTCTAGCGGTCACATTTTCCGGCGGATTTTGATGAAACTTGAGATTATGAATCTCTGTACTATGTTCTTGTATTATGCAGGAAATTATTAAAATTGAATGAAAAATAAAAAAGTCGAAAATTTCAAGCCTAATATTTTTAGCTGCCATTTTCTTTAAAAATTGAATTATTTTGCCCTGTCTAGAGTGAAACTTCTATTTGAACGAGATAGTACATTGATTGATGAGTTCCTAGCATACAAAGATTTAAAATAATCCAAAATAAAATGCATGCATTCAAAATGGCGGCCCCCAAAGGTCAGAAGGCAAGCGCAATTCGCTATTTTAGTGCCAACTGAAATAATGAATATTTTTCATGATAACGTTTTAAATGACTTTACTTGATAGAATTTATAAACCAGACCATTTTTAAGATATTGTAAAATCTTTTTAACAATCCCCTAAAAAAATTATAAAATCGCGACTTGTCTGTCTTTCCGTCCGTTTGTTCGTGCGTCAAAACAAGTTTTCTCGCAAACCACATGAGCTAGAATGAGGAAATTTTCTACGTAGGTCAAAAGTGGTGCCTCTTGAAATTTGCAGTGCAAGAAAATATTTTAAGGTATTTTAAGGGGGGTCTCCCCATACAGGGGGGTGGCATACAAATTTTTTTTATTTCTGTAGCAGCCAAGATTCTCAACAGATTCCGTTGAAACTTGAAATTATAAGTTATTAACGCAAGTTAATTTAATTTAATTATGCAAATCGAATGACAAATGAAAAAGTCGAAAATTTACAGCTTAATATTTTTAGCAGCCGATTTCAATAAAAATTGAAATGACGGCCCTCATAGTTCAGAAAAAAATTGAAAATGTATATATTAATGGCAACGCAAGTGCTGATTAAACTTTCATGGAAATCTTTTGAAATTAACTATTCGAGCTATTTAAGCCTTCGTGTGGTTACCACTGTGAACTGTGTAAACAGCAAATGCGAGAAGGGCGAAACCGGTATTTATATGTTTACAACAATTTATGATCCGCCGATTTTCAATATGTAATCCATACGTATGCAACTCAATTTAATTAGCAAAATATTTGCGCCCCGATAAAAGGTCTCTAAGAACGAACGTGGCCAGATTTTTTTTATGTTAATAAATACCCATGTGGTACTACGAAAATTGCAGAAAGAAGTTGAGTAGTAGGCAAGCCAAATTTTTTTTCGAAGCTTTATGCTACATACGAGAAATTTACCTTTCCGGCTGGTGCTGCCAACGGGGATTTTTTTATTAGGTAAATTTCTCGAGAGAAATTTACCTATTGCGGAGAGCATCATATATATATATATATATATATATATATGGGATATAACGAAATTTGTGACCACGATAGAGGTCGCAATTTTGCTTCGATTTTCACCAAATTTTCAGGAAAGGTGTATTGAGTAATTATCTCGGTTAAGTTCGTGAACCAGCTATATCGGCCCGGCAAAAACAAAATGGCGGCCATTTTAGACGAAAAATCGTGATTTCTGTTCTGACCAAAGTATAGCTCCGATTTGGATGAAATTTGGTACAAAGGTTCATTGCTATATGTGATGAATCTCACAATAAAAAATCCAAAGTCGGTACGGCAGAAACAAAATGGCGGCCGCTCAAATGTCGAAAAACGTGCAAAATTTTGTTGTTGTAATAGTGGTCAAAGCTTTCGACAGATTTTCATGAAATTTGATAACTTGATAGGAATTATAGGTATCTAAAGAATTACGTGAAAAAATTGGAGGTCAGGTTGCAAAAAACAAAATGGCGGCCAGTTAAAAGTCAAAATTTCAAAGGCTTTTTAAAGTCGCAATTTTAATCCGACATATACGAAATTCGGTTTCAAGATAGCCATTATTTAGGCCTACAGTCTTTGATATTTTGGTGATCATGCATGAGCAAATTTCAAAATGGCGGCCGTTTAAATATGCGTTTTTTTCAGGTTTTTGTGGCCCTCTAGCGGTCACATTTTCCGGCGGATTTTGATGAAACTTGAGATTATGAATCTCTGTACTATGTTCTTGTATTATGCAGGAAATTATTAAAATTGAATGAAAAATAAAAAAGTCGAAAATTTCAAGCCTAATATTTTTAGCTGCCATTTTCTTTAAAAATTGAATTATTTTGCCCTGTCTAGAGTGAAACTTCTATTTGAACGAGATAGTACATTGATTGATGAGTTCCTAGCATACAAAGATTTAAAATAATCCAAAATAAAATGCATGCATTCAAAATGGCGGCCCCCAAAGGTCAGAAGGCAAGCGCAATTCGCTATTTTAGTGCCAACTGAAATAATGAATATTTTTCATGATAACGTTTTAAATGACTTTACTTGATAGAATTTATAAACCAGACCATTTTTAAGATATTGTAAAATCTTTTTAACAATCCCCTAAAAAAATTATAAAATCGCGACTTGTCTGTCTTTCCGTCCGTTTGTTCGTGCGTCAAAACAAGTTTTCTCGCAAACCACATGAGCTAGAATGAGGAAATTTTCTACGTAGGTCAAAAGTGGTGCCTCTTGAAATTTGCAGTGCAAGAAAATATTTTAAGGTATTTTAAGGGGGGTCTCCCCATACAGGGGGGTGGCATACAAATTTTTTTTATTTCTGTAGCAGCCAAGATTCTCAACAGATTCCGTTGAAACTTGAAATTATAAGTTATTAACGCAAGTTAATTTAATTTAATTATGCAAATCGAATGACAAATGAAAAAGTCGAAAATTTACAGCTTAATATTTTTAGCAGCCGATTTCAATAAAAATTGAAATGACGGCCCTCATAGTTCAGAAAAAAATTGAAAATGTATATATTAATGGCAACGCAAGTGCTGATTAAACTTTCATGGAAATCTTTTGAAATTAACTATTCGAGCTATTTAAGCCTTCGTGTGGTTACCACTGTGAACTGTGTAAACAGCAAATGCGAGAAGGGCGAAACCGGTATTTATATGTTTACAACAATTTATGATCCGCCGATTTTCAATATGTAATCCATACGTATGCAACTCAATTTAATTAGCAAAATATTTGCGCCCCGATAAAAGGTCTCTAAGAACGAACGTGGCCAGATTTTTTTTATGTTAATAAATACCCATGTGGTACTACGAAAATTGCAGAAAGAAGTTGAGTAGTAGGCAAGCCAAATTTTTTTTCGAAGCTTTATGCTACATACGAGAAATTTACCTTTCCGGCTGGTGCTGCCAACGGGGATTTTTAAATATTAGTTGAGTTCTGGCAATTCAAAGTCAAGTTTGTATGATTGTTTATTTAATTGCTCAATACTAAAACCAACACTCAATTATCACAAATTGCAGATTCAGCACAAATCAGTAGAATCAATAAATTAATTAAAAGCAGATTCGTCACGAAATTAATAAGCGGTAAAATGTGCTTACGGTTCAAATATAAATATAACTTTCATTCAAAGCACTATGGTCGGTCGATCACAGAAATGGGGTCGCTGGTACAAAACGTCGATATTGAGTTTATGGTACAATTGGGTCACGATTGCTATAACTTTAAAATATAAATACTTCGATTTATTTATAAATAAAGACACAAATTTAAGTCTATTTTATTTTATACTTAGCACTACTTAGATTTAATTAATGAAAATTTTCAGAATTGATTGCGGAGCAAATATAAAACACGTCCACCCACTACAACGGTAAGTTAACTGATATATATATATATATATATATATATATATATATATATATATATATATATATATATATATATATATATTTATATATAGTCTGTCAAGGATGAGTTTTTACATTATGAAATCGTCCAATTTTTGAACATATTAAACAAGAAAATCTCTGTTTTTATTTCTGTACAGAAACTTTATTCATAAATTTTAGTTGCTCATAGTATTAAAACAGGTTTATACAAAAAAGTGCAAATTGGGTCTATAAAAACAAGCAGTACAACAAAAATAAATACTATTATATTCTTATAGGGTCAAGTAACTCTTTCCACAAACTATAAAAAGCATATTTCCATTAAATTTATGGATTAATTAACTAATTTTATGAATAACATAGTTTAATATTTTCTATAGCCACCTTTTGTATCTACACTAAGCGAAACAAAAATGGCATCACCAAGTATTTTCCAGGATTTTAGATGAAGGATAAAGCATCATATCCATGATTTATTATAGCATCTTCCAAAATGTATTACAGATAAATCCAGCGTAAACTGGCTGTTTCATGGAATCCTTGATATTTAAAACCTAGAAATTCAAAAACTTATGCGAAATAAAAATAAAACCACCTCTGCTTTTAACTAAAACCAAACTTTATTCCTTAAAATATATCATTTAATAATAATAATAACAATAATAATAATAATGTGTGTAGGAGCCATTATTCCAAATGACTTCAATTAGTCATGATTGCATGAACAAAATAAGCTTTTCAAGCGTATCCTGCTCTATCTGCTCCCAGCACTTTCGTACTCGACATTTGAACATGTTAACCTTATGAAATTGCTTGCCATTTTCACAAACACGACGTTGAAGAATAAGAGAAAGATTTTCAGAGAGTAGACTGGCCACTCGAGAATTTCTATGACTTTCTAAGAAATTATGGATTGTGGCATTTTCTTGTTAAAAAACGAAATCAACATTTTGACGTAGTCTTCTGACTTCATTTTCGTCGTAACCCATGTCAGTGGAAGCTTTCCCCTAAACGAAAACGCTCCTCGAACCCTCAGCGTACCACCATCAAAGTCCCTACTCATCATTAACATCATGATCTTTGCGCAAATCATGCTAGTAGTCCTCTCAGCCGTCTGGTTCATCAAGGATGAACTGCATCTCATCCGAAAAGAGCAGGTTTTACTATTTCTCGGTCCAGGGAATGTACTTTTTTGCAAAATTGAAGCGATCCAACTCATGCAGTTCTATCAAATTTGGTTTTCCGTACCTTTTACCAAGAAAAACACGGCTCACTTACCAAAACCAACTAACTAATTAGAAAGATCACATTAACACATAAGCATTTCGAGCGCAAATAACTGTAAAACAAAACTTATCGCTCGGTTTTTGATTTACTTGATACTATAGAAATAAGTTGGTATTCGATTGCGGTGTGTTTTCCGTTTTTCAGGAATTGAAATGTCACCTTTTTTCCTAAGAAATATTGCTAAGTACTTTATAAAAGTAGGATTGATGAAAACAGTTATTGTACAGAAATGAAAATGAGTTGATTTTAACATTGTAAGTAGGAAAGCTGCTAATATATTCTATGTGAAAACTCATCTTGACAAACTATATTTATACATATACTATATATATATATATATATATATATATATATATATATATATATATATATATATATATATATATATATATATATATATATATATATAGTATATGTATAAATATAGTTTGTCAAGATGAGTTTTCACATAGAATATATTAGCAGCTTTCCTACTTACAATGTTAAAATCAACTCATTTTCATTTCTGTACAATAACTGTTTTCATCAATCCTACTTTTATAAAGTACTTAGCAATATTTCTTAGGAAAAAAGGTGACATTTCAATTCCTGAAAAACGGAAAACACACCGCAATCGAATACCAACTTATTTCTATAGTATCAAGTAAATCAAAAACCGAGCGATAAGTTTTGTTTTACAGTTATTTGCGCTCGAAATGCTTATGTGTTAATGTGATCTTTCTAATTAGTTAGTTGGTTTTGGTAAGTGAGCCGTGTTTTTCTTGGTAAAAGGTACGGAAAACCAAATTTGATAGAACTGCATGAGTTGGATCGCTTCAATTTTGCAAAAAAGTACATTCCCTGGACCGAGAAATAGTAAAACCTGCTCTTTTCGGATGAGATGCAGTTCATCCTTGATGAACCAGACGGCTGAGAGGACTACTAGCATGATTTGCGCAAAGATCATGATGTTAATGATGAGTAGGGACTTTGATGGTGGTACGCTGAGGGTTCGAGGAGCGTTTTCGTTTAGGGGAAAGCTTCCACTGACATGGGTTACGACGAAAATGAAGTCAGAAGACTACGTCAAAATGTTGATTTCGTTTTTTAACAAGAAAATGCCACAATCCATAATTTCTTAGAAAGTCATAGAAATTCTCGAGTGGCCAGTCTACTCTCTGAAAATCTTTCTCTTATTCTTCAACGTCGTGTTTGTGAAAATGGCAAGCAATTTCATAAGGTTAACATGTTCAAATGTCGAGTACGAAAGTGCTGGGAGCAGATAGAGCAGGATACGCTTGAAAAGCTTATTTTGTTCATGCAATCATGACTAATTGAAGTCATTTGGAATAATGGCTCCTACACACATTATTATTATTATTGTTATTATTATTATTAAATGATATATTTTAAGGAATAAAGTTTGGTTTTAGTTAAAAGCAGAGGTGGTTTTATTTTTATTTCGCATAAGTTTTTGAATTTCTAGGTTTTAAATATCAAGGATTCCATGAAACAGCCAGTTTACGCTGGATTTATCTGTAATACATTTTGGAAGATGCTATAATAAATCATGGATATGATGCTTTATCCTTCATCTAAAATCCTGGAAAATACTTGGTGATGCCATTTTTGTTTCGCTTAGTGTAGATACAAAAGGTGGCTATAGAAAATATTAAACTATGTTATTCATAAAATTAGTTAATTAATCCATAAATTTAATGGAAATATGCTTTTTATAGTTTGTGGAAAGAGTTACTTGACCCTATAAGAATATAATAGTATTTATTTTTGTTGTACTGCTTGTTTTTATAGACCCAATTTGCACTTTTTTGTATAAACCTGTTTTAATACTATGAGCAACTAAAATTTATGAATAAAGTTTCTGTACAGAAATAAAAACAGAGATTTTCTTGTTTAATATGTTCAAAAATTGGACGATTTCATAATGTAAAAACTCATCCTTGACAGACTATATATAAATATATATATATATATATATATATATATATATATATATATATATATATATATATATATATATATATCAGTTAACTTACCGTTGTAGTGGGTGGACGTGTTTTATATTTGCTCCGCAATCAATTCTGAAAATTTTCATTAATTAAATCTAAGTAGTGCTAAGTATAAAATAAAATAGACTTAAATTTGTGTCTTTATTTATAAATAAATCGAAGTATTTATATTTTAAAGTTATAGCAATCGTGACCCAATTGTACCATAAACTCAATATCGACGTTTTGTACCAGCGACCCCATTTCTGTGATCGACCGACCATAGTGCTTTGAATGAAAGTTATATTTATATTTGAACCGTAAGCACATTTTACCGCTTATTAATTTCGTGACGAATCTGCTTTTAATTAATTTATTGATTCTACTGATTTGTGCTGAATCTGCAATTTGTGATAATTGAGTGTTGGTTTTAGTATTGAGCAATTAAATAAACAATCATACAAACTTGACTTTGAATTGCCAGAACTCAACTAATATTTAAAAATCCCCGTTGGCAGCACCAGCCGGAAAGGTAAATTTCTCGTATGTAGCATAAAGCTTCGAAAAAAAATTTGGCTTGCCTACTACTCAACTTCTTTCTGCAATTTTCGTAGTACCACATGGGTATTTATTAACATAAAAAAAATCTGGCCACGTTCGTTCTTAGAGACCTTTTATCGGGGCGCAAATATTTTGCTAATTAAATTGAGTTGCATACGTATGGATTACATATTGAAAATCGGCGGATCATAAATTGTTGTAAACATATAAATACCGGTTTCGCCCTTCTCGCATTTGCTGTTTACACAGTTCACAGTGGTAACCACACGAAGGCTTAAATAGCTCGAATAGTTAATTTCAAAAGATTTCCATGAAAGTTTAATCAGCACTTGCGTTGCCATTAATATATACATTTTCAATTTTTTTCTGAACTATGAGGGCCGTCATTTCAATTTTTATTGAAATCGGCTGCTAAAAATATTAAGCTGTAAATTTTCGACTTTTTCATTTGTCATTCGATTTGCATAATTAAATTAAATTAACTTGCGTTAATAACTTATAATTTCAAGTTTCAACGGAATCTGTTGAGAATCTTGGCTGCTACAGAAATAAAAAAAATTTGTATGCCACCCCCCTGTATGGGGAGACCCCCCTTAAAATACCTTAAAATATTTTCTTGCACTGCAAATTTCAAGAGGCACCACTTTTGACCTACGTAGAAAATTTCCTCATTCTAGCTCATGTGGTTTGCGAGAAAACTTGTTTTGACGCACGAACAAACGGACGGAAAGACAGACAAGTCGCGATTTTATAATTTTTTTAGGGGATTGTTAAAAAGATTTTACAATATCTTAAAAATGGTCTGGTTTATAAATTCTATCAAGTAAAGTCATTTAAAACGTTATCATGAAAAATATTCATTATTTCAGTTGGCACTAAAATAGCGAATTGCGCTTGCCTTCTGACCTTTGGGGGCCGCCATTTTGAATGCATGCATTTTATTTTGGATTATTTTAAATCTTTGTATGCTAGGAACTCATCAATCAATGTACTATCTCGTTCAAATAGAAGTTTCACTCTAGACAGGGCAAAATAATTCAATTTTTAAAGAAAATGGCAGCTAAAAATATTAGGCTTGAAATTTTCGACTTTTTTATTTTTCATTCAATTTTAATAATTTCCTGCATAATACAAGAACATAGTACAGAGATTCATAATCTCAAGTTTCATCAAAATCCGCCGGAAAATGTGACCGCTAGAGGGCCACAAAAACCTGAAAAAAACGCATATTTAAACGGCCGCCATTTTGAAATTTGCTCATGCATGATCACCAAAATATCAAAGACTGTAGGCCTAAATAATGGCTATCTTGAAACCGAATTTCGTATATGTCGGATTAAAATTGCGACTTTAAAAAGCCTTTGAAATTTTGACTTTTAACTGGCCGCCATTTTGTTTTTTGCAACCTGACCTCCAATTTTTTCACGTAATTCTTTAGATACCTATAATTCCTATCAAGTTATCAAATTTCATGAAAATCTGTCGAAAGCTTTGACCACTATTACAACAACAAAATTTTGCACGTTTTTCGACATTTGAGCGGCCGCCATTTTGTTTCTGCCGTACCGACTTTGGATTTTTTATTGTGAGATTCATCACATATAGCAATGAACCTTTGTACCAAATTTCATCCAAATCGGAGCTATACTTTGGTCAGAACAGAAATCACGATTTTTCGTCTAAAATGGCCGCCATTTTGTTTTTGCCGGGCCGATATAGCTGGTTCACGAACTTAACCGAGATAATTACTCAATACACCTTTCCTGAAAATTTGGTGAAAATCGAAGCAAAATTGCGACCTCTATCGTGGTCACAAATTTCGTTATATCCCATATATATATATATATATATATATATATATATGATGCTCTCCGCAATAGGTAAATTTCTCTCGAGAAATTTACCTAATAAAAAAATCCCCGTTGGCAGCACCAGCCGGAAAGGTAAATTTCTCGTATGTAGCATAAAGCTTCGAAAAAAAATTTGGCTTGCCTACTACTCAACTTCTTTCTGCAATTTTCGTAGTACCACATGGGTATTTATTAACATAAAAAAAATCTGGCCACGTTCGTTCTTAGAGACCTTTTATCGGGGCGCAAATATTTTGCTAATTAAATTGAGTTGCATACGTATGGATTACATATTGAAAATCGGCGGATCATAAATTGTTGTAAACATATAAATACCGGTTTCGCCCTTCTCGCATTTGCTGTTTACACAGTTCACAGTGGTAACCACACGAAGGCTTAAATAGCTCGAATAGTTAATTTCAAAAGATTTCCATGAAAGTTTAATCAGCACTTGCGTTGCCATTAATATATACATTTTCAATTTTTTTCTGAACTATGAGGGCCGTCATTTCAATTTTTATTGAAATCGGCTGCTAAAAATATTAAGCTGTAAATTTTCGACTTTTTCATTTGTCATTCGATTTGCATAATTAAATTAAATTAACTTGCGTTAATAACTTATAATTTCAAGTTTCAACGGAATCTGTTGAGAATCTTGGCTGCTACAGAAATAAAAAAAATTTGTATGCCACCCCCCTGTATGGGGAGACCCCCCTTAAAATACCTTAAAATATTTTCTTGCACTGCAAATTTCAAGAGGCACCACTTTTGACCTACGTAGAAAATTTCCTCATTCTAGCTCATGTGGTTTGCGAGAAAACTTGTTTTGACGCACGAACAAACGGACGGAAAGACAGACAAGTCGCGATTTTATAATTTTTTTAGGGGATTGTTAAAAAGATTTTACAATATCTTAAAAATGGTCTGGTTTATAAATTCTATCAAGTAAAGTCATTTAAAACGTTATCATGAAAAATATTCATTATTTCAGTTGGCACTAAAATAGCGAATTGCGCTTGCCTTCTGACCTTTGGGGGCCGCCATTTTGAATGCATGCATTTTATTTTGGATTATTTTAAATCTTTGTATGCTAGGAACTCATCAATCAATGTACTATCTCGTTCAAATAGAAGTTTCACTCTAGACAGGGCAAAATAATTCAATTTTTAAAGAAAATGGCAGCTAAAAATATTAGGCTTGAAATTTTCGACTTTTTATTTTTCATTCAATTTTAATAATTTCCTGCATAATACAAGAACATAGTACAGAGATTCATAATCTCAAGTTTCATCAAAATCCGCCGGAAAATGTGACCGCTAGAGGGCCACAAAAACCTGAAAAAAACGCATATTTAAACGGCCGCCATTTTGAAATTTGCTCATGCATGATCACCAAAATATCAAAGACTGTAGGCCTAAATAATGGCTATCTTGAAACCGAATTTCGTATATGTCGGATTAAAATTGCGACTTTAAAAAGCCTTTGAAATTTTGACTTTTAACTGGCCGCCATTTTGTTTTTTGCAACCTGACCTCCAATTTTTTCACGTAATTCTTTAGATACCTATAATTCCTATCAAGTTATCAAATTTCATGAAAATCTGTCGAAAGCTTTGACCACTATTACAACAACAAAATTTTGCACGTTTTTCGACATTTGAGCGGCCGCCATTTTGTTTCTGCCGTACCGACTTTGGATTTTTTATTGTGAGATTCATCACATATAGCAATGAACCTTTGTACCAAATTTCATCCAAATCGGAGCTATACTTTGGTCAGAACAGAAATCACGATTTTTCGTCTAAAATGGCCGCCATTTTGTTTTTGCCGGGCCGATATAGCTGGTTCACGAACTTAACCGAGATAATTACTCAATACACCTTTCCTGAAAATTTGGTGAAAATCGAAGCAAAATTGCGAAATGAAAATGAGTTGATTTTAACATTGTAAGTAGGAAAGCTGCTAATATATTCTATGTGAAAACTCATCTTGACAAACTATATTTATACATATACTATATATATATATATATATATATATATATATATATATATATATATATATATATATATATATAGTATATGTATAAATATAGTTTGTCAAGATGAGTTTTCACATAGAATATATTAGCAGCTTTCCTACTTAGCTGCTAATATATTCTATGTGAAAACTCATCTTGACAAACTATATTTATACATATACTATATATATATATATATATATATATATATATATATATATATATATATATATATATATATATATATATATATATATATATATATATATATATATATATATATATATATATATATATATAGTATATGTATAAATATAGTTTGTCAAGATGAGTTTTCACATAGAATATATTAGCAGCTTTCCTACTTACAATGTTAAAATCAACTCATTTTCATTTCTGTACAATAACTGTTTTCATCAATCCTACTTTTATAAAGTACTTAGCAATATTTCTTAGGAAAAAAGGTGACATTTCAATTCCTGAAAAACGGAAAACACACCGCAATCGAATACCAACTTATTTCTATAGTATCAAGTAAATCAAAAACCGAGCGATAAGTTTTGTTTTACAGTTATTTGCGCTCGAAATGCTTATGTGTTAATGTGATCTTTCTAATTAGTTAGTTGGTTTTGGTAAGTGAGCCGTGTTTTTCTTGGTAAAAGGTACGGAAAACCAAATTTGATAGAACTGCATGAGTTGGATCGCTTCAATTTTGCAAAAAAGTACATTCCCTGGACCGAGAAATAGAAAAACCTGCTCTTTTCGGATGAGATGCAGTTCATCCTTGATGAACCAGACGGCTGAGAGGACTACTAGCATGATTTGCGCAAAGATCATGATGTTAATGATGAGTAGGGACTTTGATGGTGGTACGCTGAGGGTTCGAGGAGCGTTTTCGTTTAGGGGAAAGCTTCCACTGACATGGGTTACGACGAAAATGAAGTCAGAAGACTACGTCAAAATGTTGATTTCGTTTTTTAACAAGAAAATGCCACAATCCATAATTTCTTAGAAAGTCATAGAAATTCTCGAGTGGCCAGTCTACTCTCTGAAAATCTTTCTCTTATTCTTCAACGTCGTGTTTGTGAAAATGGCAAGCAATTTCATAAGGTTAACATGTTCAAATGTCGAGTACGAAAGTGCTGGGAGCAGATAGAGCAGGATACGCTTGAAAAGCTTATTTTGTTCATGCAATCATGACTAATTGAAGTCATTTGGAATAATGGCTCCTACACACATTATTATTATTATTGTTATTATTATTATTAAATGATATATTTTAAGGAATAAAGTTTGGTTTTAGTTAAAAGCAGAGGTGGTTTTATTTTTATTTCGCATAAGTTTTTGAATTTCTAGGTTTTAAATATCAAGGATTCCATGAAACAGCCAGTTTACGCTGGATTTATCTGTAATACATTTTGGAAGATGCTATAATAAATCATGAATATGATGCTTTATCCTTCATCTAAAATCCTGGAAAATACTTGGTGATGCCATTTTTGTTTCGCTTAGTGTAGATACAAAAGGTGGCTATAGAAAATATTAAACTATGTTATTCATAAAATTAGTTAATTAATCCATAAATTTAATGGAAATATGCTTTTTATAGTTTGTGGAAAGAGTTACTTGACCCTATAAGAATATAATAGTATTTATTTTTGTTGTACTGCTTGTTTTTATAGACCCAATTTGCACTTTTTTGTATAAACCTGTTTTAATACTATGAGCAACTAAAATTTATGAATAAAGTTTCTGTACAGAAATAAAAACAGAGATTTTCTTGTTTAATATGTTCAAAAATTGGACGATTTCATAATGTAAAAACTCATTCTTGACAGACTATATATAAATATATATATATATATATATATATATATATATATATATATATATATATATATATATATATATATATATATCAGTTAACTTACCGTTGTAGTGCGTGGACGTGTTTTATATTTGCTCCGCAATCAATTCTGAAAATTTTCATTAATTAAATCTAAGTAGTGCTAAGTATAAAATAAAATAGACTTAAATTTGTGTCTTTATTTATAAATAAATCGAAGTATTTATATTTTAAAGTTATAGCAATCGTGACCCAATTGTACCATAAACTCAATATCGACGTTTTGTACCAGCGACCCCATTTCTGTGATCGACCGACCATAGTGCTTTGAATGAAAGTTATATTTATATTTGAACCGTAAGCACATTTTACCGGTTATTAATTTCGTGACGAATCTGCTTTTAATTAATTTATTGATTCTACTGATTTGTGCTGAATCTGCAATTTGTGATAATTGAGTGTTGGTTTTAGTATTGAGCAATTAAATAAACCATCATACAACCTTGACTTTGAATTGCCAGAACTCAACTATTATTTAAAAAAGAAAATGAATTTCAAATGTGATCTCGCGTTCGATCACACATTTAAATATGTGATATGTAAAGGTTTTTGTAAGAGAAAATTGCATAGTGCGTGTATGGATGCTCCAAGGGATTGGTTTCATCCCTATTTGGAGTCGCATTTCATCTGCTTGGACTGCCAAAACGTTGAGGACAAATTTAAAGCTGTTTATGATCAAATAACTGATCGAATTGATGTCCTCATCAATGAAAAAGATCAATTGATTGCCCGCCAGAGCTCAAAGTCCCGAGCAAATGATGAAAGCTTTGTGAAAATGGCTACTTGCTTTGATGATCTTGCTTCGACGCTATAAAGTAGCAATAACAACATCACAAGAGCTCTTCAATCAGTTGACAAACGCCTCACTTCGATGAGAAACCTAATTTCCAACCTTCATCTTCCGAGCACTGAAGACTTGAACAACGACAGCATGAAAGAGTTACTGGAAAACCTATTGATGAAGATACCAGCACAACAACAAAATAGCACACTCCTCTCTGAGGTATTAGCGAAAATCGAAGTCCTAGATAAACGATTCGCCTCTTTGGAAGAAACAATGCAAGGCTTTTCGGTAACTCAAAAAACCGCAATATTTGCCGAAATCAACGCGCCGCATGTTCCCTGTTTAACTGATACACAGCCCAGTAGTCCACTACCGCCAAGTCCAAAAATCCCCAAGTTCATCTACAAACTTGGAATGAGGCCAAAATTCGAAAAACAATTGAAAATAACCTTCTAATCAGTGGATGCAGAGTTGAGCAGCTACCTTCCCACAATCAGCAAAGACGTGGCTTCAAAGTTTTGATTCCAATGCGATATGCCTGGCTTTTCACGAGTTTCAAGAAGAAGAATGGTATTTGTTCCTGGTGCGGCATGGTTTTCAAGAAATGGATTGATCAAATCCCGAGCCCTGGATCCAAGGACAGTAAAAAAATCAGTAGCGCTAAGTTTCTATACCCTTACTAAAGGTCCAATAGCAACTTCTAACATTCTCCTCGGCTGTACGGCTTTAGAGCAGGACGTTCTACCATTGATGCGATTGCAGAGGTGGTGAACGCGGTCCAAAAGGCAGAGGCATATAGTCGCACCAAGCAACAGATCGTCCGGTTGATGACACTCGATGTCAGGAATGCCTTCAACTCCGCTAGATGGGTGGATATTCTGGACACGCTGGAAAACTTTTTTCAAGTTCCAGAATATCTAATGCGGCTTTTGAGGAACTACCTTAAGGACCGAAGCCTGCTCTACGACACGACACATCGGGTGTTGCCCAGGGATCTATCCTTGGTCCGGACCTGTGGAACGTGTCTTACGACGGGCTACTGAGACTTGAGATGCCAGATGAGTCGCGCTTGGTCGGCTATGCGGATGATGTTGCGGCTCTGGTTGAACAAGCGCAAGTTAGGCTAGGTATGCTAACGTGCCGAGTGAGGGACTGGATGACTGCTCGCGGGCTCAGTTTAGCACTGAAGAAAACCGAGGTGGTCATCTTGACAAAAAAGAGAATCCCTAGAGTAAGGATGATCAGTATTGGAGATATACAAATCGAATCGAAGCCAGCGGTGAAGTACCTGGGGCTACTGATCGACTCGAAGATGAGTTTCTCTGAGTAAATCAGGGCAACGGCTGAGAAGGCTGCTTCGGGAATATCGGCCCTGAGTCGACTTATGGCCAATGTAGGGGGACCCAGCCCATCAAGAAGACGCCTCTTGATGAGTGCTGTGGGGTCAGTGCTACTGTACGGAGCAGAGGTATGGGGCGACGCTCTCAGCAAGGAGGTATACCGAAAACGATTGGCACAGGTACAGAGAAGAGGAGCACTGAGAATTGCATCTTCGTATCCAACAGTCTCCGACTCGGCGGTGAGAGTGATTGCAGGCGTGATACCTGTCGCCCTCCTTGCTAGAGAGCGCCGCGCTATTTACCTGCGCCAAAACGAGGATGCGAGGGAGATAGTGGTCCACGAGGAGAGACAACGCTCGCTCAACGATTGGCAGCAGTCTTGGGGGAATCGCACGAAGAGAATGTGGACTGCGCGCCTCATCCCGGATGTGAGACCGTGGCTAAATCGAAGGCATGGTGAGACTGACTCCTATCTGACCCAGCTTTTGAGCGGGCACGGGTGTTTTTAGTCTTACCTGCACAAGATCGGTAAGTCACGGTCTCCTGATTGTCGGTTTTGCCTAGGAGAGGAGGACAATGCCTGTCACACATTTTGTGCGTGTACCAAATGGGTCAGGCTGCAAAGGGAACTCTACAGGGAGACGGGAGAGCTCACTCTGGATAATATAGTTGCGGTGATGCTCGAATCGGTTGACAAATGGAACCAGGTGGCACATTATGCTCGGGCAGTCCTAAAATATAAAAGGGACTCACAGCAGCTGGAGGTGCTGGGGCTGGGGGATCGCTCTTCTGGCATTTCCTCTTCCCCTCTCCCCTGCCGCTAGGAAAGGGACTCCCCAGCTCGAAGGCGCCCCATGGCATAACAAAACGAGACCTGGCCCGAAGTCATGTGTCAAACGGTTCCAGGCTAGGTTCTCAGATTGACAGGGGAGGTGTTTAGTGGGTAGTCCAAGGGTATCCTCCATGGGAGTCCCACACTGCCAGACTCGGCGGGCGTAAATGCCTTCACCTCCCTACCACAAAAAAAGAATAGCAACTTCTAACATTAATCCTAAACTTCAATCCCTATTTTCTCTTGCGAAACGCTTGAATGCCTTCAACGCTTTGGATAACTGTAGCACTTCGGTTGTCGACCCAAAACTTCACTCTATTAGTGTGAGTGCTGGTCAACTGGAAACAGTCATAGACGCAGTGGCGTCTACTGCACAAAACCTAGAAGCAGCTTCCTCTTTAAACTTTAAATCTTCTACTATACAGGACACTTATAGTAACTTCGTGCGTGGAGAAGATTTAATTTCAAATTCGTCCGGATCAATTTTACAGCCCATATCACTTGTTCCTACTAACAACAACCAATCCTTTTTAGACCCGTTGTTGCCGCCTACAGTCAAGGCCACTATAGTTTCGGGTGCTGACCTCGAAAAAAGATATTTAATATCTCGACTTAGAGATAATAAAATTTACGAATCGGTTCGGATCTACCTGTCATATATGCACAAGGCATCAGAAACTACTTGCATAGATGGGAAAACGAAAACAAGTCTGGAAATCGTGATTCAGAGAGAAGGTCTTTCAATTGATCTGGACGCTCTACGGCTTCTGTATTTTTCCTACCATGAAAAACTAGGTATCACCGTTAACCAGGCAAAAAAACATCTCGAAACCTATGCATCACATGTTAGTTCAAATCATATCTCGTCATTGCAAAGGGCAAGGGAACAGCACCATAAATTTTTTAGTCCCCAATAAGTAGAAGATTTCAAAGTTATTTTACCATAACTGTGGTGGTATACGTAGTAAGTTAAACAAACTTTTTCTTGACGCAAAGTCGTGCCATTTTAATATCCTAACCCTTTCCAAAGCATGATTGAATGATTCCCACATTAACGAAGAGATCCTTGATAGTGACTGGAATATAAACAGAGACGATAGAGATCGTCACAGCACAGGACAATCACGAAGAGGTGGTGTTTTAATTGCAGTACATAACTCCTTTATGAGTGAGCTATTAAATTCCACGCAATACAAATTATTCCAGCAAAGAGTGGTTAAAATAAAGTTGGGAACATTTTATTTATATATTGGCGTTTTTTATGTCCCCCCAAATTCTAAAGATGCTGTCTACGACGACGTTTGCCAAATTGTTGCTGAAATTGGTGCAATTACAAATGAAGAAGATAAGATTATAATTGCTGGTGTCTTTAATCGTCCAAACTTAAAGTTTGTGGTCGATGAATAAGACGGCCTCCTTCTTCCTATCAATCTCCTAAATAGTAATGATTTCAATCTCATGAGCACCTTTTTTAGTAACGATTTGCAGCAAGTAGCTCCTATACCCAACCAAAATGGCAGATGGCTAGATCTTATTTTCTCTAACTCTTACGATAAAGTAGTGGTCAGTTCAACTGATGACAACGAGCATCTGTTTTCTAATTCAGTTCATCACTCCGTTTTTACCGTTGAATTGTCCACTTCTGATACTTCTAATTATATATCGTGCAATTCCACTATTGTATATGACTTTCGTAATGCCAATTACGATCAAATCAATTGTCCTTTATCCCGAGTAAATTGGAATGACACTTTGTCAACGTTAGACTTGGATACAGCATTATCCACCTTTTATAGCATCATCTTTGACGCCGTTGAATCATTCATACCTAAAATAAAAAAAAAAAAAAAACTTCAGAGCCATGGCTAGAAAGAGATCTCCGGCATTTTTGCAACGAGAGAAATAAACTTAACAAGCTCCTTAAACGCAATAATGATGCCAGCGATGAGATCAAGAGTAAGTATAACGAGATTGCTCTTGTATTCAAACTAAAATCCCAAGAGGCATATCAATCGTACGTTAACGTTGTAGCGGATGAAACTATTTCCAATCCAAAAAAGTTTTTTGACTTCGTTAACGTTAAGCGTAAAACTCATGGCTATCCTTCGATTATGACATACAAAGACTCGACGTGATCTTGTGTAGAACAGATCTGCGAGTGTTCCGCAGACCACTTTCAGCAGGATTACTTGAACTCTGCTACTCCACTAAACCTAGAGCCTCCGGAACAATCGTCTGGAGCCCTTATAGAGAACATGTCGATTTCAGAAGATGAAATTCTCCAAGCTATCGAGGATCTCGATTTAAATAAAGGACCTGGCCTAGATTTGATTCCACCCTGTTTTTTGGCCCTCTGAAAAAGTGAACTGACTAGGCTCCTCTTCATTATTTTCAATAAATCCCTATCTAGTGGTATCTTTCCTACAATTTGGAAGCCATCCTTTCTACCACCAATACATAAAAAAGGTGAAAAACGGCTTGTGGTGAACTATAGGGGCATTGCTATCTTATCTGCTATGCCAAAACTGTTTGAAAAAATTACTTGTAGTGAAATTTCTCCCATTATCGAACCATTTCTTAATGAAGAGCAACATGGTTTCCGTAAAAACAGATCTACTACCACTAATAAAATCACTTTGACGTCAGATATTCTTTGTAGAATGGAGCAAGGAAATCAGATTGATGCCATATACATAGATTTTAGCAAGGCATTTGATAGAGTGAACCATGGAATTTTGTTGAAAAAACTCCATAGCTTCGGCATATCAGGTTCAATACTAAGCTGGATTCAGTCTTATTTGAAAGGCCGCACAAGATTTGTCAAGTTTCAAGGGCAGTTGTCACGTGAGATCAAAGTCGCCTCTGGGGTTCCTCAGGGCAATCATCTCGGTTCACTTCTCTTCAATATTTTCATCTCAGATCTTTCGAAAGCGCTGTCTGATATTTTGCACCTTTTTTATGCTGACGACTTCAAACTATATCACAGTATACAATCTTTAACTGATGTATCTTTTCTTCAATCCAAACTAACCGCCCTCTACCAATGGTGCGATATGAACCATCTTGAACTTAATCTGGAAAAATATTACGTGATAAGCTTTTCAAGAAAAAGGAATGTCGACACACATAACTATGAAATTAACAACACACAACTGCGAAGAGTTGATAAAGTTGTAGACCTTGGCGTAGTATTAGACGCCAAACTCAGATTCAACCTTCATTACGATGAAATTTTGTGCAAAGCTTATAAGTTGCTGGGTTTTACTAAACGGAGAGCGAAAGAATTCATGAATATTTGGGCCACATCCAAAATATTAAAGGTCCTCAATTTCTCGACTACATAATTAAGATTGTATTATTGTATTGGTATTTTACTTCAGTTAAATTTCATTTGTATTTTAAAATGGGCCTTGTTTGGGGACTGAATGAATAAATAAATAAATAAATAAATAAATAAATATATATATATATATATATATATATATATATATATATATATATATATATATATGCATATATATATATATATATATATATATATATATATATATATATAGATAGATATATATATATATATATATATATATATATATATATATATATATATATATATATATATATATATATATATACATATATATATATTGTCGCGTGTTTTCCGTTCGCGGCCAATAATTTTAATGTTCCGGGAAAGTGAAAACGCAATGTCTTTTAATTTAAGTTAAAAGAGTTTATTTTATTTCAGAAGTGCACAACGATCGATTTAACACTTTCACTAATTTTAATTTTCACTATTAAAAATTAAAATTTAACACTTGTCCATAAATTTATTATCGCAATTGTCTTCTAAATTACTTCACTATTACGAAACACACTTTCGCAGTTCTTATCGCGGTCGAATGAATGATGATCCTCCCATTCATTCAGCTCGCCTTTATATAGGGTCTCTACCTATTCACCCATTTCTCGTACGTTGGCGAATGTTCTACCGAGAGGTACCTGGTAGATTCGAGCAAATTTAATGAATGGAGTGACGTCACTTGCAGATGTTGATCATGCTTGTTGGGTTCTCGTGGTTTCGAGTGAATTCGTGTTCTTCATTGTTGTGAAAACAATTGCGACAGTAGCTCGCAGAATTATTTGTACATGTAACACTGCCCCCACCTCAGTTCTTTTCGCCCCGAAAAGATGTGTCGCTATTTGTAGTCAATTCTCCCTGGGTGTAATATGGGGCAAGACGGTCCAGGTGCACGATTTTCATTTTAGCTCTCGGCTTACGATGTTCCTGTATTCGGTATACGACGTCGTTGATTCGCTTTGTAACTCGGTATGGTCCCTCCCAATTATGTTGCAACTTTGGAGACCTACCCTTTCGCCGTTGCGGGTTATAAAGCCACACCAAGTCATCTTGCTGGAAGCCAGTAGAATTAGCCTTTAGATCATACCTGGTCTTCATGCGGTCAGTAGCCGATTCGAGGTGTTTTCGCACTGTCCGATGTATCTGGTTCAACCGTTGTCTTAGATCACTTGCGTACTCCGAGACCGTTTGGGGTTCCTCAGGGGGTGTTCCGAACTTTATATCGGCTGGCAGACGAATAGTCTTTCCAAAAATGACTTTGGCTGGGGCTTGGCCCGTCAATGCATGTTCGGCAGCTCTGTACGCCATCAAAAATAGTGGGATATGTCGGTCCCAGTCCCTTTGGTTCTCGTCAACCATCTTGGCAAGGTGTTTATTGAGCGTGCCGTTGAAACGTTCGACCATTCCATCGGATTGGGGATGCAGCGGTGTTGTCCTCGTTTTCCGTATTCCGAGCAGCTCGCACATTTCGCCAAAAACTAGTGACTCAAAGTTTCGGCCTTGATCCGAATGTAATTCGCAAGGTACGCCGTACCTACTGACCCAATTTAACACTAGCTGTTCAGCTACGGTAGTTGCTTCCTGGTTGGGAATGGGGTAGACCTCGGGCCACTTGCTGAAATAATCGGCTACAACCAGCGTATATCGATTTCCCCAATCGGTTTCAGGAAAGGGTCCTGCGATGTCAACAGCAATCCTTTCGAATGGCACGCCTACGTTATAGGCTTGCATTTGTCCTCTCAGTCGTCGCTTTGGGCCTTTGACGGAAGCGCAAATTGTGCATCTGCGACACCAGTCCTCTACGTCTTCTCGAGCGTGGAGCCAGTAGAACCGTTCCCGCAATTTCGCTAAGGTCTTGTTAACACCAAGGTGGCCTCCCGAGGATCCTTCATGCATTTCCTTAACCACATCGTGGATTCGGCTTTTGGGAAGTATAGTTTGCATCCTATAGGAGCTACCATCCGCCGTTTCCCATTTCCGCTTGAGTACGCCACCCTCCACCTGAAGGGAGTTCCATTGTGCCCAATAGCTTTTCAGGGTTGCGCCATGCATTGAAATGTCTTTCCACTCAGGTCGCCCAGTCGTCTCCTTCCATACGAGCAATGGTCCGATGTCTTCATCGGCTAACTGGGCGTTTCGAATCTTCTCCGACGACCAACCTTCATCGAATTCCGCCGTTATCAATCGCAGATCAACGAGCGGTTCCTTTTCCTCAATCCGTCGGCAATGCTTGCAGTTAGCTGGACATGGACGGCGGGATAGGGCGTCAGCATTTCCATGAACTCCGCCCTTCCGATGAACAATTTCGTAGTCGTATGACTGCAATCTTTCGATCCATCTTGCAACTTGTCCCTCGGGGTTTTTGAAGTTGAGCAACCATCTCAGTGATGCATGGTCCGTTCGAAGAACAAATTTCTGCCCATATAGATACTTGTGGAACTGCTTGGTGGCCTCTATTATAGCCAATAGCTCCTTCCTGGTCACGCAGTAATTCCTCTCACTTTTTGAGAGAACTCGACTGTAATACGAGAGGACTCTTTCTTCGCCATTGATCTGCTGGGAGAGTACAGCTCCAATACCGCCGTTGCTTGCATCAGTGTCAACTACAAACATTTTTCCGGGTTTCGGATACGCCAGCACGGGTGATTCACACAGCTTTTCCTTCAGGGTCTCAAAGGCTGTCCGGCATTGTTCATTCCAGACATACGGACGATTTTTCTCGGTTAGCTGATGGAGACACTTAGCTATTTTGGCAAAGTCTTTGACGAATCTTTGATAGTAGGTCGCCAGACCCAGAAAACTTCGTAGTTGGCGCTTGTTGTTTGGTGTTGGCCAGCTTTTCACGGCTTCAATTTTCTCAGGGTCTGTTTTGACCCCTTTTGCTGATACGACGTGTCCCAGGTATTTTACTTCATCTGCGAAAAGAGTACACTTCTCGGGACTAAGTTTCAAATTTGCCAGTCGTAATCGGGAGAAAACCTCTTCTAAGTTCCGCACATGCTCTTCGAACGTTCTACCGATGACGATGATGTCATCTAGGTATACCAAGCAGGTTTTCCAGGTTAGACCACGTAGCACATATTTCATCAAGCGTTCGAAAGTGGCTGGGGCATTGCAAAGCCCAAACGGCATCACCACAAATTGCCACAATCCGGTCCCAACTGAAAATGCGGTCTTCTCTCGGTCCTTCTTGTCAATTTCTACCTGCCAGTAGCCACTCTTGAGATCGAGTGTAGAAAACCATTTTGCGTCGGCTAAAGTGTCCATGATGTCATCGATGCGTGGAAGCGAGTAACTATCTTTCTTAGTGACGTCGTTAAGCTGCCTATAGTTAACACAAAAGCGAGTGCTACCATCCTTTTTCTTGACTAGAACTACAGGCGCGGCCCATGGACTGACAGAAGGTTCAATAACGCCTTGTTTTTCCATGTCTGAGATCAGCGCGCTCACTTCTCCTTGTTTGGCTATAGGGAGACGTCTCGGTGCTTGTCGAATCGGCTTGGCTCCCTGTGTATCTATGACGTGAGTTACCAGACTCGTTCGGCCTTGGTCATCCGGGCTTGTTGAGAAGATGTCACTGTACTTGGTGACCAGATGAGAGGCTCGTTTGAATAGCTGCACTGGCAATTTGACCTGCTTCAATATTGCAGACGTAGATTCCCGGGCTTTGTCTGTGTCTTGCCTCCTTGCCCAATGATGGTCGTGAGTAGCTTCCAAAGAGGTGATGGTGGAAACAGGCTGGCAGCTGCCGATGACTTCTCCCGCTTTGATGCTCGTGGTTGAGTCTGCGGTGTTAAGGACTCTAACCGGCACATATCCGTTCCTTAAAGATCTTACAAGGCATCGTCCTACAATCAAACTGCGTAATGCAGATGTCGTCGTTGGCTCTATCAGATAAGATCGGTGGTCTCCAGAATCACCATCAAGCTTGGCCCATACAATGCTTTCGGAAGAATTCGGTACATCAGTGTCAGTACATACCACTACATTCATCTTGGGAATTTGGACGCTGGGATCCTCCATCAGTACTTCTACATTCTGCCATTTCAATACACGTTTGCCCAAATCCAACGTGATTCCATGTGGTCGCAGAAAATCCATTCCGAGAATGCAGTCATCTATAATGTTCGCGACCAGAAAATTATGTCGGAACACAAGGTCTCCCAACTGTATCTGGAGGTTGACCTCTCCATGAACAGGTGCAGTTTCTCCCGTAGCTGTCCGTAGTGAGAAAATTCTGCCCTTGTGAAGTTGTTGCTGTCTAACTAGGTCTGGTCGGATAATCGATCGGGTTGCACCAGTGTCGATTGTTATGGTGCAGTTTTCTCCATTAACTTGACCCGGAAGGCATAAGTCCACTTCTCCGCGATGTAGTCTTGACACGGTGACGGTGGTGCTGGGGACGTCGATCCTCCTAGCCAACCTCTGCCCCACGAAGTTGACTCTTACATGTTTCCCGACCCCTCTGTTTGAAGGGCTTCCATTCTGGGCTCCTGACTCGGTCTGGATCTCCTTCTAGCTGCACACCCTGGACAATAGCTCAGTTTTCTTCGCTTCTTGCAGTCTCTTTGCAGGTGCCCCTTCTCTCCGCAATTCCAGCATCTAGGCGCACCATTTACATGCGGGTCTCCCTCAATTTCCACGCGCTCACACTTGCACTCGTCTGTCACTACCTCACGAACCCGGGCAGTGGTACGAGTCACATTTTTCGCTGCCTCAAAGTTCAGACTATAAGCCAGTGCGTCCTTAACCGTTTGCTTTTGAGCTAAACGCACGGCTTGTTGCAATTGCGGGTCCTTTAGTGCGCTGATGAATGCTTCTGTCGCTGCATCATCTCGATGTTCTGGGTCGTAGGCTGGATAAGCCAAAAGTGCCAGCCGCTCAATGTCTTGGGCTAGCTGCTGCAGGGTTTCACCAGACTTCTGCATTCGATGCCTTAGCTGTGACCGATAAATCTGCTTTAGATGATCGTCTCCATAACGCATGTCGAGCACATTCATTATAGCATTCGGGTTTGAGTGCAATTCAACGGGGATCGTCTGCAACAGCTCGGCAGCTGGGCCTCTTAGAGCGAGAATCAATGCAGTTGCTCGTTCCTGCTCATTCCAGTGATTTATGCGGGCGGCTGCTTCGAACTGGGTTTTGTAAATAGTCCAGACCGTTTGCCCATCGAATATTGGTGCTTGCACATTTCTAGATGAGCTTTGCGCTGCGGTTATAATTGGGGCTGGTGGGGCGGTTACTACTGCCTTTGCTGCTTCCAGTTCCTTTTTCATGTTTTCCATCTCATTGTTGATTCTCTCCTCGACCTGGCTGACCTTTTCCTCGACCTGGTAAACCTTTTCCTCGACCTGGTCAACCTTTTCCTCGACGCCTTTAATTTGCTTGTTGAGACTACCGAGCTCCGCTTTTATTGCGGTTGACTGTTTCTCCAGCTTCTGTGTGATGTCTGCCTTGATGTCTGCCTTGATTTCGATCGCTTGTTGGTCCAGCTTCGCTGATTGTTCGTTTAGCTTCGCAGCTAAACTGGATGTCTGTTCATTTAGCTGCGCTGATTGTTCATTTAACTTCGCTGTTAAATTGGATGACTGTTGTCGCTGCTCTTGCTGCATCAGCATCAACATTTGCATCAGCGCATTTTCTGGTTCCTTCGATTTTGGTGTTTCTACTTCTCCACCTTCTGCGCCTTTTTCCGCATCTGAGAACTCACCCGAATCCAGATTCACGCCTTCCGATTCGATCGCGTCACGCAAGCGTGCAATCAGTGTGGCCTTTGTACCTTGCGTAGCCAGGTTTCGCTGTTCCAACTCTTCCTTAAGCTCCGACATGGTCAATTCATTAATTTTTAAGTTTAAGCTTCGTGGCATTTTTAATGTTTCTTTAAATTTTACTATTGTGCACTATAAAAGTGTTCAAATTTTCACTTTCAAAATTTTTCTTTCGCACTTCTTGACACCACTGTCGCGTGTTTTCCGTTCGCGGCCAATAATTTTAATGTTCCGGGAAAGTGAAAACGCAATGTCTTTTAATTTAAGTTAAAATGATCGATTTAACACTTTCACTAATTTTAATTTTCACTATTAAAAATTAAAATTTAACACTTGTCCATAAATTTATTATCGCAATTGTCTTCTAAATTACTTCACTATTACGAAACACACTTTCGCAGTTCTTATCGCGGTCGAATGAATGATGATCCCCCCATTCATTCAGCTCGCCTTTATATAGGGTCTCTACCTATTCACCCATTTCTCGTACGTTGGCGAATGTTCTACCGAGAGGTACCTGGTAGATTCGAGCAAATTTAATGAATTCGAGCAAATTTAATGAATGGAGTCACTTGCAGATGTTGATCATGCTTGTTGGGTTCTCGTGGTTTCGAGTGAATTCGTGTTCTTCATTGTTGTGAAAACAATTGCGACAGTAGCTCGCAGAATTATTTGTACATGTAATTATTTGTACATGTAACAATATATATAAATAAATAAATATATATATATATATATATATATATATATATATATATATATATATATATATATATATATATATATATATATATATATATATATACATATATATATATATATATATATATATATATATATATTTATATACATTAATGCTTATATTATATATATATATATATATATATATATATATACATATATATATGTATATATATACATATGTATATATATATATATATATATATATATATATATATATATATATATATATATATATATATATATATGTAGGTATGTATATATATATATACATATATACATATATGTATATATATATATATATATATATATATATATATATATATATATATATATATATATATATATATATATATATATATATATATATATATATATATGTAAATATATAAAGGGTGATTCATAACAAGTGTACACATTTTTGTCGAAAAAAAACATAGTTTTGTGAAGATTGAGCTATATTGTTTATTTATTATGAAAATTTGATCCCTTACAATCAAATATGAAACATTACTTTGGGCATGTGTGCACCTTGTGCTGCTTTACAGACTATCAAACGATGATTGTAATTTTCGATTATATTTTCGCACATTTCTGGCGTTATTAGGCGTATGTTGGCTCGAATATAGTGTTTTTTAATGCTTCAGTAGTCTAGAAAGCATCAATTTAAACATGATCCTTCGGAAATTCCCAAAGGAAGAAGTCACAAGGAGTCAAATCACACGGTCTCGCCGGCCAATTTATGGGTCCATTTCGTGAAATTATTCGATTTCACGTAGAGCGCGAAATGTTTGCACTGGCGATTCATTATTTTTGTAAAAAGTTTTAACAATAATGAAAAGTTCGGCTGATGTGTAAGATGCCATGGTTAGAATTGTAAAAGACCAAACTGTCATAATCTGTCAATATATGGGCCTGAAGTTGGTGATAAATAAAAGTTAAGGCCCATTCACATGTGTACACTTGTTATGAATCACCCTTTATGTATACTATATATAAAGAGTCTTCGGTCAGGGCGTGAACATTTATCAGCAAAATTTTAAATAGTTCCTCTTTTATACGGATCGCTCACAACCGTTCATTTACTGCCTTAAAACCAATAACGTGTGATTTGAACTACCTATCCTCAATGAAGGCCACTCCGAATTCTCGTTTCCCAGTAGCCTTCCCGCTTTTGAATATTGTGTGTGATCTCATGTCTTGAATATCATTTCCAGTCCAGTTCATTTCCTGGACTGCCAGTGGTTTTAATTTGTCTTAACTTGCCTGCTATAAAAGGTCTTTAACAACGCCAGGGTAATTGAGTGATCTGACATTTCAGGATCATATGCCATAGTCCTTTTTCCGTTCGCGAGGTCGATGCCGTGAGTTCAATCCATTCCGAGGCCCTTCTGCAGGTTTTGAAACATTGCAGAGTTTTCCAGGAACGGGGAGCTAGCCCGTCGCCAAACCTGCATTCCAGCGGCATGGTTATTACTTAGATTCCATTATCAGGAGACCTACCTTCACCCACTTACGTCCCCTAAAGGAGGTGTGAGTAGGCTTTAGTAGCAGAGCGGTAAATGCATTTACAGTTATTAGCGTTTCTCGGCATTTAATGTTCCATTATTGGGGAACCAATAAACCCAATGTGCGAGCCCGAGAACATTTCCCAACGTCTTAGCTTTGTGTTAATAAAGGATGGTCCAACCATAATGCACGATGTTAATTGTGAGCCACACCTTAACGTAAAATTTGAACTTGACATTTCTTTCAGTGTTTGACAAATTTAACCATGGAGAGGTACACAATTTAGCAGCGCGTTAAGGTTGTTGAAGCCTTTTAAAAAAACGGGCGTTCAAATCAAAATGCATTTTGTGCACTTCGTGATTTTTTTGGTCAGCATTATTGACCAAATGTGTCTAAAATCAGGGAAATTGTGCGCAAATTTCAGCGAACCAGGTCTGTAGGAAATGTGAAACCACCGATGCATGCTCACTTAGTTCGTTCTGCGGAAAACATTGCTGTTGCTCACGGTAGTGTGGCCGTCAACCTCGACTCGTCGTCGTGCCCAAAAATTGAACATCTCACGAACATGACTGATGCGAATTTTGAATAAAAATTTGAATTTACACGTTTACAAGGTTTAATTGACTGAAGAGCTGAAGCCTGCTGACCATTTCAAACGTCGGCAATACACCGAATGATTGATTGGAATAAAAAAAATTGTGAGACATTAAACTGCGTCTTCGGTGTTCATGCCTACTCGCAAGCCGCCTTGATTGTTAGAAACATAGATGTCAGAAAGAATGGATACGAAATGCATCGTGAGAATTGAAGCACTTTATGATGTGGCGTGAAGTTGGTGCGTTATTAGCTGTTGATTCGAATTTCAAATAAATTTGACGTGACGCCTCCCATCAATTTTCGCATCTTGAACTAAATCAATTTTCCGTGCCGGTATTCTACCTTGAACGATATAAAAGATTCAACTTGACTTATCCTACGAAGGATACGTCCTTGACATGCTTCCCGTAGCTGTTTTTACAGTCCCACACACATCACTACGTTTTTCGTTTCCGGAAACAAAAACACTCGTGATCCCTGGCAAACTTTTCAATTTAATTAATTAACACTTTTGCAACGCTTTTGCACTACATTCAACACAGTTTATCTTAAAAAATTGTTTTGTATACAATTTCAAATTCAACTTGATTGGACGTTTCTCAATAGTCTGTGTGGTGTAGTGGTTACAGCATGAACGCATAAGCCGAAGGTCCCAGGTTCAAATCTCGTTGGGAGCAACGTGATTTAGTTCAGGGGATTTTTTGGACAGCCTACGAGTGTTCACTCAGTGTTGATATGTACTGATTTAATCAGATCATATCATAGCTGAGCAAGCACACGGGAGCATGGTACTGACCAAACCAGCTTCCGAAAAACATCAATACGGTCATGAAAATGAGATACTCTAACTATCTCTAAGCGAAGGCCCGAGGGGGGCTGTAGTGCTACAAAAAAGAAGAAGACGTTTCCCATCATTGTTGAATTTTCACGAATCATATGTTTTCAATCCATAGATATAGAAAGTACTGGATCCGCAACCGGTCGTGAGAGCCGAAGCAATTAGCAACCTTCGCTAAAGTTGTGTGAAGTTGAGGTTTCAAGTTATATGCTTTTGTTTTAGCACTCAATTAACTCCGAAACACGTTCACGTTTAAAAAGTTTTTAATTTTGAAGATCGCGCGTACGAAATCAGCACTTTAGTTCACTATTTTTATCAAAAATTTATGAAATTTCCATCCACTTTGACACATGAGTTTTCTCGCCGTTTTCGCGCCCTTTTCGATTTTCTTTTGCTTTGACGTTCGAGCTTTCCGTGAGAGTCGTTTGTTGTATTGTACTCAAACTGTTTTCCGCATGATAACGAAGGCGCGATCGTGTGCACGTGAAATGAAATTTTGTTGGTGTGCGCGGGTGTCAGTGGGGGAAGTGATTCTTCTGTCGAGAGGAAAGAAAAACCTGTCTGGAAACAAAGGGGAAGGAGAAGCAGAGGGAATCATATAAATTCGAGAGCGTAAGTTATTTATAACTTATTCATGTGGCAAATTCGCTTCTCACATGGACGAGTACACAGATTCTCGTTGCTCGTCTATTTATTTATATGTCTTTGTTTCAATCATATGGTTGATATTTTGTTGACAATTCGGGGGTTAAGGTATAAGAGGAGTGGGATTTTCGAGAGAGCAACTAGAGAGCCACTTGAATGTGTGAATTCTCTAGCGGTGTGAAAGGCAGGGGGATTTCAATTCGCATGCGAGACGAAGGCATCTATGTAGTAAAAGTACTTCACTCACGTATGGATGAAAATAAGCTCATTTCGCGTCCATTACTTTATATGGCTTTGGTTAGAAATTATGTTGTTTACCGATAAGTAATTTGTCAGCTTGCTTTTGATACAGCATTCAAAGATTTTAGCCACCACAAGCAAAACAGAAATTAGGCTATCATTGCTAATGTCACATTCAACACCATTTTTATAAATCGGACTATGGTCTTTAGAGTTTTCCAATAAGGGGTGTTATTTTCATATCAAAAGAAAAATGCCATTTTTTAATATAAATAATCGGATGTTAATTTTATTATAAAGAGGAAGCTATGCCGTTAACAGTGAAAAATAACATCAGGCAAATGAACACCACGATTACGCTTACAGGACCATACCCTTTCATACAATTTTCCATAACCAAATCGCAAAGTGGCTGCCCTATGTCCTCGATAGCCTCACGAATACCATCTTTGAGGTCTTGAATCGACGCTGAGCTGTTGACGTAGACCTCCTTTTTCACGTGGCACCAAAGGAAGAAGTCGCATGGTGTTAAATCACAAGATCTAATCAAAATAACACCTCTTATTGGAAAACCCTATATTTGAAATCCAATCCGAATCATCAATGCATATGTTGAAAAGTTTTGCGGGAGCTTTGCGATTTCATTTTGCACAATTTTAAACATTTTAGAGTCGTCTCGTCCCTACCTGCAGATGTACAAGTTTTGAATGAGAGGATGATTCACGAATTTTCTCCCTTAGGGATGCATCAGACTACGACTATTTAGCCGCACTTCTGTCGCAAGTTACACATGGTTAAATGGAAGCCCGCACACTGCGATTTTCGACAATTTTGTCCAGGCCGGCAGTGGCAGGAATTTGCGATTTTTCCTAAAACCAGCTTAGCAGGTAGTTTTTGTGGTACTCGCGCAGGCGCACATCATTTGGACATTTGACGCTGACGTGCACGGAAGTTTCTTGCATAGCGTGCAAATGAGTTAGCGCATGTGTTCCTGGCAAAGACATACCTTCAAATGAGCATATTAGTTCTGCGCATGCGTGAAGTTCCTTCGCAAATCTTGTCGCAGTGTGTTGGTATTTGCGTCTGCAAATCGCAATGTGGCCGAACCCTTATGAATGAAATAAACTTACTTGCAGATGTATCTGCATTTCCTTGTTTACAAATAATGGAATCCCAGTTAACCTGCTGTATGCTGAAATAATTCTCCAGGTAGTTTCTGCTTTATAATTGTTGTTTATTAGTATTGTGTAATGGTCTGTAATTATATTTATAGTATGTATGACTTTCCGATGTATTTTCCTTGACCAGAATTTGATCAATGCATGATTTATGGTTGTTATCCATTTAGGTATACTTATTATGGAAAATCGCAAACAGCCTGCCACCGTCAAAAATTCATTTGCCATTCTAGACTGATCTATACTTATGTCTACAATAACAATATCTGGAGTGTTGTGTATTTTATTGCACAAGAGACTATCGAGTTTGCAAATGAAATCTTCGTCGTTTAGAGATTGTGATTTGTAAATTGCATATACAAATGCCAATTTATTTTTCAGTAAATTAACTTTTGTTTTTAAGCCCGTAAATTTGTGATTGGTAATTTCTTCACACATGGTGTCAAAAGTTTCTTTTGCAAAGACTATTGCTTCATTGTTTTTCTGCATTTCTTGGTGTAGAACATGGAGTATCCAGGAACTTGCAAAGAGATTGCTTTCAAACTAAACTCATTAACCACTTACCGCATGAATTGTCAAAGGGATGAAATAAAAAAAAATATTTTTTTTGCAAAATTGAGTTTGCTTACGCTTACATGGTGAGATTCAATCGAAATTAAAAAAATATGAGCTTATCTATTAAAAATTTTCACATGACGCCATGTATGGTTTCGTATTCAGTCTAGCTATTCCGTGTGAATCCATATATGGCTTTATATGTGTTTAAGTAAAATTTAACTTATATTTCGTAAAACCCCTTGAAACAATTGCGTTTATCATTGTAACATAAATACACGTTACATTTTCCGCACTGCGTGAAAGAACGATACTTTGAGCGATACTGGCATATTTGTCGAGTATTTTTCTTCCAAATTAGGAAATGACTAACCCTGTCAGAGCGTACTGAATCCAAAGGAAGCTCTTGAGGTCTGGCAGGAGTCTTTCGATGGAGAATTAGAGAAGCTGATGGAAGAGGCGCCTCGGCTCCATGCCGGTGTTCCAGGAATGGTTGATGGACGACCTCGTATTTTTTTGGTAACGAAGCTTTGCCCGCTTCGAGCAAGTGTTCAGCAACTGCGAGTTTGAAATCAAATAAAGGCATGTATTTGCCTGAATTGATTCGGCACCAAAGCAACCAAGCATTGACAATGCATATATCCACCATATGAAAAAAAAGCTCTTGTTCCACTGGAGAGAGCACAAATAAATTCTGTAATAGCCAAGCATTGAGTCAAGCAGGTCGACTCTACCTGTATGCTCATTATAATCGTCGATGGTATGGATAGACGTAATATCTTTATATTTTTTTCTTGTCGAACATAACGACGTTTTGTCGCTGTCGGTTTGCTTTCCATATATGCTGAAAGTAAATTGACATTATTGTTGCCAAACCAGCTAACCAAACTCAGCATCACATCGTCTACGATAGCTACTTTTTCTTCCATGCTCTCTCGCCCTCGCTTTTTCAATTCTTTTTCAGATGGCATATTTGAGTTCGAAACTCGGTTCAGTCTTACAGTTCCCAAAGGTAACATTCCACTTTTATACAGCTAAACTTGGAGTTGCGGGTTTAAAACCAGTTATCAAAAAAAATCTAAAGTTTTGATGTCGAGGAATAGTGGAAGTCAGTCTGGTAACCACATTTGAACTACTAAAAAGATTAGGTGCATCTGCTGGATATATATAGCTTTGGTCTCCCACAAAGATGTCAAAATCATAGCTGAATTCTGATACTTCGCTTAGAATTAAATTTTTGTAGTCCCATTTGTTTGGTTTTGCGGGATTATAATGCTTCAAGTCATGACGAGATTAATTGGGAATAATCTGCTCGTCCACTGCCAAAAAGTTTTCTGTTGGTACTAATAACAAGCAGTCACGAATTTTACCTAGTAAAGGCCAAATTTTGAATAATTTATCATGTCTATCTCTGTCATGAGGTATAAAGTTTTGATTGGTGTTGAAATGTAAATATCTTTTGGTAACTTCAAACCTACTGCACGTCATTCCTTCAAAAAACTGAGACTGTCCTAAATGTTTTGACCGGTATGTTCTCGCAGCCGGTAGTTTAGCACAAGACATGAAGATCACGATGCCAATAAATTGTTCTATTTCGTCTTTAGTTATTCTTGCTGGTTTGCTTACATTTTTTGAAAAGACTTCATGTTAGTCTGCTCAGTAATAAATTCCATAATATCGGATGTGAATAAGAAATTAAAGACTTCTGTTGGAGAATTTAGCTGCTAATGAAATCCGGTAACTCTGAGTTACCTTACAATTCGAAGTTGGTTTTGTCATAAGCTGGCATTTTCCCCTGTTGCCAAATAATTGAGTCTTTTGTAACCTTTTTCCCCTTAGCTTTGTTGTAGATGCATACTGTAAGTTCATCAAAGGCACTTCGTCAGATAAATCAGATTCCAATTCAGGAATGATAATATGTGATTTTTTAGGTTGTCGAAATGAGTTGAATTGTAGATCATCATCACTGTTAGAAGAAATATAATCGTCGCTCAAGCTGCCATCAACAGGAATGATGTTAATATGCTTGGAATAGCCATTGAAATGCGCAGTGTCCAATTTTGGAAAAAGCAAAAAAGAAACCCTTAACGTATGCGAAGCCAAATATGGTATATATGGAAACATAGTACTTTTTATTGTAACGCATATGAGGCCGTATATGCCAGATCGAAGAAAAGCAAAAACAAATTCGAAAGAAGCAAGATATTAAAATAAACAAACTATGATAATATTTTATTTATTTTTTTATACGTTTTACTTACTGTTTTGTATTTTATTTTGAATCACAAAAGTTGCACTTGATTTTCTAATACCAGCCGGGTGGATCCAACGCGTCGCATGTAACGTAAAATATCATTTATCGATAGGACTGGCCACAAGCACATAGATTATGTTCCGTTTAACGATGAAATGGTTCTTCGAATGTAAATTTTTTTTTAAGATTGGATTACCCATTAGCCTAAAAGAAATAATGCAAAGTTCTCTATACATAAATGGCTGGTGATGCGGCAAGGGGTTAATATAGCTACTGTGATGTGTTTCTGATAGTGCAATTACATCAATATTGAAATCTAACTCCCTCAAGAGCATAACCAATTCATCGAAAATTCTTTTTAATACTTCCAATATTTATGTGAAGGGTTTTCAGATTTGTATTTAAAGGGTGTTGATTTAATAGACGTATACAAAAATGTGTGCTTTTAACTTTAAACGTTTGATTTTCTTGAAGATTTAGCAATTCACTAGGATTAGATAAGTTGAACATTATATTTAAAAGATATATAAATATTAAGTTGATTTTGTAATAAATGGTTAACCTCATTTCAGTGTATTAACATTTAGTTCATCTTCAAAATTTATACTTTAAATTTTACACCACTTCGATTTTCTAGTTAGAATACTGCCATTCTTAATCCAAACAAATTTATAATTAGCAAAGCTTTTTGTTAGATATAAGAGTCTTTTATAATATAGACTTAAATTTATATTTATGTAAAACTTACTGGGTCGAAAACTATCGGGGATATTTTTTCAGATCAGTTCTTCCCGCTTGACGTTAGCTTTCGTTACCCACAGATCTCTCACATCTTCTGTAGCGAAGCGGACAATAATTGATTTGGGCTCGTTATTTTGTAGACACTTATTCATTTTTCGTTTGGACACTATAGGTTGATTATTATCACCATTGATTAGCAATATTTGTCCAATTTTCGACACTACGGAGTCATCGCAACGATTCACTATCCGACACCGCTCAGAAGTGTTGAGCAGACACTCCAAACGGAGGCTCTTGCCAGGAAGTAGGCATCCCCGGAAAGCGCATGCCGCACCAGCAAGCAGCAACGGCAGCGTAGTGGTCACAGGGAGTGCAAGCGGAAGGAGCTCCATGAGCTGCGACGACTTGCCCGCCTTTCCACGACAGCAGTGGAGTGGGCCCTTTTCCGGAGACAGGTTAAGGAGCTGCGCCACGAAGTGAAGGAGGAGATCAGGGAGCGGATCCAGGCCAAGAAGAATAACAAACATTGTACCTGACAACATATTAAATAAAGCAGCAGTTCAACAATTGCATAGAGTGTTTCTTATTATATTTAAGAGGACAGAGAAGTGGGATTATTTCAGGTGCGTGGATTGAGTGGAGGATAGGTAAGTTGGTGTAGGGTACCTCAGGAGTGGTCGGTAGGATCCTGCTGATTTCATAACATTGAAGCAGCCAGTAGGATCAAATAAAAGCAAACCATCGTAATCATCCGAGTGTTCTGGTGGTTAGAGCACTAAGCCGAAGGTCTCTGGTTCGAATTTCGTTGGCGTTAACGAGATTTAGTTCGAGTGATTCTTCGGACGGACTATAAGCCTGTTCAGTTATGATACGTGCTGGTTTAAATCAGAACATACTGCAGCATGGACGGACACACTGCCAAAGCGTGATAATGATCATATCACCTTGCGGACTGCCGGTACATTCGATCATGACAATGAGATACTCTAACTATCTCTAAGTGAAGACCCAATAGGGGCTGTAGTGCTACAAGAAAAAAATTGAATTCCGGCATCCCTCAAATGTAGAAATAATAGTTTTATTCTCAAGAGGAAATGTTTTAAGGCCAAAAAATTGTAATCAGTCTATAGTTCAACATCTGTATCAAACGAAACAATAACTTATGGTACCAAACGAGGTATTAAAATATGATTATATATGTTAACGATTTAATCAAACAAAATATTAACACATAACTGTGAAAAATCAAACCTTTACTTATTAATTTGTAATTGTCGGAAGTTTTGAATACAGCATGGACATGTAATACATATTAATGAAGATTAACTTATGGTACCAAACAAAATATTAAAATATGATACTTGATTGTATAAAATCAAACCTTAACTTAGTCATTTTAGTAATTTACGAGTGCAGCATTGACATGTAGAGCATATTATTTGCATTAACTTATGGTACCAAACGAAATATTATTATATTAATTTATTAGTAACTCAAAAAGAAACATAACATAGAATCAAACCAGACATGCGCTTATTAAGATAATATCAACCGAAAAACATTAATGCATAATTAGACTGATTAACGATTGAGGCAAGCAAATCATGACTCCATAATTGTATAGAATCAAACCAAAAATCAACTTATTAATTTATAAGTGTAGAAACTTGCAATTATAACGTTGACTTGTAACAACATATTAAGTAACGTTAACTGGAAGATATAAATAGACGAAGTTAAGCGATAGAATTACGTTAGTATCAAATAAATTACGCGCAAACCAGCAGCAGAACAACAGTCAACAAAAGTAGCGGGAAGTACTGTGGGCAGCAGCAATGGCCGTAACAGTGCGAAATATACGTACGAATGATTTGCACAAAAAGCTTTTGGCATTCTACGCCATGTGGCCACCCCGATTCATTAGCTCGTCTACCTGATCCCCTCTACAGGCTGGCGCACGCCTGTGAAGCGCAACAAGTTAAATAAAAAGCGCTTCACTCAATATTAATATAGGTTTTCAATAATTTAATACGTGTAATTTATAAATGTTTCAAAAAAAGTGAACAGAGAAATAAAATAATTAATAAAGTTAATTTCGTCTTTGTTTATTTGGTTTAAATGGATAGAGTCGCAGGTAAGTGTTATGCAGGCAAATCTCTCTCTCCCCGGGAGCCTTGATGATGTGTATAGGATACACATCAAATCGGGCACCTAGTACCAGTATACAAAGGGTATACTAGTTATGTAACACTCACCTAAACCGTTTGGAACTCCATTGATTTCCGATTCAGTCGCAAGATATTAGCTTGCCACGATAAACTTTTTACTTTGTTATTAAGATTTCAGTTTTCTGCGGAGAGTTTATTGCACTGAGAGTATACAATTTTTCACTATAATTCCACATTTTTAAATTAAAATCGTCAATTTTGTTGATACAATAATCCAGAGTTTTTATAGTCTGTTAACTCTTCTTATAAGAATTCTTTGAATTCATTGTTTTGCACTGCAAATTCGTTTTTTATAGGTTTTAAACTATCTGTATGGGGAAGATTGTTGTCTCTTAAGCTTTTCAATCCACTCTCATTCAAGTTTTTGCAATAAATTTTATGAACGAGCAAAGGAAACTCCCCGCCTACCATTTAGCGCTGATTAGCTCCAGCAAATGAAGGCTAAATATTATGAATGGGCGAGTGGAACGCCCTCCTACTATTTAGCACTGATAAGCGCCAGCAAATGACGACAATGTACATTACGGCAGATGAACAGCACCATGTAGCCACATTCAACTTGGGAGTTAGTACTGATAAGCGCCAGCAAATGATGATTAGGTACATTGCGGCCGATATGCCACTGTTAAGCTTCAGCACATGGATGACGTGTACACTTCGGCGATAGATCACAAGCAAGAAGCTCTATATATGAGCATGTTAAGAGAGCTTATAGCGATCAAATGTATAAGCTTTCGTCAGCCAACTGAGAACTGGGGTGAAAGATTTCCTCGCTCATATGCAAGCTATTTCCCCCAAGCTGGCTATGATAATATCGTAAATATCGTAGCATGGCTCTCATCATCAACAAATTAATAAGGCGTAGCGGGGAGGATAAGCTCCTGGTAAAAGAAAACACACGTTTTCATCGCCCCAGCAATATTTTAACGGCAAAGTAGAACAAAAGCTCGAGTTGGATTAATATTTATAGTCGTGGAGGAACTGTTGAGAGTCAGTCGAAAATCAACACTCGTTTAAGTTCGAGTTCTACGGCCGTTCTGTTGTTATCCATTCTAAACATCTATCGAAGTAGTTATGCCCGCAAAAAAATAGGAATTTGATTATGGTGAGGTGTTGGCTAAGGCTGTGATCCTCCTTGGACTTTTTAGCGCCTAGCGCTGTGTAGTCACCAGTTTAACAGCAAATCTTATTTTCAGGTAAGCAGCAGGAAAGCCCCCTCTAGGGTACTAGGGAAAACGGTCCCGGCGGACACAATTCAACGTACTCACGAGGATTGCCAGCATCCCGGTTTACCCACTGACACCCAGTGCAGCGAGGCTTGACGTCACCGCAACGACTCACATCCAGCACCGGCCAGAAGTCTTGAGCAGGCACTCCAGGCGGAACCTGGAGCAGGACCCCAGCCTATCACGATGCAGGAGTATCTTGCCAGGCAGTAGGCATCTCCGGACAGCACACGCTGCACCAGCAACAGCAGCGTGGAGGTCGAAGGGAGCGCAAGCGGAAGGAGCTCCACGAGCTGCGACGAGTCCCATGCCTTTCCACGACAGCAGCGGAGTGGGCTCTTTTCCGGAGGCAGGTTAAGGAGCTGCGTCACAAAGTGAAGGAAGAGATCAGAGAGCGGATCCAGGCCAAGAAGAACAACAAACATTGTATCTGAAAACATATTAAATAAAGCAGCAACTCAAAAATTGCATAGAGTGTTTGTTTTTATATTTGAAAGAACAGAGAAGTGGGATTATATCGGGGCGTGGATTGAGTGGAGGATAGGTAAGTTGGTGCAGGGTACATCGGGAGTGCTGGTAGGACCCTGGCTAATTTTATAGCAAATCTATATTGTCAGTTGCGTTTTCTGTCTTCAGTGAATCTAAAATTTGATGCACAGCCAGCACAATCCAAGTGGAAAATTTTTTTGGATCTCGCTCTATCAAATGAGTCTGATTTATCAGAGATGGGTTCCTTGCACTCAGTTCAATTATACACAGAGCTCATTGTTACAGTTAATGTAAGTTAGTAGGAAAACTATTTAATATAAATTTATAACTATAAATGGATTCATCGACACTTGCTAGGCTATAAAATAAAATTCAACTGCCACTTTCACTTAACTATGCGATGTATTAATTAAGTATTTTAAACGAGATGTTTTAAATGTAATTTAGATCGAAATATATTGCAGTAACTATAGAGACGAACGACTTGGCTGACAACTCGACTGTACCAAATTGAATACATGTTCGATAATTAATGTCGTTTTTTTCATGCTTCTCAAAGTAAATTTATTTATATTAACAACAAATATTAATCAATGACAATTTTGCTGGATGACTTTTTGCCATCTTTCGGTACGTTGAAAATTTTCCACGTTCAAAGAAGCCTTTCTAGAAGCGAAGAACTGCTCCAAAACATTTTTAATAGCCTGATTGGCATCGAAAGTTTTATCATTCAAATGGTTTTGAAGGCAGCGAAACAGATGATTGCCTGATGGTACTAGTCAGGGCTGTAGGGTTGATGTGGCATCAGTTCCCAATTGAGTTTCATTAATTTGTGACGGTCTATCAAAGTGGTGTGGGGTCAGGAGTTATCACGATAGAACATCACGCCTTTGCAATTGACCAGTTCAGTGCGTTTTTTCTTGATTTCTTCATTCAATTTCGATAGCTGACGACAGTAGACATTCGAATCAATAGTCTGGTTTCTTGGAAGTAGCTGAAAATACACTTTGCCCTTGTAATCCCACCACACTAAAAGCGTAATCTTTTTTTGGTGAATAGTGGCTATGGATGTCGATTGTGTGGATTCATCTCGCTTGGCCCATAATCGTTTTTGGGCTGAGTTATCGTAAACAATCCATTTTTAGGGTATTGTTAAATGATTTTACAATACCCTAATAAAATCGCGTCCTGTCTATCCGTCCGTCCGTGTGTCACACCACTTTTTCTCGCAAACTACATAAGCTAGAAACACAAGATTTTGTAAGTAGGTGTAAAGTGATGCACTCTTTAAAGTTTCATCACAAAAAAAAAATTATATGGTGTTTAAGGGGGGTCTCCCCGTATGGGGGAATTGCCCCCGAAAAAAAGTTTCATCGCATGTAGCCAATATGGGCATCAAATGAAAGGTCTTGATGAGAACTTTTTAAAACAGTTCTTTAAATGACGAGTTTTGCTTTGAGGGGTGCAGGGGAAGGAGAAATGTACTAAAATGTTGTGTCCCCCTCCCTCGCGATTGGACACCTTTGACCTGAAAAATCTAAAAAAAAAATCACAGATGTGTAACTTTAGGAGTACAAGGGCAGCAAATACCTTAGAAGTCGAAATTCGATCAACTTTGTTAATAATAGTACATTTTGCAAATTTTACATTTTTGCCTATAAAATCAAAATGGAGCCCTTAAATTTCCCAAAAACTACCACTTAAGTTTCCTGAAAGGAATTGTATGTGTTCTGAAAATATCACAATAATCGAACAATGAACAACTAAGTTATAGCCGATTGAATATTTAACAATTACAACAAGATTAACACGTGAAACTAGGAAGACACACGTTTGCAACGGACCTAGACACTATAAATATGTAGGAATTTTGATAATAATTTTAGAAATGGTTCATAATATTGATGGGTTATCATGACTGATCAAGCGACGGGGTCCAAACACTTGAAACAAAATGGCGGTAAATATGAAAAAAATATAATAACCATAATAATTCTTCGAACTCAATTTATGGAATCTGTATATTAGTCAGGTTTTGATATGCAGAATATATTGTTTGACTTACTAATTGTTTTACAATACTCTTCTGGCAGGAGCATTCTCCTGCTACTTCAACTTGTTCATCATGCATTACGATTCTTTTTAAAAATGGTTCATCTTGGTTACGATTCAGCAAAGAGTCGCATTTGTTAATACGTTTGGTGAGGAGGATTTCCTTTTGTTCGTGAGGAACCCAAACATTCAGTTTGTTTACGTAACCAAGCTGTTGTAAGTGCAAGTAAATGGTTGAATTCGATTTGTCGAGCTTCTCTGCTATCTCGCGAGTTGTCATTCGTCGGTTAGTTTCGATTAGCGCCTCTAACGTCATCAGTAGTGGTTGGACGACCAGCATGTGGTGCACCTTGATCATTAAAATTTCCAGACCGAAAGCGAGCAAACCAACGTTGGCACTAGCATTATATATATATATATATATATATATATATATATATATATATATATATATATATATATATATATATATAATTATATACCTGCCAGAAAAAGTATCCGAACAACATCAAATGAAACCATTATGTTGGGAAATACATGCTAAGAAAAGCTGCTACACTTAAATAATTAAGCAACAAAAATTATTCATCTTTTCTATAAAAAAACTAGATTTTGCAAAATAAAAACAAAAAAGCCTCACTTAAACGAACCAGAAAAAGTATCCGTACAAAACAATATTAATTTGGATAATTCAAATACTTTATTACATATCAGGGCTGAATAACTTTTCGCATAACATTTTCTCTTAAGGACCTCCTTCATGGAGTGAACCAGTTTTGTTGTGCCCTGCCTGTTAATTTCGCCCTATTCATCAACGATGAATAGGCTGTGCTGGCGGATCCTGCGCTACAACAGTTGATGTTTTGATGTACACAGTTGATGTTTTGTGTTGTAGAGCAACCAAAGCTTCACATTGTGTGCTTTGTACTTGAGATCATTATCTTGCTGGAACCAGAAATCCTCATCAAGTCTCAACTGTTGAACGCTTTGCTTCAACTTTGCCTTGAAAATATTAAGGTAACCGTATTGATCCATATTTGATTCTATTAACACAAGTTGGCCAACTACTTCTGCCACCATACACCCCCAGACCATTACACCATCTCCACCATGTTTTAAAGTTGGTACGAGATTTTCTTTTTCGAGGGCAGTGCTCTTCCGCCACACTAACTTTCTTCCTTTAATGCCAAATATGCAAAATTTACTTTCGTCAGAGAATATGACCTGTTCTTAAGACTCCGGTGGCTTGTTTATATATTTTTTTGCGTAATCCACACGTTTCTTCCTGTTCGCTCCCGAAATGTATGGTGAGCGATATCCGTCTCTCTTTAGTATTTTACGAATGGTATCTCCATGGAGAACCCAAAAGAGTCTTTTATATTTGTAACGGTTTGGGAAGCAGTCACTCGAGAATTCTTTGCAACTGCCTGCAAAACGTTACTATTTACGCGTTCAGTCAGTATGGAGGCTCAACCATAACGAGGCTTTGACGTAATCGAACCAGTTATATTGAATGTTTTCACCACATACTGGACAAAAGAGTGAGTTCTGCGTACTATTGGATCAATTTCGCGGTAAGTTTTTTTCACTCTTAACTTTCTGCATAATTTTCCTCATGTATTCTAGTGCACAAAAAATTTAAAAACAAGTTGGGTAAACAGACCTACGGTCATGTCAGAAGGGTTTTGTATCCAACTTCTCCGAAGTGCAGTCACCGGCAACGAATGAAGGCAAGAAACTTGTCAAAGAGATATACATGTTTCTAAGAAAATGCATTGCTTCTGTACTTTCAACGGTCGTCACTTTGTTGCAAACTAACAAAAATCATTTAAATCATGAATTCCCAAAAATGTATATTATTTATCTTATTTAAAAATTTCAAGACGATCAAATCCAAACTGCAGTGTCAGATTCAATGGAAAGTCCGTAAAATACCAAAATCGTGTTATTGTTGTTGTATTTGAAGAAATTTCAAATGGCTATAACTTCCGTGAAAATGAGTGAATTTTCATCAAACTTGCAGAGTATTATGTAAAACTACTAAAATATCGTTTTTCATTGAATTTAAGGGTATCCATACGATTTTATTGGGAAAAATGTGAAGTTCGAATATCATACTATTATTAACAAAGTTTCCCGAATTTCAACTTCTAAGGTATTTGTTGTTGTTGTACT
>OZ017738.1:300115033-300195033 GCA_963969285.1 Odontomyia ornata
TTATTAGGGTATTGTAAAATGATTTAACAATACCCTAAAAATGGATTTTTTATGATAACTTAGCCCAAAAACGATTATGGGCCAAGTGAGATGAATCCACACAATCGACATCCATAGCCACTATTCACCAAAAAAAGATTACGCTTTCAGTGTGGTGGGATTACAAGGGCAAAGTGTATTTTCAACTACTTCCAAGAAACCTTTCTTTTGATGTTGTACGGATACTTTTTCTGGCAAGTAGATATATATATATATATATATATATATATATCTGTATACATATATACATATACATTCACATGTATGTATATATATAAATATATATATATATATATATATATATATATATATATATATATATATATATATTTATATATAAATATGTTTATATATATATATATATATATATATATATATATATATATGTATTTATATGTATACATATATATATATATATATATATATATATATATATATATATATATATATATAAATGAGTGTGTTTGTGTATAAATATACCTATATGTGTGTAAATCTACCTACATACATAGATATATATAAATATATATATATATATATATATATATATATATATATATATATATATATATATATATATATATATATATATATATATTAATTTATATATACCCAAGAGTTATTGTTGAAAAGTCTCTCTATCCTCAACGTGGGACTGTTTGGTGCGGTTGATGGTCCAGCAGAGTCATTGGACCATACTTTTTCGAAAATCAGGCTGGAGCAACTGTTATATATATATATATATGTATATATATATATATATATATATATATATATATATATATATATATATATATATATATCTATTAATCTATATATATATATATATATATATATATATATATATATATATATATATATATATATATATATATATATATATATATATATCTATTAATCTATATATATATATATATATATAAATATATATATATATATATGTATATATATATATGTATATATATATATATATATATATATATATATATATATATATATATATATATATATATATATATATATATAGATATATATATAACTGTTGCTCCAGCCTGATTTTCGAAAAAGTATATATATATATACATATATATATATATATATATATATATATATATATATATATATATATATATATATATATATATATATATATATATATATATATATATATATGGATTGCGCTATCGAGAGATGATTAATGAATTTTTATGGCCGGAATTGGATTGTATTGATCTGGACAACGTTTACTTTCGAGAAAACGGCACTACGTGCCACACAAGCAACGAAACCATTGACCTTTTACCGGAAAAGTTTGTTATCTCTCGAAGAGGTGATCACAATTGGCCACCGATGTGATTTAACACCTTGCGATTTCTTCCTTTGGGGCCTCGTGGAAAAAAAAGTCTACACCAACAGCCCAGCGTCGATTCAAAACCTCAAAGATGGAGTTCGTGAGGCTATCGAGGACATATATATATATATATATATATATATATATATATATATATATATATATATATATATATATATATATCAGCAACGTGCAAACACATTAAGTGATTCTTACGGGATCAACGTTAAAATAAAAATTTATATACGAAGTTTACTGCCCTTAAATTTATTTTAATGAAAACGTTATCATTATTATTACATTGTGGTGACGCAGTTCAATGGTGCAGCATACTCGTCGTCATCTTATAGTTTGACCACCAGGCGTCATGATAGGCAGTTCGGTTGGCTATACTCATTCGAGTCCCTATTTGGCCATACTTCCGTGTAGACGCGTTTTGCCACAGCTCTGTATTAACCGCATAATAGAATAAAGATTACTATAGTTTGTCAACGAGATTTTTATCTGGTAGTTTTGGGTACGCTAAATACTCCTGTCATTTTGGGTTTTATCTGTGAGAAAATTCCTAGTGAGCTGAATTTTTGTATACACCTTTATTACGGCGTTGTAATGAAGATGTGAAAAATCGATATTTATATCGTGCCGGCTAAAAAAGTTAAATTGGTCCGAATGCCACGCAAATCAGTTTTTCGCAAATATCTCGCGACATACTCCTCGGGGGGGGGGTCTATAGGGGTAGATATAAATGTTGTTTGTCGTAAAATTATCTCCAAGAAATGCATCATGCATTTTCCCGTAAAATAAACCGTTTTCGGAGTAGAGCGCTGAGAAAGCGACTATGACGATGCACTCGTTTCCTCACAATCTTCGAGGTAAAATACAAGGCGCGTCCATGATATGCAATGAGGTTTTTAGGTAAATTTCTCGAGAGAAATTTACCTATTGCGGAGAGTATTATATATATATATATATATATATATATATATATATATATATATATATATATATATATATATATATATATATATATATATATATATATATATATATATGCGCTATAACGAAATTTGCGACCACGCTGGACGTTGCAATTTTGCTCCGATTTTCACCAAATTTTCAGAAAAGGTGTATTGTGTAAATATCTCGGTTTGATTCGTGAACCAGCTATATCGGCTGGACGAAAACAAAATGGTGGCCATTTTAGACGAAAAATCGTGATTTCTGTTCTGACCAAAGTATAGCTCCGATTTGGATGAAACTTGGTACAAAAGTTCACTCGTGTATGTGATGAGTCTCACAATAAAAAATCCAAAGTCGGTACGGCAGAAACAATATGGCAGCCACTCGAAAGTCGAAAAACGTACAAAATTTTGTTGTTGTAGTTTTAAACAAAGCTTTCAATCAATGTTAATGAAATTCGGTGGTTTGATAGAAATTATAAGTATCAAAAGAGTTGTGTAAAAAAACTGGAGGTCAATTCGCAAAAAACAAAATGGTAGTCATTTGAAACTCAAAATTTCAAAGGCTTCTAAAAGTTGCAATATTGATCCGATGTATATGAAACTTGGTTTTGAGATAGGAATTACCTAGATGTAGAATTCCTGATGTTCCGATGAAACTTGAAATTATGAATCTCTGTACTATATTTTTGTATTATGCAAAAAATATTAAAAATCGAATGAAAGGTAAAAAAGTCTCAAATTTAAAACCTAATATTTTTGGCTGCCGTTTTCACTAAAAATTGAATTATTTTGCCCTGTCTAGAGTAAAACTCATATTTGAACGAAATTTGGCACATTGATTGATGAGGTCTTAGCACGCAAAGATTTAAAATAATCTAAAATCAAATGCATGCATTCAAAATGGTGGCTCCCAAAGGTCTGAAGGCAGGCACAATTCGCTATTTTAGTAGCAACTGAAATAATGAATATTCTTCACGGAAACATTTTAAATGAATTAACTTGGAAGTATTTACAAACCAGACCATTTGAAAGATATTGTAAAATATTTTCAACAATACCCTAAAAAATTATAAAATCGCGACTTGTCTGTCCGTCCGTCCCTCCGTTTTTTTGTGCGTCACAGTAAGTTTCCTTGCAAACCACAGAAGCTAGAATGAGGAAATTTTCGACGTAGGTCAAAAGTGGTGCCTCTTGAAAAAATTTTAAGGTATTTAAGGGGGTCTCCCCATACAGGGGGGTGACTTAAATTTTTTTTTATTTCTGGAGCCCTCTAGCAGCCAAGTTTCTCAACAGATTTCGGTGGGACTTGAAATTATAAGCTATTAAGGCAAGTTAATTTAATTTTATTATGCAAATCGAATGACAAATAAAAAAGTTGAAAATTTACAGCTGAATATTTTTAAGCAGCCGTTTTCAATAAAAATCAAAATGACGGCCCTTAATATTTCAGAATTGAATTGAAAATGTATAAATTAATAGCAACACAAGTGCTGATTAAACTATTATGGAAATGTTTTGAAATTAACTATTTGAGCTCGGGGGGGGTCTATAGGGGTAGATATAAATGTTGTTTGTCGTAAAATTATCTCCAAGAAATGCATCATGCATTTTCCCGTAAAATAAACCGTTTTCGGAGTAGAGCGCTGAGAAAGCGACTATGACGATGCACTCGTTTCCTCACAATCTTCGAGGTAAAATACAAGGCGCGTCCATGATATGCAATGAGGTTTTTAGGTAAATTTCTCGAGAGAAATTTACCTATTGCGGAGAGTATTATATATATATATATATATATATATATATATATATATATATATATATATATATATATATATATATATTTATCTATATATATATATATATATATATATATATATATATATATATATATATATATATATGCGCTATAACGAAATTTGCGACCACGCTGGACGTTGCAATTTTGCTCCGATTTTCACCAAATTTTCAGAAAAGGTGTATTGTGTAAATATCTCGGTTTGATTCGTGAACCAGCTATATCGGCTGGACGAAAACAAAATGGCGGCCATTTTAGACGAAAAATCGTGATTTCTGTTCTGACCAAAGTATAGCTCCGATTTGGATGAAACTTGGTACAAAAGTTCACTCGTGTATGTGATGAGTCTCACAATAAAAAATCCAAAGTCGGTACGGCAGAAACAATATGGCAGCCACTCGAAAGTCGAAAAACGTACAAAATTTTGTTGTTGTAGTTTTAAACAAAGCTTTCAATCAATGTTAATGAAATTCGGTGGTTTGATAGAAATTATAAGTATCAAAAGAGTTGTGTAAAAAAACTGGAGGTCAATTCGCAAAAAACAAAATGGTAGTCATTTGAAACTCAAAATTTCAAAGGCTTCTAAAAGTTGCAATATTGATCCGATGTATATGAAACTTGGTTTTGAGATAGGAATTACCTAGATGTAGAATTCCTGATGTTCCGATGAAACTTGAAATTATGAATCTCTGCACTATATTTTTGTATTATGCAAAAAATATTAAAAATCGAATGAAAGGTAAAAAAGTCTCAAATTTAAAACCTAATATTTTTAGCTGCCGTTTTCACTAAAAATTGAATTATTTTGCCCTGTCTAGAGTAAAACTCATATTTGAACGAAATTTGGCACATTGATTGATGAGGTCTTAGCACGCAAAGATTTAAAATAATCTAAAATCAAATGCATGCATTCAAAATGGTGGCTCCCAAAGGTCTGAAGGCAGGCACAATTCGCTATTTTAGTAGCAACTGAAATAATGAATATTCTTCACGGAAACATTTTAAATGAATTAACTTGGAAGTATTTACAAACCAGACCATTTGAAAGATATTGTAAAATATTTTCAACAATACCCTAAAAAATTATAAAATCGCGACTTGTCTGTCCGTCCGTCCCTCCGTTTTTTTGTGCGTCACAGTAAGTTTCCTTGCAAACCACAGAAGCTAGAATGAGGAAATTTTCGACGTAGGTCAAAAGTGGTGCCTCTTGAAAAAATTTTAAGGTATTTAAGGGGGTCTCCCCATACAGGGGGGTGACTTAAATTTTTTTTTATTTCTGGAGCCCTCTAGCAGCCAAGTTTCTCAACAGATTTCGGTGGGACTTGAAATTATAAGCTATTAAGGCAAGTTAATTTAATTTTATTATGCAAATCGAATGACAAATAAAAAAGTTGAAAATTTACAGCTGAATATTTTTAAGCAGCCGTTTTCAATAAAAATCAAAATGACGGCCCTTAATATTTCAGAATTGAATTGAAAATGTATAAATTAATAGCAACACAAGTGCTGATTAAACTATTATGGAAATGTTTTGAAATTAACTATTTGAGCTATTTGAGCCTTTGTGTGGTAACCAGTGTGAAATGTGTAAACAGCAAATGTGAGAAGGGCGAAACCTTTATTTATATGTTTTCAACGATTTATTATCCGCTGATTTTCAATATGTGATCCATACGTGTGGAACTCAATTTAATTAGCAAAATATTTGCCCCTCTATAAAGGGTCTCTAAATACGAACGTCGGCATATTCTTTTTATGTTAATAAATACCTATAGGGTACTTCAAACATTGCAGCAAGTAGTCCAGTAGTAGGCAAGCGAGATTCTTTTTTGCAATTTTACGCTACATACGAGAAATTTCCCTTTTCGGCTAGTACTGCCAACGGGGATTTGTTTTTATTTAAGAGTGAATGATTTTTTATTTGATTACTGAAAATTACCGAAAAAATAAACTTTAGTATATAACTTATTTTATTGTCATTCATTTTCGATATCTTCCGTTTCTATATCATTAACAATTGCTGGAAAAACGTCGAGTGGACTTATTCCTATATTTAAATCGACACGGCAATGTCCACAAACTTTTGAACATCTTGATACAATTTTTTTGCATCCACATTTGCCGCCACAACCATTTGTACAATTACAAAAGATTGTGTTCAGTAGATCATCGGGTCCTAGCGCTAATAAAGTTGTTACTGGCTGTAGTATATTATTTTTAAACTCCCAACTCTACTGTTCTGGATTGATTTCTCTTCCTAGCCAGATTTATATTAAATAATACACTCGATAAATATGCTGTTGAGCTGTTGAAGAAGTAGGTTATAATAATGGAAATTTCACAGCTGTGCTTTGTCTTGTTAGTTTAGCAAAGCTACAGTATACGTAATTATTTATCGAATGTTCTGATTTTGGAGTACCATACATTGCTAGTAGAAAATGTATTCCAGTATTGACAATGACATCTCGAGAGAAATTTTCTTGTTGGAATATTTCTGCAGAATTGTTTAAATCGGGTCTTTTTTCAAACATCTTCATAACTTTCGTTTTTCCTTTTCCGAAATGGCCGAAGTTGTATCACATCCAGTCATGGCATGTAGAAAGAGAATATTTTTCTTGCAATGTGGATACTTGTTGAGGATATCAGTCGAGTATATTTTTGTTTCAACATTGTTTTTTTCTGGTATTTATAAAAAAAATTATGTACGTTGATCAAGTATTTGTGTGCGTGCCATGAGAAGTACCAATACACCTGTCTTCGCTGACGATAATTGTAGTATTTTTCAATCTCTGTTTCAATTATTAAGACGTCAGCATCATCACGTGATTGTCTTGTAGCAATACCAACTTCTCAATAAGCATTTTAATTATTTTTCTTTTGTTAAATCGATTAGATAAGAATTTTTATTGCTCTAATAAGACTTCCATCGATTAAGTGAAGTGAAGTTCACAAGATGCAGAAACGGCAGCGGTTCTTATTAGTTTTTCCATCGCTTTGATATTTTTACTGGTATCAGAATAGCAACAAAAATGACAACGGTATTGGTACCCAAAATTATTTAATAAATAATTAATATATGTTTATGATAATATCAAATGCATCAATTTATTTCATATGATACGATGCATAAGAAATCCACCATCGATTATGTATGCTGCATTATTGCAAACTACTTGATAATAAAGTGGCTCGCAGTAGTCACATATTTTCGACTTTTGAGTTTTTCTCATGCACACATTATCAAATAGTGCTGTTGGATATGGAATTGATTCATATTGTAAATATTCACACAGGTTTATCTAAAAATTTTTACTTTAACTAATTCCTTGAAATAGCAATAACGGATCGGTCGTTACCCTGCAGTTATGAACCATGATAGAAGTGTTTACTGATGATAATGGAAGAACTCTGCCAGAGCGTTTTGATGTGATTTGATCGAATGTTACTGCTATAATTTTTTTAATTGACTGCAGAACTATTTCTATGATATTATAACAGTTGATTTTATTATCGCCAAAAATTCCTGTTGATACAGAAACTACTTGATTGCAAGTTGAAACAAGTTGGGTAAACAGACCTACGCTCATGTCAGAAGGGTTTTGTATTCAATTTTGAAAATGCAGTCACCAGATTGAATAAAGTCAAGAAGCATGTCAATGACGATTTTATTGGAGAAACTATGAAATTCGAAGATCATACTATTATGAACAAAGTTGAACGAATTTAGACTTCTGAGGTTTTTGTTATTGTTATACTCATAAAAATCTCCCTTGATAATTATTTCAGATGTCCATTCGCGAGGGAGGAAACACATTTTTCATGTATTTCCCCCCCTGTGCCCCACAGAAGCAAAAACGGACAGTTTAAGAACTGTTTTGAAAAGCTCCCATGAAAACTTTCATTTCATACTAAGTCTGATGAATTTTTTTTCAGGGGCCACTCTCCTGTACTGTTATCATCGATTAATAGCCAATTTTTTCGAATCCTAGAGTTGTTACAAAGCCCTTTTGCTAGAAGCTCTCTCGCGCCTCCTTGACTTGTTTCACTTATGAGTACTAATTGTAGGTACTCATCTTCAGTCATTCATTAAATTGAATCAAGTGTTCAAAGCACGCACCTTAAACGTTGAAGTTGGGAAAAAAACTCAAAATTATTCAATCTTCGCATTTAAAACAGCCACTATTTTGTTTTTTCCCTTCACTGAATTATATTGAAACTAGCAACACTATATCCGCAAACATGCCCCCGCTCAAATTTTCCTGGACGACTCCGTGAATCTCCTTCTGAAGAAATTATTTTCCAAACCAAATGTTCTCCTTCGTTCGGGGTCACCAAATGTTTTGTCGAAATAGAGTAAAAAGCAGCTAGGTCACTCTAGCCAGCAATTTGTCAAAGTCTCTGAAAACTAGGTCTCTCTAGTTCCAAAGTACTATTAAATTAAACCTGTTCTTGTAGGTTGCCTAGAAGAAGCTAAATATACTTACAGGATAGCACAGCCCTTAGGTGTCTCTAGGGACAAATGCTTTTCACTGTTTGCTATCGCAATACAAAACCACTATTCTGTACTTGACAAGAATAATAATATATTTTACATCTACTTCAGACGTACTTATAGCTAATTATTGCTAACTTAGCAATCGTGGTATTGACATACAATCAATCAACAATACCATCAATGCTTACATTAACGAAATAACAATTCTGCCTCGATACAAACCAAAACACTTCTGAAATTAATACCATGTCATGTTTACATGCAATAACATACATGACATGATTCATGCGTTTATTAATGCAACCATGGTGCCGTCATTCATATACGGAACCATAATTGCTTACATATAAACTCGATCGCATTACAAACAACTCGATCGTACATTGATATCTGTGCCGCTTGAATCTGGAACGAGCAAATTGCTGATATACCAGCCTTTGACCTAGCGTAACGATATCAAGATACAATCGACGTAAGCAATGAGGTTGTCGCAAGCCAAAATGAATCAAGCGATCTACAGCTTGACCCAGCGACACAGTAATTTAAACCAAAACAATTCTACATTCAACGACCTTGTTAATTATTATCACATCGTGACTTAATGAATATTCTACAAAGGTAATTACAATGATACAGGCCTGCTTGTATTCCTATCTTAATAACTATTCAATGACTATCCTAAACAATTACTGATACCACTAGCTGAACTGATTCTCAAAGGTATTCATGACACCTATCATTCCTGAAATTTTCATGCAAATCCTAGTCATATGTTGCCATAGTAATACATGCAGCGCATATTGTTCCATAGCAATACAGGAAAATTCAAACCGCTATCACTTTGCTAAATATGATTCAATCTTTATGAAACTTGCAGGGTTAATCAATCTTATAAAAAGTCATCTGTACACTGAATTTCATTGAATTTAAGGGTACCGTTAAGATTTTATTTAAGAAAAGATAAACTCGACAAATCATACTACTACTAACAAAGTTGAGTGAATTGCGGCTTCTAACGTATTTGTTGTTGTTGTACTCACCAAGGCCTACATTCCTGATTTTTTTTCAGATTTTTCGGATCACAGGTGTCCAATCGCGAGGGGGGGGGGGACACTAATTTTGCGTGTATTTCCCCTCCCTGTGTGCCCCTCGAAGCAAACTTTGCCAAACTAAGACCTGTTTTGAAAAGTCCTCATCAAGACCTTTCATTTGATTTCCATACCGACTACCACTGATGAAATTTTTTTTTCGAGGGATCACTCCCCTACATGGGGAGACCCCCCTTAAATACCTTATAAAATTTTTTTGCAAATGAACCTTGAAGAAAACACCACTTTACACCTACGTACAAAATTTCATGCTTCTAGCTTAAGCAGTTTCTGAGAAAAACTGCTGTGACACACGGACGGACGGACGGACGGACGGACAGACGGACGGCCAGACAGACGGACAGACAGGACGCGATTTTAGAAGGGTTTTGTCAAATTATTTTACAAAACCCTAAAAAGATTATGCAAGGCACACCACTCTACAAATTTTTTAATCTCAGTATTATCACTTGAGTCTACATGTTGATCTGCGGTATCAAATGAAAGCTCGCAAAATTTTTCGATTTCTTCACACATTGCATTTGTTGCATGCATCCCATATATCCATTTAAATAAAACGTTTTCATGAGTATTCCTTCGCCGAGCAACCCCTCCTCCAATTTTTATAGACGTCATCAAACTTTGTTCGATGGTCATATCGGTCCAGGTTCCACAGTGGATTTTTCTGTGCGTCTTACTGGAAATATTTTTGTAAAGTTTATATAATCTTGGTTATCTATTTTATCTTTTAAAGCTATCATATCTTGGAAGTATAAATGCGCAGACTTAGCGTACAAGAGATGACCAGATGCATGAAAATATGGATGCATTCGCTGAGCAATTTGTATGATGATCATTCCATAACACTAGTTCATTTCATTGTATTGTAGCCATAACTGAGCTGTAGGACCACCGCTTTTCAATTTAGCTACTTCGTCATCAAATAACTGTATTAGTCCATTCAAAACATCTTCAGGTTCTTCAATATTATAAGACATCGTTCCTCTCATAATAACCATGATGTAACCATCAAAAACTCCTGCAGATTTGATTAATTGCTAATTTATCATAAATAAGCTTCATTCATGCAACTCTAACAAGTCCATGTCCACTTACACTTCTTGCAAAAGCCTGGCCGTCCAAACATTTTGCTAACTGAATTTGGAGCATAAATAACACTAAGAGCTTTATGGTCCGTGGGAATTCGAAACGCGAGAGAACAATATGGAAAACTATTTATTGTCTACTGATCTTACAAAATTGCTACTGACTATATCAACACTCGCTAAGATAAACTGATTTAAATCTTTCCGTTGTTTAGATGTTGACTCTTCGATCGTTCGAGGTGAAGTGGTTAGCGTCTCGTCGACGCGATAACAAAATTCCAAACTGAGTGCTTGCATTCATATCATATTCGCTGAGCATGCACACGCGCAACTCGTCGACGCGATACAATCCCCAACAGAGCGTTCCCAATCACAGCATAACCGCTGACCATGCACACGCGCAACCAGCAGACATGCTGAGTGGAGCTCTGGTCATGTAAACTGATATCGCATGATTATCGCACTGGCTGAAAATTCAGGACAATGTTGCGCCGCATACAAGGTTGCATGCCAGTGTGAAGCTTTGGGCAATGTTGCGATGCATGCGTTGTGTTGTCGCCACACTACTCCCCTCGCAGTGGCTTGGCCATGATACTTTATTCGAAGCGTACGGGTGGCCGGATCTTACGTCCACTGCGTGTGGTTGTTGCTGGTTCGCTAATGAGGGGCCTCGCCTTCGAAGTAGGCTCTGGCGTGAGGAATGCGGGCTTGAGCCTGTCGATCGAAATCGAGGCGGGGTGTCCATTAATATTGATGCGGAAATACTTGTCCTTTCTGCTCAGGACCGGGTATGGGCCGTCGTATGGTGGTGCGAGCGATGATTTTACTTTGTCGTTGCGTACAAAGACGTGTGAGCTGCTGCCTAACGTTCGGTGTATGAAAGTTTGGGTGGTGGTGTAGTGTGCCGTGTCTCGAGGTCGCAGTTTGGTCATGCGTGACCTGAGATCACGCAAGAAGTCCGTTTCGTTGGTTTTGGGCTGCGATGCGGTGAAGAACTCCCCCGGAAGCCGTAGGCTGGTGCCGTAGACCATGTCTCCGGGTGTAGCGTTAATATCCTCCTTCAATGTGGCGCGCAGTCCTAGGAGCACAAGAGGAAGCACCTTCGTCCATTCGGCTGTATCGTAGCAGCGGATGGCGGCCTTGACTGTGCGATGCCATCTCTCAATGATTCCGTTGGTGGCAGGATGGTATGGGGTCGTCCGCAGGTGGTTGATTCCCAGAATACGGGTCAGCTCGGCGAAGATTTGGCTCTCGAACTGGCGTCCCAGGTCGGTAGTTACTCTTGCCGGCACTCCGAAACGGCTTATCCATGCATTGATAAGCGCCTCGGCGACTGTTGTTGCGGTGATATTCTGGTGCGGAACGGCTTCTGGCCAACATGTGAACTTGTCAATGATGTTTAGGCAATAACGGTAACCATCGCTCGGGGATAGTGGTCCGATGAGGTCGATGTTGATATGCTCGAACCTGGTGTCCGGCGGGGTGTATCGTTGGAGCGGTGACTTGACGTGACGTCCGACCTTGTTGCGCTGGCAGGCCATGCAGCCTCGCACGAAGTCATTGATCTCCTTATTCATGGCCGGCCAGAAAAAGCGGTCGGTGATGAGTCGTCTAGTCGCTCGTATGCCTGGGTGTGCTAGGCCATGCATCGTCTGCATGATTGTTTGCCTTAGCTGCTGTGGTACGTAGGGTCGAACCTTGCTTTCGGTGACTATGCAGTGCAGTGGCGTGTCGGAAGTAGCAAACTCCTGCTTCTTCCACTCGAGTTTGTCTGTCTGGTCCTCCAACAAAGCTTGGAGCTCTGGATCGGTTTGTTGAGCTGAAGCGAGAGAAAGGATGTCGGTCTTTGAAATTGTACTCACCCGAGACAAGTAATCCGCGATGGAGTTATTCCGGCCCGGAATGTGGCGGATGTAAACCGTGAATTGGGAGATAAAATCCAGCTGACGTTGTTGCCTCGGTGATGCTTTCTCCGGTCGTTGCTGGAACGCAAACTGTAATGGCTTGTGGTCGGAGAAGACTGTAAAGACTCTGCCCTCCAACATGTACCGGAAGTGCTTGATGGCTTCGTGAATCACTAGCAACTCTCGGTCGTACGTTCTGTAGCGTCGCTGGGTGTCGTTCAGCTTGCATGATAAAAATCCCAGAGGCTCTGTTCCAGTGCTCGTTGTCTGGTGCAGGATAGCTCCGAGCCCATCATCCGATGCGTCCACAGTTAGGGACCATGTAGCTGTTGGATCAGGATGCGCAAGTGACGGAACCTTGGTTAGTTCCGACTTGCACCTCTCGAATGCTGCCGATGCCTCGTCGGTCCACTGAAGCTCCGTTTTATCGCGCTTTTTGTTTCCCTCTATCAGCTGTTGGAGCGGGCGTTGGGTCTGAGCTGCATGCGGTAGGAACCTTCTGTAGAAGTTAATCATTCTTAAGAATGACTTTAGCTGCAGTGCTGTCCTGGGCTTCGAAATCGCGGATATGCCTTGCATCTTCTCAGGCAAAGGTTTCAATCCGTCAGATGAAATTGTGTGCCCCAAAAATCGAACCTCGTCTAGTCCAAATTGGCACTTCTCTTTGTTGATTGCAAGTCCGTATTGGCGTAGACGGCTCAGCACCTCCGACACATGCTGTTTCGTCTATGTAGACGAATACATTACTGAGTCCCCTTAGCACCTCGTGCATGAAGCGTTGGAAGGTCTGGCCTGCGTTGCATAGGCCAAAGGTCATGTAGATGAACTCAAACAATCCAAATGGCGTGATAATCGCCGCCTTCGGGACATCACTCGGCTCGACTGGAATCTGATGAAACGCCTTTTGCAGATCGATTACAGTAAAGACCTTCATCCCGTGTAAAGCAGCAGTGCAGTCTTGCAGGAATCCGATTGGATATCGATCCGGAACGGTGCACGCGTTGAGGGTTTGGTAGTCTCCGCATGGACGCCAGTCTCCGTTGGCTTTACGTACCATATGAAGAGGACTGCTCCCTGCACTCTTGGATGGTCGACAGATTCCCAGTTGTATCATGTTGTCGAACTCGGCTTTCGCAGCGGCGAGTTTGTCGGGAGGAAGTCGGCGTGCCTTCGCGTTGACAGGGGGACCTTTTGTCACAATGTGATGCGTCGTCGTGCACTTAACGTTGCGACGAGGTGCTGTTGATGTGATTTCGGGATACTCTGCCAGAATTGCAGCGTATTCAGTAGCGATTGTTGCGGATGTCGATGATTGTACCAGTGGTTGGTTCTTTGATGTAGCCTTCACCTCAGCTGCGGTCGCAATTTGTCGCTCGATGAGTTTTCGTCCTCTGATGTCCACGAGTAGTCCATGATGCTCGAGCAGATTAGCTCCGACGATTGGGGAGCTGACGTCCGCTATGATAAAAGTCCAAGTAACAGGCCTCGGAAGGCCGAGATTTAAAGTCAGCTTCCTCTTCCCGTAGGTGCGAATAACAGAACCGTTAGCAGCTAACAAGCGGGTGCCAGATTCTGGGTTACTTCGATCTCGGATGGTAGGTGGGATCACGGATACGTCTGCGCTGGTGTCGATCAAAAGCGCGCCAGTGCCATTGTTGTCGCGAATGTATAAGCGATGCACTGATCGCGCGCCGACCAGTTTTTGCGGAGAGGACGGTTTTAGTTTTTTTGCTGTTTGCCGAACTTGCATGGCGGTCGGCATTTCGTGGCGTCTGATCCATAATGGGTGTGGTACCAGCAAGCTTCGGTTGGAGGTTTGGTCTCTGAATTACCGGCACATGGGCACGTGCACTCGGTCCTTTGTGCTATGCTCCTGTGGTCTTCGTCGATTCGGCGTGCCAGCCTCACACCTCTGCCGTTAGTTTGGAGAGCTCTGACAGGATTCTCGTTGTTGGCAGAGTGGCTTCCGCAGAGTCGTGATGCGAGACTGATCCGGTGGTGTAAGGTTTGGACCCTTTCGTCTCCTCATGGACCCTATCGGCAATCGTCGCCAGATTCTGCAGTGAGGCGTCGTTTGCTGACAGAATGCTGCGTAACGTGATGTCCAGTCTGTTAAGCCACATCAGTTTTAGCGTCTCCTCCGAAATGCTGTCAGCGGCGAGTGTTCGCATTTGGTTCAGCAGCTGTGATGGTCGCTGATCGCCCAATTCGACCTCCGACAACAGTTTCTGGATACGCTGCTGGGCAGACTCCGCAAAGGCTCTAATGATTTCTCGCTTGAGGTTGTCATATTTTCCTTCCGCTGGTGGACACGGCACTACGCACTTGCTTCACGACTCTAATGTCTAGGCTGGCGACGATCAGCTGGAAACGCGTTGTGTCTCCTGTTATGCGGCTCGCCCCAAAGTAAGCCTCGATTTGCTCGAACCACAGTTCGACGTCCTCCTCCCAGAATGGCGGAATCCGGAAGGAGGTCCGCCCTATCGTGCGTGGCTGCCGGGATGTTGTTTTTGTCTTCGTCTGACATTTTAATTGTTACGGTCGAGCTTGGGGGGTATTCGCTTGCGCGCGCCGCTTTACGCCGCGGACGTGGTCCCTGTACAATATGTACACTAGGGACGCGATATTTACGATGAGCACGCACAATAGTGTCACCTCAAGACGGTCACTTTGCACCGCGAGTGCCGAATTTATCACTAAGGTGTTCGTTACCTCACCCGTCACCTCTTTCACCGGCTTATTTCCCATTCACGCTGTCGTGGGAAAGCGAGCACTACACACGCGAGATTGGCAGTTACGTAACGCCGGGCGCTATGTTCCGCTCGCAGGAGGCAGGATCGCCAGTTATGGTCCGTGGAAATTCGAAACGCGAGAGAACAATATGGAAAACTATTTATTGTCTACTGATCTTACAAAATTGCTACTGACTATATCAACACTCGCTAAGATAAACTGATTTAAATCTATCCGTTGTTTAGATGTTGACTCTTCTATCGTTCGAGGTGAAGTGGTTAGCGTCTCGTCGACGCGATAACAAAATTCCCAACTGAGTGCTTGCACTCATATCATATTCGCTGAGCATGCACACGCGCAACTCGTCGACGCGATACAATCCCCAACAGAGCGTTCCCAATCACAGCATAACCGCTGACCATGCACACGCGCAACCAGCAGACATGCTGAGTGGAGCTCTGGTCATGTAAACTGATATCGCATGATTATCGCGGTGGCTGGAACATCAGGACAATGTTGCGCCGCATACAAGGTTGCATGCCAGTGTGAAGCTTTGGGCAATGTTGCGATGCATGCGTTGTGTTGTCGCCACAGCTTCATTGAGTCCAATTCCTTTCATTATATATCTTATAGATCCAAGAAACGACATAAGCATATGAAAATGACCTAGTTTTACAATAACGTTGGATATATCAGATTGAACATCAGCAGCAGCTACAATTTCGCGAGCTTCATAGTAAAGTGACGGATTAAAACTAATGACGTAAGAATTTTATCCGTGTGATTCGGCACTACGTACTGCACAATCTAATGTGGTGTAAATTTTATCTGTATTACTTGCAGGATGATGAATAAAGAGTAGGAACATTACGGTCGATGTTGTAAAGCCATTATTATTTTTCGTTCACAGTGATTGTGTTTTTTTTCCTTCGTAGCACGAATGAGTCAAAATATCAGTTGCAGTATCTCGAAAGCAAATTATTGTTAAAGATTTACTTTTCGTGGTAATTACAACATTACTCCCATATCGAGCAAACAATTTTCATATTATTGTTTTATAGTCTGGAACGTAATCGTTCATCACATCTTTCAACTCAGGCAATGTGAATTGACAATCGTCATTAATTTCTTCGTAATGAAAAACATTCTCCATGGCAATTCTAATATTTTCATCCAATGGACGGCCTGCGTCACACTTTCCACTAACAAAAAGTTGGAAAAATATTTATCATGATAATTAGCTTCGACAGATACTAAGTCATACTCAAAATTCACACGCTCCTTTACACTTCTTTCATATTTATCACTGCGCGCCTCTGCAACTTTTAATACTGTTTCTTTAAATGTAAGAGTACTCACTTCTCTAATAACGCATCTGTATTTTTTCCCTCTTTTTCTCTCAATTCCTTCACTCGCTTCTTCTCCATAAAACAAAAATAATTTTTTGAAATCAAAAGAGCTGATTCTATTCTTACATGGAGATTTTGATGTGCTCGGTTCTTCTTGGCGTCGTTTAAAAGCCGCAATACTCAAATTGTCCGTGTAATTCTTACGACAATTACAATACTATGAACATTCACAAAAGTCACAGTATTTAACTATTCATTGTCACCATCAACTCTAGGCATACTAGCATATTTTAATGTTTGCAGACCACGCCTAACTTCTACTGCATCACCATTCGATAACAATTCATTGCATATAAAACATGTATCACTCATTATGAAAACTGTTCAAGAGTATGAAGCTACTAAAATAACGTCTTTAACAATCAAGAATTTTTTTTCAACTGAGCTAAACATCGCCCGACACGCAGTAGCAGGTATAAAGGGACGGAACAATAAAATACGGAACATCTGCCAGTGGATGTCGTTTGTATAATATATAGTAGATTTTACTAAATTCCAAAACGTCTATAATATAAGTATATTTTTCACAAAACGTCCTAGAAACTTAAAAACATGAATAAAAAGCAAAAGAGTTTACGACTTGGTGTACGGTAAACAATACCGTTTGTGACTGTATTCTAACCGCGCTCTCAGCGCTCTACTCCAAAACGGTTAATTTTGCAGAAAATAATAATTTAACGACAAATAATTTTTAAACTGACCTCTTTTGACCTCCGAGCAATAGGTCGCGAGATATTTGCGAAAAACTGATTTTCGTGACCTTTTGACTGATATAACTTTTATAGCACGGAATTTTTCCGCAGATTGAGGTTTAAAAAATGCCTAAAATGACTAGACAAATATTGCTCTATAGCAATATGGTTCCATAATAATACAGCGCGTCTTGTTGCATAGTAATACAGGGAAATTCAAGCCGCTATAACTTCGTTAAATACTATTCGATCCTTTTGAAACTTTCAGCCCAGGTTAATCTTATAAATTAAAATTTGTGGGTGCATAGAGGCACGGATTTAATTTCAGTATTTGTAGTATAATCTGAATTAGAAGCGTATTACGCTATCAAGCAAAGAACTGGACAGAGCCACCAGAGAAAACGAAAGAGTTACCAGAGAAAATAAAGAGATGAAACTCTGAATTCAAAATTTGGAGAAAATTTTACGTAAATTATCAAACGTCAATTAGACTTAAGTGATGATGCCACATAGTACGTCCGGAAAACAAGGATCCATAGCATATAAGACAAGCGAACATAAAGAAGCCACGTAAAAGGCTCGGCAAGCAAAGAAACCAACAATACAAGATGCGAAAAGACAGCAATTCATGGTGTCGATATCATACTATGCACGGGAGGAGCAAACAACAGCGCAAACTAATGTGCTATACTTGCTGCGATGGATAACGAAATGGACACCGAGATGGATTGCCAAGAAAATAAAGGTAATATTTATGATTCTCATGGTAACTTTATAGAATATTTAAAATCAAAAAATAAGGAGAAGGAGAAGAAGCTAACCGGTGTGTTTGCTGGTTCTTCCGTTGAAAATAATAAGACTATTGAAACAGTTTCTCCGATTGATGTCTTTGGGCAGCGCGGAGAGAATATTGTTCGGCCATTGTCAGCCGAACATAAGATAGATAATTTTGAAGTTAAGAGAACGACCGCTGATAAACTCACAATAAAAATAAAAAAGGGCTGATTTCGAGCTAACGAAAGATGCTCTAAATAGTGTGAAAGCTCCCTACTTCACATACACGGGCCTGGACTGTGGGGAGAATAAGTTGTTGTCCCTGAAATGTTACAAATGTTACATTTTATTTGGTGCAACTTTTAAACCAAAGTAGTCCAAGTGCTCTCCAACAGATAAGGTACTTGAACTTTAGAGCTGTGAGGTGGGAGTGTCTTCAAAACATTCAGGTTAACCAGTGTTACAGGTGCCAAAGATTAAGTCATTCGGCTGCCAATCGTGTCATGCACTATCGGTGCGTTAAATGTAAAGATATTCATGCCCCCGGTGAATGCAAATTGGCTCAGATGGAGCCAAAAAGAAAATTATACTGTGTTAACTTTTGTGTATTTGGTCATCCAGCATCATATCAAGGATGCCCTCGAAAGTTAAGCTCCCCAAAAACAGACCCAAATACACCGCAGTGTCATACCTCCCAATTTCGTCAAGGCCAGGGTATCATTCGCACTTGCTGCTAGAGGATCAGCAGACAACAATGATAATAAAATAAATAATCAAAGTGACAATAATGAGGTGCTTCTCAAAATTTATCAATAGCTTGAATTTCTCTCGGAAAAAATGAATAAGGAAGATATTAAAAATCAGTTTCGGTTTCAACATTTCCGCCAACATGCTCCAAAATAGTTTGTCATCTAGTCCCGTTTCCATGGATGGGCTTCGTCTTATCTTGGTCAACATAAACTCCATTTTGAGTCTATATCGACGTGACTATCTCTTTCAATTTATTGTTAAGTAAAAGCCTGACATCATACTTCTCTCTGAAACCCACCACAATTCATGGCACTGTATGACATTTAAGGATATTGAATTCGTAAGAAACGATGGGGTAAACGGTGATTGGGGACAGACTTACGATCATGTCAGATGGGGTTTGTACCCAACTTCTCCGAAATACGGTCATCAGCAACAAATAATTTCAAGAAACATGTCAAAGAGATGTGCACGTTTAAAGGAAAATTCATTGTTTCTCCATTTCAACGGTCGCCATTTGGTTGCAAACTAACAAAAATCAACTTAATCATGAATTCCAAGCAATATGCATTAATATAAATCTTATTTGAAAATTTCAAGAATATCAAATCAAAATTGACGTGTCTGAACCGATGAGAAGTCCATAAAATACCAAAACCATGTGTTATTGTAATTGTAGAAAGTTCAAAGGGCTAAAACTTCCGCAAATATGATTCGATTTTCATCAAACTTACAGAGTACCAGGACCTTTTGTTAGACTAGTCAAATATCGAATTTTGTTGAGCTTAAGAGTACCTATATGATTTTATTTGGGGAAAATGTGAAATTCGAAATTTCAACTTCTAAGGTATTTGTTGTTGTGGTACCAATAAGCATCTACGTCCATAATTTTTTTCAGATTTTTTGGATCACAGGTGTCCAATCGCGAGGTGGGGACACACAATTTTCGTGTATTTCCCCTCCCTGCGCCCCTTAAAGCAAAAATATGAAACCCATATTGACTACCTTTGATGCAATTTTTTTCGGGGGCCGCTCCCCTATGTGGGGAGAACCCCCTTAAATGCCTCTTAACATTTTTTTGTGATTGAATTTACAAGAGAGCACCACTTTACACCTACAAGTAAAATTTGGTGTTTCTAGCTTAAGTACTTTGCGAGAAAAACTGCTGTGACACACAGACGGACAGACAGGTCGCGATTTTAGTAAGGTTTTGTAAAATTATTTTACAAAATCCTTAAAAAACCGATTGGGAAACGTTTCAAAGAAGTTTAATAGGGATTAACAGAAGCAATGTCCTCCTTCTGGTTCTGGCAATGCTTGCTCGATGATTCCTAATGACGAGAATCAAACTAACGATGAAGTAATTTTTTTCTATTTGTCGAAAATCGAAAGGATATGGAAGGATATGAAACACGAACTATCGCAAGGTTCAAACGATTGAAAAACCTTCTTCTCACATGCGTTAACAATATTTCTCGTCGGGTTTTGGATTACAACAATTTCTCGTGGGCTTTGTTGAAATTACACCTGAAGAATGTCTGGAAATGAATTCGTTCATACTTCAGGAGTGATATCAGCAATCAATAGGCAGAAAAACACGGGGGAATATTAGCCCAGAGGACCCAGATTGCGTTTTCATGAAAGCGAACAGCTCATTCCTTAAGAAGTCTCGAGTGAAGGTATCGAATCTTGAAGTTGCTCGTGATGAAATAATTGGCCTCGATAGGGCTGAGATCGAAATTGATAGTACGACCCCGGATAAAAATGAAAACAGGATTATATGTGATAGATTGCAAAAACTTACTGTGCCTGAAACTCATTTTGAATTTATTCATTTACAAAACCAGGGAATCAAATAATTTCAGAGGCCATTGAAGCAAAAGTCTCCGCCTTCAAATCATGCCCGAATGGCGGATCAATTCTTCATTTTAAAGAAGCGTTGACATTTAACCTCATACCGAGCTTGAATTTTATTAATCAGTTTTGTTGGAGCGTGTCTCATTGATATAGGGAAAGCCTTCGATGCGGTATGGTTCGATGGACTAATTTTTAAACTCCTTCAGGACAGATTCCCCAGATACCTATTTGCCATGATGTGCAATATGTTATGCGAGGAATCAATTGTTGTAACTGATGGAAACCTAAATACAATGCACAACTTCAAGGTCTTGAATAGTCTACAGCAGGGAACAGTTCCTGCGCCTCTGCTTTTCCCAATATCCATTTGCAAGTTGTTGAACGGCTTTGATTTTAGTATCTTACCAACGCGACCATTGGTAGCGTTTGCTGATGATCTGATCATTTAAGCAACAGAACAAAAAGCTACAACAGTTCAGGGCAATCTTCCAAAGATGTTCAATGATGTGCAGCTATACACCGGCAATTGGCGAATGAAAATCAATGCGAAGAAGTGCGAAACAATTTTTTTCGGACAACGCTGCAGCGGGCCAGTCAAGACCTGAAACGTAATTGGAAAAATTTTCACATCATGGCTGGTGAGGGTAGTTCAGGACGGGTTCCACATAAAACATGTGTTCGATACCCAGCTGTTCATCTCGATCAGTATCTGTCCTATACTGAAAATGTCGAAATCATGCTCAGTAAGGCACTGAAAGTAATCATGGCCTTCCGACGGCCCTTTCATTCCAGATACATGGATCAAATGTTGTAAGACCCTGGTTAGAACAGTTTTGACATATGAATGTCAGATCTGGTACAACCAGAAATGTCTTCGCGCATGTAATGGCTTATACAGAAAACATAAGATGGATTAGAAACACTATATATCGAATAGAAGAGTTTATCAAGCTGCTAAAGTGACGAGAGTCGATATCTTCATACTGAGGCTTCTTCAGAATCATATCGCAAGATCTGTTACTGTGAGCGAAAACCCTTGAATTCCACAGCCGTTCCACCCTGCACGCGGGTATATTAAGGCTTGCCTCGCTTCTGGTTTCTTTCCTCCCAAATAATTCGTGTATTTGGGTCTCAATCGATATGTTTTTTTTTAATTCTGACGGTGTTTCAACCATTTATTACATATACGAGTATAGACGGGCCACCGAAAAAAAGATAAAATATCCTCCAAATTTGAATTCACGAGCCCTCCCATTCCAATGGAACTACTCATTTGCTACATTCGTTGAGGCTGGTCAAGCTGGGATGGAACAATCTAGGTATTGGTGGTTGAATGGTAATGCCTAAATTATTTGAGGTAATTTCTTGTTTTGTGTTTTTCCTTGCATAGCTTTGAGTTTCATCTCATTATTGCTACATTTAGTCTTGTGGTGATGATAAATTTCAATAATTCGGATAGGTATATGTTATGTTTAGCATAGTAGGTTTAGAGATAAGGTTTAACGTGAATGCTAGGAATATTGTGATCGTATTTTGTTGTATAAGACAATGTTTTTGATTGAATTCGTTAGAGTTATGTTATAACATATTATGTGTAGGATAAAAGTTCACTATTGTTTTAAAATTATAAAATTTTTTTGAATAATGTTGTTTGATTCTTTCTCCTTTTGATAATTGAATCAGAAAATATGTAATAATTTTAATTAATTTGATATTGTTTTTTTTATTTAATGTTTTTGATTGCTAACGTATAAATTTAGAGAGCCATTTGGGCCATAAAGTTTTAGTATTTTAATTGTCTGGAATTTTCTTATATTCTTTGAAAATTTTTAGAATTGTTATTTTGACTTTGACTTGAATCTAAATAAGACTTTTTATCGCATTTTTATTAAGTTGTGCCTTAGGCAAGTTTTGTCGGACAGTGCTGGTTAAGTTATAATTTCAGTAAAAAGACTCACTAGAAATAATTTATTGGGTTCTGATGTCTTTGTTTTATATTTTTTCCGTGTGGACTTAATTATTAACTATTTTTAATAGAAATAAACTTGAAAGTTTTTTTTAATAAAGCTCGTTTTGAATATTTACACTCGTTTACAATGAGTTATTAGATTAGAAAATTCAATTGCATGAAATTTTATTAGCCTTTTCTTGGTATTTCGTGCTTTGATGGAAATTCCAACGAGTTTCTTCTACTGCGTATCGTCAATTATTGTACTTTTTTCTTCAGAGTGCCTGATATTTCCAAAAAAAAACCATAACAAAACTTAAAACAATTTGGGCAGACAGACCTACGCTCATGTCCGAAGGGCTTTGTATCCAACTTACGAAACGCTGTCGCCAGCAACTAATAAAGTCAATAAACATGCCAAAGAGATGTCCACGTATAACAGAAAATCCATTGTTTCTCCATTTCCAACGGTCGCCATTTTGTTGCAAACTAACAGAAATCACTCAAATCATGAGCTTCCAAAAATATTTCTAGTATCGATCTTAACTTAAAAATTTTAAGAAGGTCAAATCAAACCTGCAGTGTGAGATTCGACGGAAAGTCCATAAAATACCAAAATCGTGTGTTACTGTTGTTATAATTAGAGAAATTTCAATTAGCTGTAACTTTCGTGAATATGATTCGATTTTCATCAAACTTACAGAGTATTAGATCTTCTATAAGACTACTTAAACATCGGATTTCGATGAGTTTAGGGGTATCGATACGATTTTATTCGGCAAAATGTGAAATTCGTAGATGATACTATTATTAACAAAGTTGAGTGAATCTTAACTGCTGAGGTACTTGTTGTTGTTGTATTCATAAAAACCTGTCTACATAATTCTTTCGTGTATTTCCCCTCTCTGTGCACTCGAAGCGAATAATGTCAGTTCAAGACCTGTTTCCAAAAGCTCTTATCGAGACCTTTCATTTGATATCCATATCGGCTACCTTTGATCAGGGGCGACTCCTCTGTATAGGAGAATTTTTTTGGTGTTGAATTTTGAAGAAGGCAGCACTTTACACCTGCATTCAAAATTTAATGTTTCTAGCTTGTATCGTTTGCGAGAAAAATCGCTGTGGTACACGGACGGAGAGACAGGACGCGATTTTGGTAGGGTTTTGTAAAATTATTTTACAAAACCCCAAAAAGGGAAAATCTGGGATTTCTCTGGAATATTTTCGAATTTATATCATCAAAGTCATGAAAATATTGACATGAGATACTGAAACTGATCTTTTTGTAACCGTTTTAGACGTATTCAGGGTAATAAGGAAATCAAACATTTGTAAAAGGACCAAACACCGTAATATCAGTTTCAAGAATGCACCTTTTCCACTCTTTTCGCTCTCCCAAAATTAGACCACGACCTATACATGATGGTTAAATGAGAAGTTTTAAAAGTTTATGATACAGTAATAATCTCACAAGGCCGGCATATTACGCTGGGAGACTTCCTCGCGAAACAGTATTTCCGTAGCTCAAGGTTTTCTACGCGCAGTGCGCTGGGCGATTATTATTTTTTTTTTCAAAATCTTGGATGCGTCCTGTAGATGGATGGCATTTTTTTTTAAATATTGACCTTTGACGTCCTCTGCACGTTCTATACACGGAAAATTACGGGAGGTTTCCTCATCCTGCAAGAACGTGGCCTAAATTTCTGTATAGTAGTGTAATCTTTTGATACTTAAATATTTCGGAAGCATTTTTTGGGTTTTGAGATGTAGCAATAAAACGCTCAGCCCATAAATACCACAGATGAGATTATACTAGAGTAATAAGCTTAAGTATTTATTATTACTGATTTAAAACGATTAAAACCCTTGACCTTGACGAATAATTATTCTTTCAGTTTTATTTTTCCGAGCTTTTGGGAAAAACTGCGTTTTTTCAATTTATTTTAAAGCTTTTTCTTGTTCGGTTGACAACACTGCCTAATTGACGTCCAACAAAGGAATAGGCTACATATTTTTGATACCTTTTCAGTTTCAGCCAAATAGTTTTGGTGGAGGGAAGTAGCGGATGAAAGAAACCAGCAAAGTTGAGCCTAATCAGTGGGCAAGTTGTTTTTTAAGCCAGATTACAAAAACAAAACCCTTCATTACTTTTTTCTTGAAAGGCCGTCGGGCCTTGCTTTGCTGTGTGAGCAGATGCGTTTCGACTCCTTTGAGTCATCTTTAGTGTCTGATGGAAATTACTTTATATAGTCGTAGGATGACTTTATAAAGTCGTATGATGGGACTTTATGTAGTCGTAGGATGAATTAAGCAGGTAGAACTAAATTAAGTCTGGTAGAGGGGGATCAGGTTTTTTGTTTTATGGATTCTTGGATATCCGTTTGTTCTGTTTCGTCTCGTTTCCGTTTTTGCCGGAAAAAATTGCGCCAGAATTTATAACAAGTTGTTCGTTGATAATGTTACCGTCTGTTTTTCTAGGATATAAAGTCTTGGGCCCTTGCTTTATTTGTGTAGCAATGTCTATTTGTCATAGCGTCAGGCTTGTGTGCGTAGTTTTGTAGGTGCTTCGCATCATTGGAGTCCGCCTTGTTGTGCAAGAAAGATCGTAAGTGTTCTTTGTATCTTTTCGTTAGTTTCCGTGTTGTCCTTGCTATATATAACATGTCGCAGTCCTTGCATGTCAGTTTATATATGCCGCTGTTCTTGTATATTAATGTGTCATTCAGTTTGGGTTTCAGTTTGTTTCCGATGTTGTTGTGAGTTTTGGATTCAGCTTGCGGTTTGTACTTCCTAAGGAAGTTTGATAGTTTGTAGGCCTCTTTGCCAACGTATTTTAACGAAATCCACTGTTGGTCGTTCTTCTTTGTTTCAGTCAGTTGCCGTTCCTGTCTTTGTTTGTACTGTGTAACAAGTTTGTCAATGTAATATTGTTTGTATTTGATATTACTAGCTATTCTTTAAATGTTGTTTAGTTCGTTGGAGTAGTTGGTTGGTGTCATGGGGATGGAGCAGAGTTTCCGCACCATTGACCTGTATACCAGGAGCTTATGTTGTGTGAGATGCTTCGATTTAACGTGTATGGTATGATCAGTTGTGGTTGATTTTCGGTAATCGTGTTTGTTCACATGTCACGGTTAGATCGTATAGTTGAGTTGTTCGTTTGGTTCTTTTTCTATAGTGAAATTAATATTCGGGTGTATTTCATTTATGCTGGTAGGTTGTTCGTCCTGTTTATTTTCTTGTGAGTCGTTAACGATGAAACAGTTATCCACATATCGTCCGTAAAATATGACATTAAATTTGTTGACAATTTTGAGTATAAGGACTTCTTCCAAAGATTGTAAGAATATTTCTAATGTTATTGAGGACATTGGATGTCCTAGACTGTCCTTAGCAATGTATGTATAGTTATTGAACTTAAAGCTGTTCTGCTTGATTATGGTCTTTATTAGATTAAGTAGTTGATCTGTGAATCATTTGCTGTTATTGAATGAAAGTTTTTCTTTTAGCACAGTCAGTATTTCATCCACCGGGACAGACGTATAGAGGTTGGCGATGTCTTGTGATAAAAGTTGACTAGTGTTAGCCAATGTTAAAGAGGTGGTAGAGTTCACCAGATCACGGTTGTTCTTTAATGTATATTTGTCGTCAAGGTATATGACATCAGCCATTGTCCTTGCCAAGTATCCTGCTGATTGGTATGCAGGAGATGAGGGGTAATTGCCGGCAGGCCAGATAGGGATATTGGGTTTGTGGAGCTTAGGTTGTGCTTTAAGGGTTGGTGTGGATAGATTTGGGTTCATGTAGCGGTACTTGGTATGAAAGAAATATTGAGTGGGGATTGTGTAAAAGCAGTTCATAAACCTGCCTGGAGCTTTTGAGTAGAATCAGGGTTTACCAGTTTGTTTTCGATGGCTTAAATGAAGTCTATTCTATATTTAGTATCTAGTCAGTTATTTTTAGAATCACCGTTGTGTGCCCTTTAACAGCCTTGTCACTGTTTGTAGGTTATTCGTAAGATTTTTTCTGAATGTGTCTTAATATCTTATACTCTTCAGGGAAATTTTTTTTCTTATGCTAGTGCGTACTTTTGATAGTATATCTACTGCAGTATGCCTTGTATGTGTCTATCGCTCCTGCGGTAGTTTGTTAATCGCTAGTTCAGGGCCGATTACTAGTTGTTCTAGGCCTTTGTTGCGGTTTTGCTATGAAAGTTGTATTTCAGCCCCTTATGTAACAGCTCCATTTCTGATGTCGTAGAAGGCGTATCTGATAGATTTACAGTCAGTAAAAAGAAGGCTCTGTATACTCGTGGGGTCGTTGTGTTTTGTCTTTTCATCAATTTGTGAAGTTTCTTTGTCATGGTCTCATATTTAGTTTTGAGCTGAGTATCAATGTTTTGTCTACCATCATTGTAGAGTTGTAAACAGTTTTCAGTTTGTATTCTATTAATTAATTGGAAGTGTGAATGTAGTAGTTGTCAGATGATCTCGTCCTTTTTTATGTACAGTGTTTTCATTTCATTTTTAATGCGAAGTAATTGTGCACTACGTTGGGTGCTCTGTGCAGCAATTGTGTTTTGCCTTATTGCGATTTTTGCAAATGCTGGTGTTGTGCTGTTTTTTAAACACTGTTTGTTTGCTATGGTTTGATGAAGTCTTAGGGTAAGGTTGTGGAATGATCGCAACTGTTATGGCTGGTTGGCAGTGTTGTATTCAATTATTTTGTTTATTGGATATCCGCAGGCTAATTTTCTTTTTTCTTTAAAAGCCGTCGGGCCTTGCTTTTTTGCGTGAGCAGACGTCTTTTGACTCCTTAGAAGGAAAGGAATTTATATAGTCATAGGTAGTACTAGATTAGGTCAAGTACTAAATTAAATCAGGTAGAGTTGCTATTTGCCTTCTGACTGATAAATTCATAATATTATCGGTATTGCCCCAATTACGTCCAAATATTTTCCATAATTTCTAGTGTTTCTAGTGACAGCAGAGATGATAAAAACGGATTTATATAGTAATTACTATCGTTGTTGCAGTAATTAAAAAATTTAAATGAACATAAATCTGGTGAAAATTAACTCACTGTACCGTATTAAGTAAACTTGAATCATATAAATAATGAAATTGGTGGGTCCAACGAGCATAAGTATTGTAATTGTTAATCAACGATATGCCGTTAACAATTATTTGATTACAATATCCTTCCGACTTTGTCACTAGATCTAGTGGAAGATTGATCACTTTAGTGACAATTGTTAATATTCTGGTGACTAAAAATAGTGCATCGACTATTTCAGCATTTGTATTTATTCGAATTTTTTCGTTAGTTAGATGTTAGTCAGTGCAATCTCGAGGATAACAAATTAGAAACATACAATTTTTAAACTTATTTGGAAATCGATAGTAGTTATATTATTTATCCAATCAATTCGAACAAATTCAGCCATTATATTGGCGTTTCATACCGATAGTCTAAACTCAATTCTTATTCGATAGTACTCATAAGAAATCAGCTAAAGGCTTCGCCACATAGAAGGCAGGCAGGTAGATGACGATACTTTACTTTGTTTTCTTTCAAATCGGTCGCTGGTCTGGCGATCAAAAATTTTGAAATCAAATTTTCACGCATACAATCATTGAATTCAATTATCAATTACTGCCATTTATCTCTTTTAACGGCACATCATAAAGAAAATGTAGCCGAAAATGATGAAAATTTCAATTTCTGCCGTTTCAACCGGGAAAAAATTAATAAATTTATTACTACCTTTAGACATATCTGGCGAATTTTTTCTTCTTAGTTTTTGCAAAACTGTTGAGTATTTCATGCTGGAATGGGGAGATTATTTTCTTCTTCACGGCAATAGGCTACAGATTTAATAAATTGGTTAAAAAACAGCAGCTCTACCCATCTGCATTCGAAAATTCTCAGTGAATATGCATCATACAGAGCAAAATCGAGTGGAACTTGCAACGAAAGGGTTCCGTATAATCCAGTAGATTTTTGAAACATAGCCTCATTTTCTGTTTAGTACTTATGAAAAATTTGTCTGATACAAATTGAAAAGATATTTTAATTCCATCTTGTCATATATTTGGGAATATGTGAACTAAGACGATTTCTAGTGGGCGCTCTGACTATCCAATTTTATATATATATATATATATATATATATATATATATATAGATATATATATATATGTATATATATATATATATATATATATATAGATATATATATATATATATATATATATATATATATATATATATATATATATATATATATATATATATATATATATATATATATATATATATATATATATATTGTCGCGTGTTTTTGGTTCGCGGCCAATAATTTTAATGTTCCGGGAAAGTGAAAACGCAATGTCCTTTAATTTAAGTTAAAAGAGTTTATTTAATTAGATAAAATGCACAATAATCAGTTAACACTTTCACTAATTTTAATTTTCACTATTAAAAAATCTAACACTTGTCCATAAATTTCTTATCGCAATTATCTTCTAAATTACTTCACTTTTACGAAACACACTATCGCAGTTCTTATCGCGGTCGAATGAATGATGATCCCCCCATTCATTCAGCTCGCCTTTATATAGGGTCTCTACCTATTCACCCATTTCTCGTACATTGGCGAATGTTCTACCGAGAGGTACCTGGTAGATTCAAGCAAATTAATGAATGGAGTGACGTCACTTGCAGATGTTGATCATGCTTGTTGGGTTCTCGTGGTTTTGAGTGAATTCGTGTTCTTCATTGTTGTGAAAACAATTGCGACAGTAGCTCGCAGAATTATTTGTACATGTAACACTGCCCCCACCTCAGTTCTTTTCGCCCCGAAAAGATGTGTCGCCAGTTGTAGTCAATTCTCCCTGGATGTAATATGGGGCAAGACGGTCTAGATGCACGATTTTCATTTTGGCTCTCGGTTTACGGTGTTCCTGTATGCGATATACGACGTCGTTGATTCGCTTTGTGACTCGGTATGGTCCCTCCCAGTTATGTTGCAACTTTGGAGACCTACCCTTTCGCCGTTGCGGGTTATATAGCCACACCAAGTCATCTTGCTGGAAGCCAGTAGAATTAGCCTTTAGATCATACCTGGTCTTCATGCGGTCAGTAGCCGATTCGAGGTGTTTTCGCACTGTCCGATGTATCTGGTTCAACCGTTGTCTTAGATCACTTGCGTAGTCCGAGATCGTTTGGGGTTTCTCGGGGGGTGTTCCAAACTTCATATCAGCTGGCAGACGAATAGTCTTTCCAAAAATGACTTTGGCTGGGGCTTGGCTCGTCGATGCATGTTCGGCAGCTCTGTACGCCATCAAAAATAGTGGGATATGTCGGTGGTCGGATGGTTCTCGTCAACCACCTGGGCAAGGTGTTTATTGAGCGTGCCGTTGAAACGTTCGACCATTCCATCGAATTGGGGATGCAGCGGTGTTGTCCTCGTTTTCCGTATTCCGGGCAGCTCGCACATTTCGCCAAAAACTAGTGACTCAAAGTTTCGGCCTTGATCCGAATGTTGTTTGCAAGGCACACCGTACCTACTGACCCAATTTAACACTAGCTGTTTGGCTACAGTAGTTGCTTCCTGGTTGGGAATGGGGTAGACCTCGGGCCACTTGCTGAAATAATCGGCTACAACGAGCGTGTATCAATTTCCCCATTCAGATTCAGGAAAGGGTCCAGCGATGTCAACAGCGATCCTTTCAAACGGTACCCCCACGTTATAGGTTTGCATTTGTCCTCTCAGTCGTCGTTTTGGACCTTTGACGGAAGCGCAAATTGTGCATCTGCGACACCAGTCCTCTACGTCTTCTCGAGCATGGAGCCAGTAGAATCTTTCCCGCAATTTCGCTAAGGTCTTGTTAACACCAAGATGGCCTCCCGAGGATCCTTCATGCATTTCCTTTACCACATCGTGGATTCGGCTTTTGGGTAGTATAGTTTGCATCCTATAGAAGCTGCCATCCGCCGTTTCCCATTTCCGCTTGAGTACACCATCCTCCACCTGAAGGGAGTTCCATTGTGCCCAATAGCTTTCAGGGTTGTGCCATGCGTTGAAACGTCCTTCCACTCTGGTCGCCCAGTCGTCTCCTTCCATACGAGCAATGGTCCGATGTCTTCATCGGCTAGCTGGGCATTTCGAATCTCCTCCGATGACCAACCTTCATCGAATTCGGCCGTTATCAGTCGCAGATCAACGGGCGGTTTCTTTTCCTCAATCCGTCGGCAATTCTTGCAGTTAGCTGGACATGGGCGACGAGATAGGGCGTCAGCATTTCCGTGAACTCCGCCCTTTCGATGAACAATTTCGTAGTCGTATGACTGCAATCTTTCGATCCATCTCGCAACTTGTCCCTCGGGGTTTTTGAAGTTAGGTAGCCATCTCAGCGATGCATGGTCCGTTCGAAGAACAAATTTCTGGCGATATAGGTATTTGTGGAACTGCTTGGTGGCCTCTATTAAAGCCAATAGCTCCTTCCTGGTCACACAGTAGTTCCTCTCACTTTTTGAAAGAACTCGACTGTAATACGAGAGGACTCTTTTTTCGCCATTGATCTGCTGGGAGAGTACAGCTCCAACCCCGCCGTTGCTTGCATCAGTGTCAACTACAAACATTTTTCCGGGCTTCGGATACGCCAGCACGGGTGATTCACACAGCTTTTCCTTCAGGGTCTCAAAGGCTGTCTGGCATTGTTCGTTCCAGACATACGGACGATTTTTCTCGGTTAGCTGATAGAGACACTTAGCTATTTTGGCAAAGTCTTTGACGAATCTTCGATAGTAGGTTGCCAGACCCAGGAAACTTCGTAGTTGGCGCTTGTTGTTTGGTGTTGGCCAGCTTTTCACGGCTTCAATCTTCTCAGGGTCTGTTTTGACCCCTTCTGCTGATACGACGTGTCCCAGGTATTTTACTTCAGCTGCGAAAAGGGTACACTTGTCGGGACTAAGTTTCAAATTTGCCAGTCGCAGTCTGGAGAAAACCTCTTCTAAGTTCCACTAATGCTCTTCGAACGTTCTCCCGATGACAATGATGTCATCTAGGTACACCAAGCAGGTTTTCCAGGTGAGACCACGTAGCACGTATTCCATCAAGCGTTCAAAAGTGGCTGGAGCACTGCCAAGCCCAAACGGCATCACCACAAATTGCCACAATCCGGTCCCAACTGAAAATGCGGTCTTTTCTCGGTCCTTCTTGTCGATTTCTACCTGCCAGTAGCCACTCTTGAGATCGAGTGTAGAAAACCATTTTGCGTCGGCTAAAATGTGCATGATGTCATCGATGCGTGGGAGCGGGTAACTATCTTTCTTAGTGACCTCGTTAAGCTGCCTACAGTCGACACAAAAACGAGTGCTACCATCCTTTTTCTTTACTAGAACTACAGGCGCGGCCCATGGACTGACAGAAGGTTCAATAACGCCTTGTTTTTCCATGTCTGAGATCAACGCGCTCACTTCTCCTTGTTTGGCTATAGGGAGGCGTCTGGGTGCTTGTCGAATCGGCTTGGCTCCCTGTGTATCTATGACGTGAGTTACCAGACTCGTTCGGCCTTGGTCATCCGGGCTTGTTGAGAAGATGTCACTGTACTTGGTGACCAGATGAGAGGCTCGTTTGAATAGCTGCACTGGCAATTTGACCTGCTTCAATATTGCAGACGTAGATTCCCGGGCTTTGTCTGTGTCTTGCCTCCTTGCCCAATGATGCTCGTGAAAAGCTTCCAATGAGGTGATGGTGGAAACAGGCTGGCAGCTGCCGATGACTTCTCCCGCTTTGATGCTCGTGGTTGAATCTGCGGTGTTAAGGACTACAATCAAACTGTGAAATGCGGACGTCTTCGTTGGCTCTATCAGATAAGATCGGTGGTCTCCAGAATCACCATCAAGCTTGGCCCATACAATGCTTTCGGAAGAATTCGGTACATCAGTGTCAGTACATACCACTACATTCATCTTGGGAATTTGGACGCTGGGATCCTCCATCAGTACTTCGACATTCTGCCATTTCAATACACGTTTGCCCAAATCCAACGTGATTCCATGTGGTCGCAGAAAATCCCTTCCGAGAATGCAGTCATCCATAATATTCGCAACCAGAAAATTGTGTCGGAACACAAGGTCTCCCAACTGTATCTGGAGGTTGACCTCTCCATGAACAGGTGCAGTTTCTCCCGTAGCTGTTCGTAGTGAGAAAATTCTGCCCTTGTGAAGTTGTTGCTGTCTAACTAGGTCTTGTCGGATAATCGATCGGGTTGCACCAGTGTCGATTGTTATGGTGCAGTTTTCTCCATTAACTTGACCCGGAAGGAATAAGTCCACTTCTCCACGATGTAGTCTTGACACGGTGACGGTGGTGCTGGGGACGTCGATCCTCCTAGCCAACCTCTGCCCCACGAAGTTGACTCTTACATGTTTCCCGACCCCTCTGTTTGAAGGGCTTCCATTCTGGGCTCCTGACTCGGTCTGGATCTCCTTCTAGCTGCACACCCTGGACAATAGCTCGGTTTTCTTCGCTTCTTGCAGTCTCTTTGTAGGTGCCCCTTCTCGCCACAATTCCAGCATCTAGGCGCACCATTTACATGCGGGTTTCGCTCAATTTCGAAGCGCTCACACCTGCACTCGTCTGTCACTACCTCATGAACCCGGGCAGTGGTACGAGTCGCATTCTTCGCTGCCTCAAAGTTCAGACTGTAAGCCAATGCGTCCTTAACCGTTTGCTTTTGAGCTAAACGCACGGCTTGTTGCAATTCCGGGTCTTTTAGTGCGCTGATGAATACTTCTGTTGCTGCATCATCTCGATGTTCTGGGTCTTAGGCTGGGTAAGCCAAAAGTGCTAGTCGCTCAATGTCTTGGGCTAGCTGCTGTAGGGTTTCACCAGACTTCTGCATCCGATGCCTTAGCTGTGACCGGTAAATCTGCTTTAGATGCTCGTCTCCACAATGCATGTCAAACGCATTCATTATAGCATTCGGGTTTGAGTGCAATTCATCGGGGATCGTCTGCAAAAGCTCGGCAGCTGGGCCTCTTAGAGCAAGAATTAATGCAGTTGCTCGTTCCTGCTCATTCCAGTGATTTGCCATTGCGGCAGCTTTAAACTGGGTCTTGTAAATACTCCAGACCATTTGCCCATCGAATATTGGTGCTGTCACATTTCTGGATGTGCTTTGCGCTGCGGTTATAAGCGGGGCTGGTGAAGTAGTTACTACTGCCTTCGCTGCTTCCAATTCTTTTTTCAATTTTTCCATCTCATGGTTCATTCTCTCTTCGACCTGGCTGACGTTTTCCTCGACCTGGTAAACCTTTTCCTCGACGCCTTTAATTTGTTTGTTCAGACTGCCGAGCTCCGCTTTTATTTCGGTTGACTGTTTTTGAAAATCTGCCTTGATTTCGATCGGTTGTTGGTCTAGCTTCGCTGATTGTTCATTTAGCTTCGCAGCTAAACTGGATGTCTGTTCATTTAGCTGCGCTGATTGTTCATTTAACTTCGCAGTTAAACTGGATATCTGTTCATTTAGCTGCGCTGATTGTTCGCTTAGCTTCGCTGTTAAATTGGATGACTGTTCATTGAGCTTCGCAGTTAAATTGGATGACTGTTCATTGAGCTTCGCACTTAAATTGGATGACTGTTGTTGCTGCTCTTGCTGCATCAGCATCAACATTTGCATCAGCGCATTTTCTGGTTCCTTTGGTTTTGGTGTTTCGGCTTCACCACCTTCTGCGCCTTTTTCTGCATCTGAGAGCTCACCCAAATACAGATTTACGCCTTCCGACTCGATCGCGTCACGCAAGCGTGCAATCAGTATGGCCTTTGTACCTTGTGTAGCCAGATTTCGTTGTTTCAACTACTCTTTGAGCTCCGATATGCTCAATTGATTAATTTTGAGATGTAAATTTCCTGGCATTTTTATTGTTTCGGCTATTTTTCCACAATAAAATTTTGTTTGAGGAATGCTGCTTGTCCTAAGTGAAAGAACTACATTGTTCTTTCACCCGAGCATTTTGGCTATCAATTTAATAGCACTTTTTCCGCTCGATGGACTTCAGCTGGTTCCAGCATATGGGCTGGTTCCATTAAAAATCTCGCAGTTTCGTTCGAGGTGACCGATAAACTCCTCAGGAGCTGCCACATCAGTCACCTCGGGGCAGCTCGACTGCGGGGTTCCAGGTGATCACGAACCCATATATATATATGTTGCAGCATGGCAGTGCTGCAAGCTCTATCGAGCAATAATTTCCACTAGTACGCAGTGGTGGCGAACTTATAATAAAATTTTGTTTGAGGAATGCTGCTTGTCCTAAGTGAAAGAACTACATTGTTCTTTCACCCGAGCATTTTGGCTATCAATTTAATAGCACTGCGAGATTTTTAATGGAACCAGCCCATATGCTGGAACCAGCTGAAGTCCATCGAGCGGAAAAAGTGCTATTAAATTGATAGCCAAAATGCTCGGGTGAAAGAACAATGTAGTTCTTTCACTTAGGACAAGCAGCATTCCTCAAACAAAATTTTATTATAAGTTCGCCACCACTGCGTACTAGTGGAAATTATTGCTCGATAGAGCTTGCAGCACTGCCATGCTGCAACATATATATATATGGGTTCGTGATCACCTGGAACCCCGCAGTCGAGCTGCCCCGAGGTGACTGATGTGGCAGCTCCTGAGGAGTTTATCGGTCACCTCGAACGAAACTGCGAGATTTTTAATGGAACCAGCCCATATGCTGGAACCAGCTGAAGTCCATCGAGCGGAAAAAGTGCTATTAAATTGATAGCCAAAATGCTCGGGTGAAAGAACAATGTAGTTCTTTCACTTAGGACAAGCAGCATTCCTCAAACAAAATTTTATTATAAGTTCGCCACCACTGCGTACTAGTGGAAATTATTGCTCGATAGAGCTTGCAGCACTGCCATGCTGCAACATATATATATATGGGTTCGTGATCACCTGGAACCCCGCAGTCGAGCTGCCCCGAGGTGACTGATGTGGCAGCTCCTGAGGAGTTTATCGGTCACCTCGAACGAAACTGCGATATTTTTCCACGTTAATTTTCACAATTGTGCACTTTAAAACTGTTTAAACGTTTTCACTTCCAAATTTCAATCTCACTTCTCGACACCACTGTCGCGTGTTTTTGGTTCGCGGCCAATAATTTTAATGTTCTGGGAAAGTGAAAACGCAATGTCCTTTAATTTAAGTTAAAAGAGTTTATTTAATTAGATAAAATGCACAATAATCAGTTAACACTTTCACTAATTTTAATTTTCACTATTAAAAAATCTAACACTTGTCCATAAATTTCTTATCGCAATTGTCTTCTAAATTACTTCACAATTACGAAACACACTATCGCAAATCTTATCGCGGTCGAATGAATGATGATCCCCCCATTCATTCAGCTCGCCTTTATATAGGGTATCTACCGATTCACCCATTTCTCGTACATTGGCGAATGTTCTACCGAGAGGTACCTGGTAGATTCGAGCAAATTAATGAATGGAGTGACGTCACTTGCAGATGTTGATCATGCTTGTTGGGTTCTCGTGGTTTCGAGTGAATTCGTGTTCTTCATTGTTGTGAAAACAATTGCGACAGTAGCTCGCAGAATTCTTTGTACATGTAACAATATATATATATATATTTATATATATATATATATATATATATATATATATATATATATATATATATATATATATTTAGGGTAGGTAGAATTTCCATATAATGTCTGCTATACGGCATGTACTCCAAATGAATTCTAATGTTAATGTTTATTTGAAGAATTTGAGATGTTTACATAGAGTTCTCACTCAAGGACATAAGAATAAATATAAATTTTAATAAATCGATTGTGAGGCGTGCTGTGTGGCTGGTGGCACCGTCTTGTTGAAACCACATATCGTTGACGTAAAGTTCATCCAACTGTGGCCACAAATAATAATTGACGGTAACTTGAAGGTCGTTTTCATCCACCATCATCATCGATAAAAGTAATTATTACAATAGTAATTTATAATAATTCCCAAACGTTGCTGGTTCATTAACTTTACCATAGTAAAGATGTTAACATTAACTAACATTTCGACATTGACAGTTCATTGAAAATGTTTAAGGGTGAGTTCATATAAAGATACGAAATTCTTATATCCCTAATGCAAAACCCTATATACACGTTCTGCATATGAATATGCTTCTTAGCACGACAGGCCCTCTCGCGTCTTTATTTCCCGCAACAAGCGCCTCTAACTAGCTCGGTCTATTAACCGCATCCTCCAATTAGGAAATTCGAACTGAACTGTCTTCGTTGACTGAGAACATCAGTTTTCCCAACGAATACCTTTTTGCGTATTCGTTGTTCGTCCGTACGATTTTCATGGCCAGCCCATTGCAGCTTTCACACTCTTACAAAGGTTAGTTAAAGTCAACATTTTTATCATGGTTAAGTTCACCAGCCTGCAAAATTTGGAAATTATCAAAAATTACTACCAGAACTCTGAGTCGGTGGTCGCAGCTTTAAGAGCGCTTACTCCAGTTTTCGGCCCTGATAATCGTCCAACCCGACAGGCTTTGCATGCTATAGTGCATAACTTTGAATCCAAATTTTTACTATTGGACGTTTCGGTGCAACCGTAAGTGCATTGATTCAAAACGAGCCAAATCCGTCGATTTCACGTCGTTCTTCAGAATTGGACATCGCTCAGATGGTCCTGTGGCGTATTTTACGAAAACATTTTGGCATACATGGTTACAAGATCAAATTGACTCAAGAACTAAAGCTACTGGATCATTCTAAACTCCGAAATTTGTCCAATTATTTGTGGCCAGAATTGGATGAATATATGTGATTTCAGCAAGACTGTACCACTAGCCATACAGCACGCCTCACATTCGATTTATTGATAGGCAAACTTGGTGAACGTGTTAGCTTGAGGCAAACATGGTGAACGTGTTGGCGATCTAGTGCCATTGGATTTCTTTTTATGGGGCTACATCAAGTCACTAGTCTATGCCAACAAGCCAGCAACCTTAGGCGAGCTCAAAGAAAATATCCAAAGCAAAATCGCCAACGTTCCGGTCGAAATGTGTGCCAGAGTGGTGGAAAATTGGGTCCAAAGAATCGACCACTGGTGGCCAGATCTAAATCGAATTTCATCCATAAAATGTAATGCCTGCACTTCACCCACTATAAATTTGAGCTCAATTTCATAAATATTTCTGTGTTTTATTAATAGAAAAAATTTTGATGTCCTTAATGGAAAATCCTATACTAAGCTCACCAATGGGTTCGAAAATTGCATTTATATTAGGAAACATTGTGATGGAAGATTTGGAAATAGATGCTATTAATAGTATCAAAAATAAACTGAAGGTTCAAATAAGGAACTATAATAGATTCGTGGATGACATTTTTACTATTGTTCATAAAAAATACATATATGATATTTAAAACATATTTAATAGGTATGATAATAATAACCAATTTACTGTTGAGGTCGAAAAAGATAATCGTTTGAGTTTTTTAGAGCTTCAACTAATAAGAAATAATCATTCCATATTAATTGACTGGTTCAGGAAAACTAGCTATACTGGTTGTTGTATTAATTATTATTCACATAACTCTTCAAACCAAAAAAATTGTATTGATCGAGCAATAAAGCTATCACATCTTTCATTTCGTAGTAATAATATGAGTGTTGTAAAAAATATTTTACAAAAAATGATTACCCAGTTAATTTTGTAGATAAATACATTAAGAAACGAATTAACGAAATACTGTTGTTGATATTAAAAAGTCCACAGTCCAAAGAAACATTTTCTATGATTTTCCCTATTTCAAAGATTTATACTATGCTTTAATTAATACGCTAAAATCGTACAATGTTCAATTAATTTTTACGGTACAAAATAAAATTAACTTCATTAAATTAGGTGAAGATATTGTAGATTCTTGTGATGCAAAAAAGTAGTTTATACTTGTAAAATCGATTGCCAGGATTATGATATGACATGCATATATTGGTAAAAAAAATGCAAATTAATAATTCGGGCTAATGAACATAAGAAAGACTCGACTTGCAAAAAAATTAAACCCTAACATAAACTGGGCAAAACCTATCATTCTGGATGTGGAACATTTTTACAGAAACCGTTTATTTTCTGAAATGGCTTATATTCGCATTCACACTGAATAATGTTAGAGACACTGAAAAGCTACAGTACGTTTACAAAGAATCTTTGAATTTAATTGTAAATCATTAATTGTCTTAATTTAGGTTTATTATTTATTTATTCATAGAATTAGAGTTGACAGGTGTTATACCCTTATATCATGTTTGTTGCATAAATATTGTAACTCGACTGTGTCAAAATTGATGCATATTTGTTTTGTTTATATTTTGTTGGTATCAATATGCAATTGTTAGAATTATTTAATTTTATTAAACTTTAAATTTTTGTATGCTGATTTGAAAATTTGTTCAGGCAATGGTCGAAACGTCGTTTTTGTGGATGGGGAACATAATTGATTGACTCCAATCTTTTGGGCATATATTTTTGTAGCAAAATGTGCTGAACAATTTTGTGAATAGCTTTCTGAACACTGCTGCCATCATATTTAATGATATCCACTCGAATCTCATCGATGCCTGGTGCAATTCTGGCCACAAATGATCCTCTAACATTATCACCATAGCGCCCTCCATTGATGGTAACATGACGGCTGTTTCTATCCACGAAATTCGGCATGAAAACCCAAAACAATATTTTTTTGCGGACGCGACACCGTTGCATTTGGCACATTTGGTTTTTTTGCTGACCAATAACGCATAATTTGCTTATTAATAAAGCCATTGAGCTAGAATTGAGCTTCATCGCTGAAGATGATTTTTCAATAACAGTTATTAACAGTAATTTTTAATAATTTTCAAACGTTGCTGGTTCGTGAACTTTCCCAGGGTAAAAATGTTGACTTTAGCTAACGTTTTGACATTGGCAGTTGATTAAAAAGTATGAGGATGCGTTCATATAAAGACACAAAATTGTGATGTCTCTAATGCGAAACCCTGTATATGGTTATGAATGGAGCACAAAATGTTTTAAATTACAAGTTCTTACTAAAAATATTGAAAAATTAACGATGCTTTTTTGAGGCTATAGACTTGTGAATAGTTTTCCGATCTAGCGGTGAGGAACTATTTTCTGTATTTCTGTCCAAATTTTAAGGCTTGCAGTCGCAAAGATGAGGTGGGGGGAATGGTGAATTTTCTTTAATAACTCAAAGACTATAATCTGAAAATTATTAAAAAAATTATACTTGAGATTTGAAAAACAAAACATTTTTTTGATACGTAATACAGTAGACTAAGGAAAACTTTTTTTATTCATCCCCCCTATCTCAACAGGATTGTCTTTAATTTGCACGAACATATTTGGGTCGCAGTGAGTCCGGAGTATATTGGCTATGACAGACGCACAAACAGACAGCCGAGTGATCCTATAAGGTTTTCATTTTTCGATTTCAATGTACGCAACCTTAAATAACAAAATATTTACGTATGAAACTAATAAGCTCTTATTTTTTGGGATGTTGTCCAAATCCTTGTTTGCATTTGAAAAAATTCATGGTCTTCTTAAAAAACTAAATTCAATGGAAAGAAGTTAGCGAAATTAGAATCAAGCATTATTTATTTAATCCAGATGATGATCATTTTCCCGTGCAATTTTACCAAGCAGAACGGATTCACACAAAATTTGAATTTAGGTGCTACTTATTCTTTACTTCAAAGCACACCCCGTGCTGGGGGTTAGTTTTGATCGGGGGGTGGATAGCATCCCTCTTCAAGGGTGAAAATGGTTCATTGAACACAAGTCCGGGAATGGATAGATTGACTTATTCTAAGAAAACTTTGTTTTATAAAGTTTTTTCCGAAAGTCAATACTTTTCGACGCATTCGGGAGTGAAAGTAATAGATTTGAACCAAAAATCCCACGTCAAAAGCCTTTAATTCAATACCAATCGTTATAAATTTTCAAAGAATGTAGAGCAAATTTAAAACAATCAAAATACTAAAATTTTAAGGCCCAAATGGCTCTCTAAATTAATACATAATCAATGAAACACATTTAATAACAATAGCAAATTCAAATTAATTAAAATTATTATACATTTTCTGAATCAATTGGAAAAAGGAGAAAAAACCAATCAACACAATTCAAAAATTATTTATTATTGCAGCACAAAAGTGAAAAGTGAACACCTAATATTTTGAAACCTAATTTTAATAAAATAAAATCAAAAACTTTATCTTATACTTATACAATGCTAACATAATATTCCTAACGTAAGCGTTAAACCTCATCCGTGGGAATTTTGTTACTGGTAAATTTTAAGAAGCTGTTCATTATTGCCACTCACATTATTTACATTGTTGCCTGCTGGTCCTCTAGCAGCAAGTAAAAATGACACCCCGGGATCGTCGAAGTTGGAAGGTATCTCAATACGGTGTATTTGTGTTTGTTTTGGAGTAAATTTTACTTTTGCATCTTGATACCGGGGGCATCCTCGATATGATGCTGGATGACCAAAGATACCTCAGCTCACACAATACAGTTTTTCTTTTCGCCCCGTCTGTATTTCATGGCACAATTGGCAGCCAAATGATCGTATCTTTGGCACCTATAGCACTGATTGACCTCGCTCCTCTGAAGGCGTTCCCACCGAACTACTCGGAATTTTTTGAAGGTCACTTGGACTGCGTTTATTCGAAATCTGGACTCAGTAAGAAGGCAAATTTTTACGCCTAATGACCGATCTCCGTGTTGCGAAGGAGATTGACTGTGTCCTCTCGGCAGTCCAGACCCTTCAATATAAAGGTCTGGTTTTTTGTCACTCTTGGGGGTATACGTGAAGTGTGGAACCTCTTCAAAATTCAACGCACTTTTTGCTGTCTAAAAGTCAACCAGTGACTTGGGCGTTAATCGTCAGTTTGTCGACATTGACTTTTTTGATTTCAAAATCATTTAGCTTATTTCTGGCTGCCAAATCCGAACCACATTTTTACCACTTTGCCTATTCAATGTTCATTGAATCATCTAGCCCAGCTAGCGCTGCATAATAATTTGTACTTACGTTTGCTTCGGCTGGGCTTAGGAAATATTCTTAATTAGGTTCCTCTTGTGGTTTCTTTGGCTTTTTGTCTTCGGTAACTTTTGACTTTACGTCTTTTTCTTACTTAGTGGTTTGTTTTTCTTCGTTGCAAGATAATTTGCTAACTAATTCTTCTAGCGAATGGATCCTTTGTCTGAGTTTCTCATTTTCTCCCTCATACGTCTCCACTTTGTCATTAGCTTTAACTAGTTTTTCGATTTGACGACTGATAAAATTTTCTGTCTGTTTTTTAGGTAAATTTCTCGAGAGAAATTTACCTATTGCGGAGAGCATCATATATATATATATATATATATATATATATATATATATATATATATATAGATATATATATATATATATATATATATATATATATATATATATATATATATATATATATATATATATATATATATATATATATATATATATGGGATATAACGAAATTTGTGACCACGATAGAGGTCGCAATTTTGCTTCGATTTTCACCAAATTTTCAGGAAAGGTGTATTGAGTAATTATCTCGGTTAAGTTTGTGAACCAGCTATATCAGCCGGGCAAAAACAAAATGGCGGCCATTTTAGGCGAAAAATCGTGATTTCTGTTCTGACCAAAGTATAGCTCCGATTTGGATGAAATTTGGTACAAAGGTTCATTGCTGTATGTGATGAATCTCACAATAAAAAATCCAAAGTCGGTACGGCAGAAACAAAATGGCGGCCGCTCAAAGGTCGAAAAACGTGCAAAATTTTGTTGTTGTAATAGTGGTCAAAGCTTTCAACAGATTTTTATGAAATTTGATAACTTGATAGAAATTATAAGTATCTAAAGAATTACGTGAAAAAATTGGAGGTCAGGTTGCAAAAAACAAAATGGCGGCCAGTTAAAGGGCAAAATTTCAAAGGCTTTTTAAAGTCGCAATTTTAATCCGACATATACGAAATTCGGTTTCAAGATAGACATTATTTAGGCCTACAGTTTTTGATATTTTGGTGATCATGCATGAGCAAATTTCAAAATGGCGGGCGTTTAAATATGCGTTTTTTCAGGTTTTTGTGGCCCTCTAGCGGTCACATTTTCCGGCGGATTTTGATGAAACTTGAGATTATGGATCTCTGTACTATGTTCTTGTATTATGCAGGAAATTATTAAAATTGAATGAAAAATAAAAAAGTCGAAAATTTAAAGCCTAATATTTTTAGCTGCCATTTTCTTCAAAAATTGAATTATTTTGCCCTGTCTAGAGTGAAACTTCTATTTGAACGAGATAGTACATTGATTGATGAGTTCCTAGCATACAAAGATTTAAAATAATCCAAAATAAAATGCATGCATTCAAAATGGCGGCCCCCAAAGGTCAGAAGGCAAGCGCAATTCGCTATTTTAGTGCCAACTGAAATAATGAATATTTTTCATGATAACGTTTTAAATGACTTTACTTGATAGAATTTATAAACCAGACCATTTTTAAGATATTGTAAAATCTTTTTAACAATCCCCTAAAAAAATTATAAAATCGCGACTTGTCTGTCTTTCCGTCCGTTTGTTCGTGCGTCAAAACAAGTTTTCTCGCAAACCACATGAGCTAGAATGAGGAAATTTTCTACGTAGGTCAAAAGTGGTGCCTCTTGAAATTTGCAGTGCAAGAAAATATTTTAAGGTATTTTAAGGGGGGTGGCATACAATTTTTTTATTTCTGTAGCCCTCTAGCAGCCAAGATTCTCAACAGATTCCGTTGAAACTTGAAATTATAAGTTATTAACGCAAGTTAATTTAATTTAATTATGCAAATCGAATGACAAATGAAAAAGTCGAAAATTTACAGCTTAATATTTTTAGCAGCCGATTTCAATAAAAATTGAAATGACGGCCCTCATCGTTCAGAAAAAAATTGAAAATGTATATATTAATGGCAACGCAAGTGCTGATTAAACTTTCATGGAAATCTTTTGAAATTAACTATTCGAGCTATTTAAGCCTTTGTGTGGTTACCACTGTGAACTGTGTAAACAGCAAATGCGAGAAGGGCGAAACCGGTATTTATATGTTTAAAACAATTTATGATCCGCCGATTTTCAATATGTAATCCATACGTATGCAACTCAATTTAATTAGCAAAATATTTGCGCCCCGATAAAAGGTCTCTAAGAACGAACGTGGCCAGATTTTTTTTATGTTAATAAATACCCATGTGGTACTACGAAAATTGCAGAAAGAAGTTGAGTAGTAGGCAAGCCAAATTTTTTTTCGAAGCTTTATGCTACATACGAGAAATTTAACTTTCCGGCTGGTGCTGCCAACGGGGATTTTTTCTTCATTGTTCTCGAATCTTCGCTTTAACTTTTTCTCGCCCGCCATTGTTGGTGATGGACATGATCATTCTATTTGATGGCTGAAGGCATCGGGCTCATTCACCTCGTTGCTTTTGCAGTGATGTTTTAGGCAATGTTCATAAATCGGGACTGTCCCTGAATACCTTTCCGCTTTTTGAGACTTCTTCAAAATTGAAACTTCAGGTATTCGATCATTGTTCGAATAATTTGACGGTGATGATTTCTAATTAAAGAATTAATTCCCAACTGAATTTTGTAAAAAATTATTTAATTTTTGAAAATTATTGACTGGAACGATTAAAATCACATCTGTTTGTAACAAACGCTAGACGAAGAATCCTCTATGATGTCTGTAGACTCAATAAAAATGGAATAATAGCTTGTTGATGGCAGCTTCTTATTCGTCAAATGCCAAAATTTTAAACTTTTGTGCGAAATAACCGAAAAATAATCCATTTTTGGAGGACAGCTTTGAGAACCTTTACAACAGAGCTTCACAGGGCTCCGTCCTTCAGTTCTTTCAACGAATACCTTCTTGGGTATCCGTTGTTCGTTCATATAATTCACATGGCCAGCCCATTGCAGCTTCCGCGCGTCTTGCAATCGCTGCGACCCACGGATCGTCAAAAATTTCATACAGCTCTAAGTTGTATGAATTTTTCATTGGCCCCTTAGTATTCGCCTTAAGGTCCATCTCTCGAAAGCCTTCAATATGTTGACGGATGCTTGGGCTAGGGTCAAAATCTGCTAATGATACGTACAAATTTATTGAGCACAAAATTGTGAATTTTGTTTTTAAAAAAAATTTAGTTTTTTTTCAGAGGGGGATTGAATAAGAAATAGCCATTTAAAGTTTGCATATGTTCGTAAATAATAACTTGATCAACCCCTTTCAACTAAAATTTTTTAATAACTAATCACTTCGAACTGCTCAAACTTCAAAAGCATATTGAAAATACACAAATTAAGTGAATTGTAAAATTTTGACCATTATTTTTTATTGGAAAGCTAATAAATCTCAAAATGTGTACAATATAATTGAATACAATCGTGGATTTAAAATTATTTTAGAATGTTGTAAAGGGTGGTCCAACCATAATGCACGAAGTTAATTGTGAGTTACAACTTAACGTCAAGTTTTTTGTCCAAATTAATTTGATATTTCTTTATTTCAGTGTTTGACAAATTTAACCATGAAGAGGTACACAATTGAGCAGCGTGTTAGGGTTGTTGAAGCCTTTTACGAAAATGGGCGCTCAAATCAAAATGCATTTCGTGCACTTCGTGATTTTTTTGGTCAGCATAATCGACCAAATATGTCCACAATCGGGAGAATCGTGCGCAAATTTCAGCAAACCGAGTATGTAAGAAATGTAAAATCACATGTGTATGCTCATCTAGTTCATTCTGCGGAAAACATTGCTGTTGTTCTCGATAGTGTGGCAGAAGAGTCTTCAATCTCGACTTGTCATCGTGCCCAACAATTGAACATCTCACGAACATGACTGACGCGAATTTTAAATAAAGATTTGAATTTACACGCTTAAAAGGTTCAATTGACTCAAGAGCTGAAGCCTCCTGACTCTTTCAAGCGTCAGCAATACGCTGAATGGGTGGTTGAACAGAAGGGAATGGTGACTTTACAGAGAAAATCATCTCCAGCGACGAGGCACACTTTCACCTCAGTGGATTTGTTAACAAGCAGAACTGCCGCATTTGGGAAAATGAAAGTCCACGAGTAATTGTTGAAAAGCCGATGCATCTACAAAGAGTGACTGGTTGTTGCGGTTTATGGGCTAACGGCGTCATCGGGCCATGCTTCTTCGAAAATGAGCACGGCCAAGCAGTTACCGTGAATGGTGTTCGCTATTGCAAGACAGCTGACTTCTTGTGGCCAGAAATTGAGGTTATGGACCTGGACAATATGTGGTTCCAACAGGATGGTGCCACTTGCCACACAGCCAACGAAACAATGGCTCTTTTGCGCGAGATTATCTCACGTTGTGGCGACGATTATTTGATTTGTCACCATTGGACTTCTTTCTTTGGGGATATTCAAAAGAAAAAGTGTACGCCAATAATTCAAGAACAATTCAAGAGCTAAAGGATGAGATAATTCAGCACATTAACAACATTGAACCTCAATTATGTCTCAAAGCCATTCAAAACCTAGATCATCGGATAGAAGTTTGCCACCGCAGCCGTAGCGAGTATTTGGGCGATATTTTGTTTTACTTATAATTGTTATAGATCCTTCTATTAAAATAAATAATATTAAGATATTTCTCTGAAGACTTTTGTTTTATTTACAATTATCTAACATTGTGCGTTTTGGGTGCACCACCTTATATCACGCATCAGAGGTAATTTGTGAATTTTTTCGAAACATGCAATTAAATAACATGTGCCGAACGGGATTTTTGCTATTGAATATATTTTTTTGTAGATTGAATATTCTTCTTCTTCTTTATTGATTTTTTCAGAAGTTGGTTTGGTCAGTTCCATGGTCTCGTGCGTTTGCTCAGCTATGATATGATCTGATTAAATCAGTACATATCACCACTGAGTGAACACTCGTAGGCTGTCCGAAGAATCCCCTGAATATTATTTATATTTATTTATTATTTTATGACTTTAATAAACCGAAGTATAATTTTATGACTATAATGCACTTGGTAGCAACGAAATATTTGATAAAATAAACCACAATAAAAACAAGTTGGGTAGACAGACCTACGCTCATGTCAGAAAGGTTTTGTATTCAACTTATAAGATGCAGTAACCTACAATGAATAAAATCAAGAAACATGTCAAAGACGATTTTATTGGAGAAAATGTGGGATTTGAGAATCATACTATTATTAACAAAGTTGAACGAATTTCGACTTCTGAAGTATGTGTTATTGTTATACCCGTAAATATCTCCCTTGATGATTTTTTCAGATTTTTTAGATCACAGGTGTCCATTTGCGAGGGAGGTAACACGTTTTTCATGTCTTTCCCCCCTGTGCCCCCACTGAAGCAAAAACTGTCAGTTTAAGAACTATTTTGAAATGCTCTCATAAAGAACTTTCATTTGATACTCATATCGGCTACATTTGATGAAATTTTTTTTTCAGGTGCCACTCCCCTTTACTGTAATATTCGATTCATGGCCTATTTTTTCGAATCGTTGAATGTTACAAAACCCTTTTGCTAGGAGTTCTCTCCTGCCTCTTTGAATTGTTTCACATATGAGTATAAATTGTAGGTACTCATCTGTAGTCATTCATTAAATTGAATCAAGCGTTCAAAGCTTGCACCTTAAACGTTGAAGTTGGAGGATATTAACTCAAAATTATTCAATCTTCGCATTTAAAACAGCCACTATTACGATTACTGATACTACTAACTCAACCGATTCTCAAAGATGTTCATGATACCTATCATTCCTGAAATTTTCATGCAAATCCTAGCAAAGCTGTAATGTCTGAGTCGGTAAAAAGCGCAAAAGGTTCCATAGCAATGTTTCCATAGTAATACAGCGCATATTGTTCCATAGTAATACAGGAAAATTCAAATCGCTATAACTTCGTAAAATACCATTCGGTCTTTATGAAAATTTCAGAAACGTGCTTTATTGAGTAGTAAGATTTTATTCAAGAAAATGTAAAATCGATAAATCATACTATTACTAACAAAGTTGAGTGAATTTTGACTTCTCATGTATTTGTTGTTGTTGTACTCATAGAGGCCTACATTCATGATTTGTTTCAAATTTTCCGGATGGAAGGTGTTCAATCGCGACGGGGGGGGGGTTGTATATTTCCCCTTCACCTGCCCCCTCGGTAACGATAAGGCAATTTTAATTTATTTTCAAAAGATCTCATTAAGACCTTTCCAATGACACCCTATTCGACTACAAATGGTGAAAAATTTCTTTTGGGGGTCACTTTCCTACATAGGGAGACTCCCCTTAAACACCTTTGAAAAATTTTCCCACCCTTGAACTTTCAAGAAGCCACCACTTCTGACCTTTCTACAAAGTTTCATGGCTGTAGCCCCTATAGTTTCGGAGAAAAAGTGCTGTGACATACAGACGGACGGGCGGACACATGGGCACAGGTCGTGATTGCAATAGGGTTTTGTATTTTAGTGCAAAACCCTGAAAAGTAAAAAATTCATTATAACCATATTAACTTAGTTGATGATCTCCCGGTGAATGTAAAACAGCAAAATACAAAAACAGCTAAGTACAAATACAATGCAAAATATCCCCGTAGGCAGCACCAGCCGAAAAGGTAAATTTCTCGTATGTAGCGTAACATTTCAAAAAAGAATTTGGCTTGCCTTCTACTGGACTTCTTACTGCAATTTTTGTGGCACTACATGGGTCTTTATTAACAAAAAGAATCTGCTGCCGTTCGTATTTGGAGACCCTTCATAGAGGCGCAAATATTTTGCTAATTAAATTGTTGCACACGTATGGATCACATATTGAAAATCGGCGGGTAATAAATTGTTATAAACATAATTATACTGGTTTCGCCCTTCTCACATTTGCCGTTTATACATTTCACAGTGGTAACCACACAAAGGTGATAATTTTTTGGCTTAAATAGCTCAAATAGTTAATTTCAAAAGATTTCCATAAAAGTTTAATCAGCACTTGCATTGCCATTAATATATGCATTTTCGATTCTTTTCTGAACCATGAGGGGCCGTCATTTTGATTTTTATTGAAAAGGCTGCTAAAAATATTAAGCTGTAAATTTTCGAATTTTTTATTTGTCATCCAATTTGCACAATTAAATTAAATTAGCTTGCCTTAATAACTTATAATTTCAAGTTTTATCGGAATCTGTTGAGAAACTTGGCTGCTATAGGGCTAAAGAAATAAATATGAAGAGACCCCCTTAAACACTTTAAAATATTTTCTTACACTACAAATTTCAAGAGGCACCACTTTTGACCTACGTAGAAAATTTCCTCATTCTAGCTTATGTGGTTTGCGAGAAAACTTGTGACGCACGAACAAACGGACGGCCAGACAGACAAGTCGCGATTTTATAATTTTTTTGGGGTATTGTTAAAAATATTTTACAATATTTAAAAAATAGTCTGATTTATAAATACTTTCAAGATAAGTTATTTAAAACGTTTCCATGAAAAAAATTCATTATTTCAGTTGCTACTAAAATAGCGAATTGCCATTTTGAATGCATGCATTTGATTTTGGACTATTTTAAATCTTTGTGGGCTAGGACCTCATCAATCAATGTACCAAATCTCGTTCAAAGCGGAGTTCCACTCTAGACAGGGCAAAATAATTCAATTTTTAGTGAAAATGGCAGCTAAAAATATTGGGTTTTAAATTTTCGACTTCTTTATTTTTCATTCAATTTTAATCATAATACAAGTACATAGTACAGAGATCCATAATCGCAAGTTTAATCAAAATCCGCTGGAGAATGTGCCACAAAAAACTGACTTAACCAAGATATTTACCCAATACACCTTTCCTGAAAATTTGGTGCAAATCGGATCAAAATTGCAACCTCTAGCGTGGTCACAAATTTCGTTATATCCCATGTATATATATATATATATATATATATATATATATATATATATATATATATATATATATATATATATATATATATATATTTATATATATATATATATGTATATATATATATATATATATATATATATATATATATATATATATATATATATATATATATATATGTATATATATATATATATATATATATATATATATATATATATATATATATATATATATATGTATATATATATATATATATATATATATATATATATATATATATATATATATATATACATATATATATTTATGATACTCTCCGCAATAGGTAAATTCCTCTCGAGAAATTTACCTAAAAGGTTAAGTAAGGGCAAAATATAATGAAAAAAATCGTTTACTGTAGGACCAAAATGGAAAATATATTCAAGATAGAAGCTGGTAAATCACAAGCAGAAATCAGTCTAGATCTACTGTTTCCAATTAGTGGAATCATAGTGAGACAATCAAGAAAAATCTTGCTTTAAGTCCAGGTTCCAAAAACCGACAATTTTCATCACATTCCGTTGACTCCACATTGCAATGTATAGCCAAGGAATTTAGAAAATTTTCTGGTGCCATCTATTTACCCAATTCAAGCGTGAGGAAATATTTTCAAAATTCAGTTATATCTAAATCTAAAGGGGCTCAAGCGTTTAGACATTGATTTGAATGATAGTTCAATCAGGGATTCATTTTTCTACTTTTTATTAGTAGTTTCATTTGCTTGTTGCAAACATATAAATATACCCTGTAAGTTTACCTTTCATAACTTGATTGTGATAATTTCCGATGTAACGAACTCTCGGCTATAGTAAACCTAATACGCAATCTATGGAATTCCTCTTTAAATGGTTTGTATTATTAAAAGTTTTATACTTCTTTCACAAACACAATTTTATAGCACTTAGACTCCAGAATCGTTAATTGAATACTGCGGATACAAAAAGTGGAAACACAGATGATGCGATACTGGTATTTTTCGTTTGTATCATGCGCTCGATATCTTCCTTTCTTATTTCGACATCCTTTGGTCGGAAGACTCAATGTGACCAGGAAACTATAGCGCCTCCGCTTCCACAGTCTCGGCGTAAACACTGAATTATACCAAAGGAAATTTTCGCGTGCCTTGGTTGAGATGCAAACACACGCACATGCAGAGTGTGGACACGTCATTTCAGGCATCATAGACGCGTTTTTAGGTAAATTTCTCGAGAGAAATTTACCTATTGCGGAGAGCATCATATATATATATATATATATATATATATATATATATATATATATATATATATATATATATATATATATATATATATATATATATATATATATATATATATATATATATATATATGGGATATAACGAAATTTGTGACCACGATAGAGGTCGCAATTTTGCTTCGATTTTCACCAAATTTTCAGGAAAGGTGTATTGAGTAATTATCTCGGTTAAATTTGTGAACCAGCTATATCAGCCGGGCAAAAACAAAATGGCGGCCATTTTAGGCGAAAAATCGTGATTTCTGTTCTGACCAAAGTATAGCTCCGATTTGGATGAAATTTGGTACAAAGGTTCATTGCTGTATGTGATGAATCTCACAATAAAAAATCCAAAGTCGGTACGGCAGAAACAAAATGGCGGCCGCTCAAAGGTCGAAAAACGTGCAAAATTTTGTTGTTGTAATAGTGGTCAAAGCTTTCAACAGATTTTTATGAAATTTGATAACTTGATAGAAATTATAAGTATCTAAAGAATTACGTGAAAAAATTGGAAGTCAGGTTGCAAAAAACAAAATGGCGGCCAGTTAAAGGGCAAAATTTCAAAGGCTTTTTAAAGTCGCAATTTTAATTCGACATATACGAAATTCGGTTTCAAGATAGACATTATTTAGGCCTACAGTTTTTGATATTTTGGTGATCATGCATGAGCAAATTTCAAAATGGCGGCCGTTTAAATATGCGTTTTTTCAGGTTTTTGTGGCCCTCTAGCGGTCACATTTTCCGGCGGATTTTGATGAAACTTGAGATTATGGATCTCTGTACTATGTTCTTGTATTATGCAGGAAATTATTAAAATTGAATGAAAAATAAAAAAGTCGAAAATTTAAAGCCTAATATTTTTAGCTGCCATTTTCTTCAAAAATTGAATTATTTTGCCCTGTCTAGAGTGAAACTTCTATTTGAACGAGATAGTACATTGATTGATGAGTTCCTAGCATACAAAGATTTAAAATAATCCAAAATAAAATGCATGCATTCAAAATGGCGGCCCCCAAAGGTCAGAAGGCAAGCGCAATTCGCTATTTTAGTGCCAACTGAAATAATGAATATTTTTCATGATAACGTTTTAAATGACTTTACTTGATAGAATTTATAAACCAGACCATTTTTAAGATATTGTAAAATCTTTTTAACAATCCCCTAAAAAAATTATAAAATCGCGACTTGTCTGTCTTTCCGTCCGTTTGTTCGTGCGTCAAAACAAGTTTTCTCGCAAACCACATGAGCTAGAATGAGGAAATTTTCTACGTAGGTCAAAAGTGGTGCCTCTTGAAATTTGCAGTGCAAGAAATTGTTTTAAGGTATTTTAAGGGGGGTGGCATACAATTTTTTTATTTCTGTAGCCCTCTAGCAGCCAAGATTCTCAACAGATTCCGTTGAAACTTGAAATTATAAGTTATTAACGCAAGTTAATTTAATTTAATTATGCAAATCGAATGACAAATGAAAAAGTCGAAAATTTACAGCTTAATATTTTTAGCAGCCGATTTCAATAAAAATTGAAATGACGACCCTCATCGTTCAGAAAAAAATTGAAAATGTATATATTAATGGCAACGCAAGTGCTGATTAAACTTTCATGGAAATCTTTTGAAATTAACTATTCGAGCTATTTAAGCCTTTGTGTGGTTACCACTGTGAACTGTGTAAACAGCAAATGCGAGAAGGGCGAAACCGGTATTTATATGTTTAAAACAATTTATGATCCGCCGATTTTCAATATGTAATCCATACGTATGCAACTCAATTTAATTAGCAAAATATTTGCGCCCCGATAAAAGGTCTCTAAGAACGAACGTGGCCAGATTTTTTTTATGTTAATAAATACCCATGTGGTACTACGAAAATTGCAGAAAGAAGTTGAGTAGTAGGCAAGCCAAATTTTTTTTCGAAGCTTTATGCTACATACGAGAAATTTAACTTTCCGGCTGGTGCTGCCAACGGGGATTTTTTTATAGTCATTCGTCCCTTGGCGACGCTTGAATTCTTTGCAGCGAGCATCGAGTGAAAAGAGAGTTGCGAGTCATGCGTCGCAGCATGTGGTAGTTTATTGCACAAACAGCAAGACGCGCATTTCATTCTACATTCATCCTAGCCTAGCTTGTATCTTGTGAAATGTTAATTTTACTTTCTGTTCGCGGAAAAATTTATTAGTGTTTATGAAGTACAATTTTATATCCCGAAAGTGATGACCCCGTATTTAAAACAAAAGAATAACAGAAAAGCAAAACACTGTGAACTCATTCAGGAGTGTGAATAGTACTCAGTGCTTATGTCAGACGGTAATTCGAAAAAAACTCGCAATTACAGTTAACTAAATCATCAGTAAGCTCCAAAATGGGTGTGGAGAACCACGCCAAGCAGATCGTAGCCGAGGAACGAGATCATTTGGCTCCGGAGCCCACCGGGCAGCAACAGGTGAATATCTCGAGTAGCTGCAAATTGCCATCATTTTGGCGATCGAGTCACGAACTATGGATTTTTCAGATTAAGTCACAGTTTGAGCACTGGACTTTGATAAAGTTGCGGACATTTCTGACATTCTCCGTACGTAAACGCTGAAGAAAGCCATAGTTTCGTACCTCACTGATTCACCAGATGTGCAGCTCCATAAGCTATATACGGGAGTAGAGCTCGGGGATAAAAGGCCGTCGCAACTACTGCACCACATGTGGACACTTGCCAGCGCACGTGTTGGACATGACGTCTTACGCGTCATGTGGTTAGATCTTTTACCACAGCAGACACGCCGCATGCTTTTTCTTATAAAAGACCAGATACTCGAAGAGCTCGCTGCTGTAGCTGATGAAGCTCATAACATAGGACCATCTGTCATGGTGATTCCTCAATTTCGAACTTCAACGCCTCCATCCAGCTATGCATCTCCGCAGCCTCCGCCCAATCTGCTAACGCAGAAGCTATCCGCAATACAACAGGCCATCGCCCAACTCACAAACATAACTCACGAGCTCCAATTAAATACGTGAGATCTAGATCAGAAAAGCCGTTCAGTATCACGCAGCAGCCGTAAGCCTCACGCCCGCTCCTCTACATCTGGCCCCAACGAAAGAGTGGAGTACTGTTGGTACCACACGAGGCATGGCGGACGCGCGCAATATTGCAGGCAGCCTTGTCCCTTCTCTGCTCAGGCACAGCTATCTCAGGAAAACTGAACAAGCTGGTGATACTTTTGGCGGCTGTCACCGGCAACTCTTCAGAAAGCCGGCTTCACGTCTTGGATCGCAATTCCTCGATCCGATTTCTCATTGACTCAGAATCTGAAATCTCTATCATTCCCAAAAACATTATCAAGAAGCCGCTTCAAAAACAGCGTTTGACTCTTACTACAGCCAATGGACTGCCTATTGCAGCCTTCGTAGTGAGACAGCTCAACTTAAACCTTGGTTTACGCCGCCCTTTTCAGTGAAGCTTTATCATCGTAAACGTGCCGACGGCAATTCTTAGTGCAGATGCTTTGAAACACCATGGACTTCTCATAGATCTCTAAAATCACCGCGATAAACTAGATCGCACCAGCCTTTCAGCACCTTGCTTAATTGGTCCAGTTCCGGAAATGCACTCTATTATTATTGCTGCACCCAAAATCATGCCTCATGGATCTCTAAAAGAGGTCTACGCAAAGCTTATCGACAATTTCGCCAAAAGTTCTGCTCGCTCTGGAGAGATGGAGCACGTTCCTGATCTACCCGTTCAGCACCACATCGTTACTAGTGGCCCGCCAGTATTTGCCCGACCACGTCGGATCTCAGGTGAACGACTTTGCGCAGCTAAAAGCGAATTTAGCGAGTTGCTAGAGTGAAAAATCATCCGCCCTCAGCGAGTCAGTGGGCCAGCCCTCTTCACATGGTGCTGAAGGACAACGGAGGTTGCCCGAACGTTACCCACTTCCAGTGAGGACTTGCTCCAGGATACCTGAGGCAAAGTGTTTACGGTCATCGACCTTCACAAAGACTTTTACCAGATCCCGATGGCACCGGAAGACATTGGAAAGACAGCAGTCATGACGCCTTTTGGATTGTTCAAGTTTTTGGGCATGCCACTCAGTCTCAAGAATGCGACTCAAACCATGGAGCGTACAATTAATCATGTCCTCAGAAATCCACCATTCGTGCGTAAATATCAGAATGATCTTCTCGTTAGCTCAGACAGCCTCGAAGAGCATCAGGCGAACCTCGCTAAACTTCTTTCGACTTTAATCGAAGCTCGCCACCAAGTTAACTGGACTAAATGTCAGATCGCCCAGCTGCAGGTAACATTTTCCGGCTATCATGTGTCGAAAGAAGTTTTTCGCCCACCTCTGCCGAAGATTCAGGCCATCATTGACTTCCCAAGACCCAAGGACACTACGCAGCTCAAACATTTCATGGGAATGCTGAACTTTTACTGGCGCTGTATTCCACAATGCTTTGTTGCAAGCTCCTCTTACTGACATACTTAAAGGAATCACAAAAAAGAAAGCTAAGCTTGTCTGGTTCGAGCAGGCCAACGATTCTTTCAGGCACCGCAAACAGGCTATAGCTTCTACAACAACCTCAGCTTTCCTCTCACCCACTCAGTAGCTTGCTTTATGCACGGATGCATCCAACACTACCATAGGCGCAGTTTGGGATCAGCAGGTAACTGATGGTACCTACGTCCCACTAGGATTTTCCTCGAGAAAGCTCTCAGATGCAGAGCAGAAACATTCGACCTACGATCGGGAGCTTCTAGCCATATTCGCTGCAATCAGGCATTTCCAGTGCATTCTCGAAGGCAGGCAGTTCACCACCTGTGCAGATCATCAGCTGCTCACTCATGTAATCAAGCAGCGATCAGAAAAAGCATCGCCGCGGCAGATTCAGCAATCGGATTTTATATCGCAGTTTAATACACACCTGGGGAAAAAAACGCTGTAGCCGACGCATTCTTGCGCGTGGAAACGGTCTCCATTTCTGCCGCCTGCAACCTCAGCACCATTAGCGCTGAGCAAGAGAAAGATGAACAGCTACCGCACCTATTAGCTATCCCTTGTTTCAAGCTTCGACGCCTTGAGCTCAACGGATATTTATTGGCTTGCACCGAACACAACAGCACTATCAAGCTCTACTTGCCAGTCTCACTACGCAAATAAGCACATACAATTTGTCGCATCCGAGTGGGAGTGCTACTGCTAAGCGCTTCGCCCTCAAATATTTTTTGCCCAGCCTTCTTAGAGACATATTTCGGTGGGCCAAGCTGTGCATTCCCTGCCAAAAGTCAAAATTTCATCGCCCCAACAGAGCGGAGCTAGGAAATGTCACAGCGCTGGAGCAAAGACTACTAACTAACTAACTATTATAGACCGCTACACCCGTAGGCCACAGGCAATACCAGTATGATAGCCGCAACCGTCGCCCGTGCTCTCTTTGACAATTGGGTATCCTGCTTTGGAATGCCGCTCGAAATTACAACCCATCAGGGCACGCAATTGGAGGCTGAGCTTCGCCGTGAACTATCTCGCCTTCTTGGAGCTCATCAAATTCATACGAACTCTTACCACCCCAAATCGAATGGCATGGTAGAGCGTATGTCTGCAGCCTTTGACAGTGCTCCAGAAATCTCCTGGTCGAAAGCACTTCCAACCGTACTCCTTGGTTTGCGGACGACTTTCAAAGAGCACCTTCAGGCCTCGCCAGCAGAACTAGCCTTTGGGACATCACTTCGCATCCCAGGCGAATTCATTGATCCTCGTCCTGTTCCCGTTTGTACTCCGGCAGATTTCGTTACCAATCTCCGTCGCCTGTTCAACGCCATTCGCCAAATCCAAGCTTCCAGACAAGTCAACTATCGCACTTTCGTTTTCAGGGACTTATCCACTTGTGAATACGACTCAATCAAAAAGCCCCTAGAGCAATCGTACTCCGGCCCACATCTAATGATAAAGTGTATCGACGAGCGCACTGCTGTTGTAGATGTCAATGGCATAGTAAAACACTATCGGCCGATCAGCTGAAGCCCACTTACATCGCTGCAGCAGATTTAAGGCATCCAGTAATCACAAATTCACAAACGTCCAGTCCAGTGAATTCACCAGCCTCCATACCAGAGCCTGAGACTTCACAGCCTACGCCACAGCTTAGCAGCTCACCGCCTCATTCGCCAACATCCGTCGCTACTTCGTTACCTCCTCAGCTTCCATCATCGGCAAATATACCGAAGGCCAAAAAGCCCGTTACATTTACATTCCTCTCGCATATGTGCAATACATTGAACAGGCGATGACAGGTAATGGTTGATGAGGCGTCGAGGATTAAGTGTGAGTGTATGGTGGCCAGTGGTACCCGTACTTTCTCCTAGCACCAATGCTGTTGATGTGTAATGCAATGTACTGGCGACGACGGATGATCGTTCGTGGGGCAAATTCATGATGGCCCTTGGCCTTAGCAATCTGTGGTGGTATCGACGAATTATGGTTGGTGGGTCTTTGATGAGCATGAGCGATTTCATGATGGTTCAGGGGTAGCCGTTTTGTTCCTGGCGCTAATGCCGCCGATGTACAATGTATTGAAGTGGCCACGACGGATGGTGGTTGGTTGGTCGTTGGGGATCTTGGGCAAATACATAGTTGTTTGGCAGTAGCCATCCTCGCTACTAGCACCGATGTACAAAGCATTGAAAAAGCCGATGACAGATGATGGTTCGTTGCCCATAGGTGATCATGGGAGAATACCGCGTGGTTATAGGTCATTGGTCCTGTCCCAACTGCCACCGACGCGCAATGGATTGAATTGGCAACGGCAGACGAGAGTACTTGGATTTTTGACGATTACAAGCGAACGTATCATGCTCCTATGATAAACGTCCTTGGTCCTAACATTCATTCCAGCGATGTGCAATTAATTCAAGTGGCGGCGGCAGATGATGTTTTGTTGGTTGATAATTAGAGGTGAAAGTTCTTTGATTACGATGTTAAAATTTTTAAGTTTAACGAAACCGTTACTCCTTCACGAAGAATATTTCGGTTATTTTGTGGGGAAAGCGGTTAAGATAGAGATTACCTTGTATGGGATGTCTTTTAAGATAATATAAATAGAGTTGACGAGATGATAATAATTCAGATCAAATTGATGATGTGGCCATTTTCTGTTAATATTTAATAAGGTTTTATCACAGTAACTTGGGTAGAACTAGCAGTATGATACTAGATCGTATTTTAGCAAACAGTATTCTGAACTTCAAAACCAGTAAAAAATAAGAATAGAGACTACTAAATACGGTTCTTTTCGTCAAGATCCTTACATTCTTGATAGTCTCAATATGTTTCAGTGTAAATAAACTCCCAACACATGCTCGCATGGATGTATATATATACGAGTATATATATATATATATATATATATATATATATATATATATATATATATATATATATATGTATGTATATATATATATATATATATATATATATATATATATATATATATGTATATATATACATATATATATATATATTTAAATATATATATATATATATATATATATATATATATATATATATATATATGTATGTATATATATATATATGTATATATATATTTTTATATATATATATATATATAAATAAATATATATATATATATATATATAAATATATATATATATATATATATATATATATATATATATATATATATATATATATATATATATATATATATATATATATATATATAATTTTATATATATAATATATATACATATATATATATATATATATATATATATATATATATATATATATATATATATATATATATATATATATATATATAGATATATATAGTCGCGTGCTATGGTTCGCGGCCAATAATTTTAATGTTCTGGGAAAGTGAAAACGCACTGTCTTTTAAATGAAGTTAAAAGAGTTTATTTACTTAAAAATGCACAATCATTAATTTAAAAATTTCATCAATCCTACTTTTCACTTTGTCTATAAATTTTTAATTCAACTTCTTAACAAAAATCACTTCACAATCAATCAATCAATATCGCCTTTGCCTCGCGCTCCACTCTATCACAGATACTATATCGTGGTTGTAATGATCCCCCATTCATTCAGCTCGGCTTTATATAGGGTCTCTAGTCATGTAATCCATTTCTCGTACATTTTTTTTTTTTTTTTTTTTTTTTTTTGTGGTAGGGAGGTGAAGGCATTTATGCCCGCCGAGTCTGGCAGTGTGGGACTCCCATGGAGGATACCTTTGGACTACCCACTAAACACCTCCCCTGTCAATCTGAGAACCTAGCCTGGAACCGTTTGACACATTACTTCGGGCCAGGTCTCGTTTTGTTACGCCGTGGGGCGCCTTCAAGCTGGGGAGTCCCTTTCCTAGCGGGAGGGGAGGGGGGAAGAGGAATTGCCAGAAGAGCGATCCCCCAGCCCCAGCGCCTCCGGCTGCTGTGAGTCCCTTTTATATTTTAGGACTACCCGAGCATAATGTGCCACCTGGTTCCATTTGTCAACCGATTCGAGCATCACCGCAACTATATTATCCGGGGTGAGCTCTCCCGTCTCCCTGTAGATTTCCCTTCGCAGCCTGGCCCATTTCGTACACGCAAAAAATGTGTGACAGGCATTGTCCTCCTCTCCTGGGCAAAACCGACAATCGGGAGACCGTGACTTGCCGATCTTGTGCAGGTAAGACTGAAAACACCCGTGCCCGCTCAAAAGCTGGGTCAGATAGAAGTCAGTCTCACCATGCTTTCGATTTAGCCACGGTCTCACATCCGGGATGAGGCGTACATTGGCGAATGTTCTGACGAGAGTTAACTGGAATATTCGAGCAATTAAATGGCCGCAGTGAAGTCACTTTCAGATATTGATCATGTTTGGTGGGTTCTCGTGCTTTCGAGTACATTCATTCATCATGATGTTGTTAATAGTTGCGACAGTAGCTCACAGAAATGTTTTGACATGTAACAATATATACACGTGCGTACATGCACTCGTATGTATATACATATATATATCATCATCATCATCATTGTCAGCTTATCAACCATGTATACGGATCATGGTGTAGCCTCCCCTACGTATTGGCTTCTCATTTCCCTCCACTTTTGTCTGTTTTTAGCTATACGTGTCCAGGTAATGCCAGCTAGCTTTCTTATGTCATGGTCCCACCTAAGTTTCGGGCGCCGTCTTGGTCTTTTGACTCCCCTTGGGTACCAATTCATAACTTTTGTGGTCCATCTATTGTCTGATATTCTTGCCAAATGTCCAGCCCATCGCCATTTGAGACTTCTGATTCTATTGATCACATCCGTTACCTGTGTTTTTGCTCTTATCCAGGTTAGTCTTTTTCTGTCTCTTCTTGTGATACCCAACATGCATCTTTCCATTGCCCTTTGGGCAACCTGAAGTTTTCTTATGGTGTCTGTGGTCAGAGTCCATGTTTCACAACCATAGGTCATGACTGGCAGAATGCATTTATCAAAGGCTTTCTTTTTCAGGTGGACTTTCATTTTTGACTTGAAGATTATGGAGTTTTTTTCCAAACGCACTCCACGCTAGTTTAATTCGTCTGTTTATTTCGGGTAGTAGCGATCCTGAGTTGTTTATTGCTTGGCCTAGATACACATATTCGTCTACCACTTCTAAATCAGTGTTATTAATTGATATTTTATCCTGGCCTCTCGTTATGAATTCATTGTACATAACCTTTGTTTTATTGAGGTTCATTCTCAGTCCTGCTGTCTCACTAGCTGCACTTAAGTCTTTGAGTAGCGTTTGTAGTTCATCCTGGGTTTGGGCGATGAGGACTATGTCATCAGCAAATCGTAGGTTATTTAGCCGTTCTCCATCTATGATTAAGCCTTTATTATCCGATTCTAGGCCTCGAAAGATTTCCTCCAGGGTGGCGTTGAAGAGTCTTGGTGATATAGTATCCCCCTGTCTAACACCTCTTTGTGTGGGAAACTCTGGTGTATCCTCGAACACTTTGACCTTCGCTTTGGCGTTCTTGTAGATGTTGGCTAGTGTTTCTACATATGGTTTCTCAATACCTTGGCTTATAAGCGCTACATATATATATATATGTATATATATATATATATATATATATATATATATATATATATATATATATATATATATATATATATATATATATATATATATATATATATATATATATATATATATATATATATATATATATATGTATATATATATATATATAGATATATATATATATATATATATATATATATATATATATATATATATATATATATATATATATATATACGTTTATACATATGTATACATATTTTGGTGAATTAAGTGTGGATATAATATCCGTAAAGGACTGCAGCGATGGTCTGCTGCTTCGATGAAAGAGAATGGTGGAATCCATCGAGATTGGCCTTGTCTGAGGACGCGTGAATGCACTGGCAGGTGAGCATTGAGGTGTCGTGAGGCGGGTTCTTTCCCCCAGAACAAGGATCCACTACAAAGAAATTTTGCTTTCACGCATTCCGGGGTGCAAACGAATATCGGCCGAAGTCGAGAATGAGGTAACCTACTAACGGTCAAAAATTGCTGGCATAGAGGACAAACCGGGCCTGAAAAAAACAGACGGCCTTAAGAGAACTTCGTCGTTACCAACGATACAAAATTTTACCCAACATGGGGCCCGAAAAGCCTTGGTGAATTATCAGTCGTGAGCACGAGACAGACCAATGTCTCTAGGTTATCCTACAAGGTGCACAGATTTTGGCGGGTAGATAACTACTAAAGGATATTGCACAAATCGTACTCCGACAACCTTAACAACTTCCAAACGTGTGTTGTCCTCGGACATCAATATCGTTTGGACCGGCTTTTGATTTATACATTGGTGGCTTACCACCATTTTTTGACTAGCAAGGCCAGATGATATTACAGTCCTTTCTTGTGTTCGGAAGATGTTACTAAACACCATGTTTGCGGCGGACTCTGATCTGCACCGCAAGCCAAGTAGTACCTAATTGTATTCCATTATGCACTAGGGACCCTAGCGTGGGAAAGATCAAAGCAAGTTGATACCAGAAAACAATAGGTGACAACGCATGGCCATAGTTGACTGAACCGAAAAGGACGACGAACAATTCCTGAACAAGGGCAAAGTACGAATAGGGTGGGTTGTCGGTAGGATACGGCGAAGAGCAACGCCTCTACAATGTTTCAAATACCTTGGCTATGGTCACACCACACAAGTATGAAAAGGACCTGATAGGAGTTCCCTATGTTACAAATGCGGTGAAATGGGACATAAAATAAAAGAGTGTAGGAAGGACGCAAACTGTATTCTTTGCAAGGATGCTGATCCAAGACCTGCTTTCAGGTACGTCTTGGGATCAGAAAAATGCCGATTTTTCCAGGAAGCCCTAGCCAAGGCAAAATCAGAACTTCGATGTCTCGCATCCTATAGCTAAACTTACACCGCAGTTCAACCGTCCAAAATCTGCTTGAACAGTTTGCGAGGGTTATGAAAGTAGACTTCTTGCTGCTGAGTGATAAAAGCCCTGCCTAATGCCAAACGAATCGACATCATCTTTCCAAGCCCCTGGAGGGCACTGCCTCGAACTCAGAGGGTAACATGCTCGTTGGAGGAGACTTCAACGCTAAAGTAATCGAATGGGGCATGCCTCAAACAGATCCGCAGGGAAAATGAATCCTGGAAATGGCGGCCAGGACGGGGCTCGTCGTTTGAAACACCGGAAATATGCAGACTTTCCGCCGTATTGGCTGTGAGGGAACTATAATTGACGTGACATTCGCCTCAGAGTAATTATTACAGAGGATACACAATTGAAAAGTATTGGAGGACCACTCATCCAGTGATCATCGGTGCATTCTGCTTGAGATCAGTGATGTTATCTCCCGACTTCGATTCTCTTGACTTTCTCCAACTCGATGGAACATTGGAAGGATGGACGTTGAGAGGCTCGTCGAGGTGTTCACAGCAGGTGAGCCGCTGCATGGAGTTTGGAGCGGATGGCAGAATCGGCAGCTCAAGAAGTTCTGAACTCAACTATGAGCATCATCACGACTGCTTGCAGCGCTTCTATGTGCCGTCAACAGCCCCGGCACGCCAAACCCCCAGTGTACTGGTGGTCAACTGAATTCGCTGAAAAGCGAAAGGAGTCTCACAAGCTTTGATGTGAGGCTCAACGGGCGCGAAACCGTGACGAGGCATGCAATTGGGTGGCAGATATAAGTCGGCCAGGAAATGCCTTCGTAAATTGATGAACAAAAGTAAGGCTCGCTGCTGGCAAGACCTAGTGGACAATCTGGGGCACTCTTCTCCACCCATCCCGAGTAGTAAGAAGCCCACTTTCATACAAAAATGCACTACGTACGATAGGGACAGCCTATACGAATACATGTAAAAAGTGGCCTACTTTTTGGGTCAGAAAATGTTCAAAAGTGGGATACTAAATTGTATGAAGATCAAGTTTTTGTTGATGCCGGCCGGCTTGAGCGGATGGTGTGTGTGCGAATGCATGTAGGGAAGAAGTTGAGAACTTGATTTTGGTACGGTAGAAAGCTGATTTTGGAAAGAGAGGTTGGTATATGTTTAGTTGCCGGGAGGTTGTTCGGATAGAGAGGAGTGTATGTGTTTTTACTACGGAGGTTGCTTTTGTTTACGTTAGAGTAAGCCCGTCTGGAAGTGGATCAAAGCGATCGATGAATGGGATTTTTACGATGAATATTTTTTGATATTGTTTTGCTTTAGCGTAAAACATGTATTTTGCATATTGAATTTACGATGAATATATTATTGTTTTGCATCACGGCAAAACATGTTTTTTGCATATCATTAGCATCTGGTAAATCATCAGATAGAAGAATGAGATTTGTGAAAGACGAGATCAGGATTTTTTGTTTATTTTATTTTGGATGACATCTCGCTATCAGACCAGTTTTTATCAAATGTTGGACTTTTAGCTTGAAAGGCTTTGGATTTGATGATTAATGATTGTTTGTGTGAATTGATTAGCTGGAAATGAATGAATAAATGTTGATTAAAGTTCCTAATGGACTTTGAAGAAATGTATCGGATTTAATTGAATGAAATGGAATGTCAATTAAGTGATGATGGTAGAGGATGGAATAAGAGATTCGGGGGTGAATGAAAAATGGGGAGTAGGGAAGTGGCGAGTGAGGACGGGTGTCAGGCGTCGGTGCGGGGGCAGGGTCAGGTTCTCTATTCTGTCTGTGCAAAATGGAAAAAAGTCAACCTGAAAACAATGTGTTTTTTCCAAATAAAACAAATATATACAATTCGTTTTATTTTTTATAAAACTTTATTTTTAAGAAGCCGCCTTGCGACTCGTTGATTCCCTCAAACATTATATATTGGTTGGTCGCCTGATTCAGCTCGTCCACCTGACGCTGGTTTTTTATTTTTTCAGAAAAACGGGGAGGAAGGAAGCAAAAAATCCCCTCATCAAGGTGCACTGCCAATCTAAGACCAAATTTTGTTTTTAGCAGCCGGAAAAATTTAACGTGGTGCTCCTTTCCAATTTCCAGCTTAGCAACAGGGGTCATTGTGTCCCCATCACCTCCGACAGCTGAAGGAAGTTGTTCAAATGCACTGCTCTGGAAAAATAAATGAATTAGTTACAAAGAGTTTATTACCTGATCGCAATCATAATCAGTACCCAACGCAGCTGGGTAAGCTCGAAGGCTGACAGAAGAGCCACAAGAACAAATTCATTGTTACAAATAAGCTTTGAACTTGGCACCCGCTGCACAAGAATGAGTGCTCTACGATAAAATATCAAATACTTACCATTTTGTTTCGATGGTATTCAAATTGGACTCTCAAACAAGACTCTGTTGTTCCTAAAGAATATCGTGATCTTATATACTACTCGACCCGGGATAATTTTTCAGAAAGGACTTTGAAAAATACAGTGGTAAAGTTAATCATCAGAAAAATACCTAGTGGGTAGATACTGAACTGTAGAAAAAATGCAAAATATTGAAAAGTTGTCTGGTAAAGCAGAAAAGTCATATTTCATTTATCGTTACTCATTTAAATTCTTACCGATTAATAAAAAAGTAGTAAAAGTAAGGGACAGTTATCTTTATTTCCGTAGCAGTTGATAAAGGTGAGCAGATAATACGATGTCTAATACATTGTATCATATCATTTATCCTGTATAACAGGAATATGCATTTTGTATGTATATATGTGATTTGCATAAAATGTGATTTCTTATTTTATGGCTTTGTTAAGAAAGTATGCATTCTTTGTATGCAAAAAATGTCCAGTAATATACCAGCGTGGACGAGGAATCGGTAGTTTCTTCAGTGGCTTATTACGCTATTTGAAACCCCTGGCAATGTCAGGTGCAAAAGCTATAAAACAACAGGCACTGAACTCAGGTAAATTATTTCTACAACAAGTCGGCGATAAACCATTAAAAGAGCTTCTGAAAGAACACGGAAAAACTGCTGTACAGGAGTTGACGCAGAGAGGCATAAACAAGCTTTTTGATAAAATGTCAGGTGCGGGGAACGGTGTGCTTATAAAAAGACGTAACCCCTTTACATCAGCTCAATCTAGGTCTTTACCTAAGCGACGTAGAAGGTCCAAAGTGAAAAAGACGACGTCACGTAAAAAAGGTCAAAATCGTCAGTGAAAACAAAGCGAAAAAACACGAAAAAGCGTGTATTCGACATATTTGATAAATAATAATGTCTTCCCTCCAAGAGTGTATGAAATTCGAACTGGATATCTTTTCATCTTATCCAATTCAGAGTAATATTTTGAAAACCGAAGAAGTTGCTTACAAACCGATAGCTTCATTGGACAATACATCCGTTTTGGAATTCATTTCCCTCGGTCATGGGAATACTTATCGTGATTTGTCCAGCGTATATCTACGCCTCAAAGTACAACTGATTAAAATGAAGGATGGCAAAGAAGAAGTGTTTACGGGCACGGAAAAAGATGATAAAATCGGAACTGACATTGATCCGATTGGAGTAGTAAATAATTTGATGCATTCGCTTTTTAGACAGTGTACAATTAAACTAAATGGCAGAAACATAGCACAGACGGACAACAATTACCATTACAGAGCTTACATTGAAAATCTTTTGAATTATGGTAAAGATGCAGCAACAACACATCTTGAAACCATTGCTTGGTACCTGGACGAGAATGAAATGGAGATGATCGATGGAGGAGGCGCAAAATCTGAAAATAGAGGTTATCTTGCTCGATCTGAACTTTTTGCGGAAAGTAATGAGGTGGAGCTAATGGGTAAAATCCACAGTGATATATTCAATCAACAAAAGCTGTTGATTAATGGAGTGGACTTGCGTATAATATTATCGCTTGAGAAACCGGAATTCTATCTTTATTCAAAAGATGACAAATTATCCCTCGCATCAAAATCCAGGAGGCAACAATGTACATGAATCATGTAACTGTCAATCCAAATATTCTTCTAACTCATGAATCAGTTCTTCAACGTTCGAGTGCAGCCTATCCTTATAAGCGGGTTGAAGTAAAAACCTACACATTGGCAACAAATACATTCAGCCTGTCACTAGATAATGTGGTAGTTGGACAATTGCCTAATTTACTTATTTTTGCAATGGTGGACAACGATGCCTACACCGGAAAGCGTAGTAAGAATCCATACAACTTTAAGCATAACAATATCACAAGATTTAATCTGTCAGTTAACGGAGTACAAGTACCGAATCAACCTATAGAATTCGATTATTCAAAATCCAAGCCAATAAGTACTCGGGGATACTTGAGTCTTTTCAAAGGTACAGGAATCAACTACCTGGATAAAGGTCATCAGATAACAAAAAAATTCTTCGATAATGGTTGTTTTCTGTTCGCCTTTGACCTGACTGCAGATAATTCATATGATGCTTCTTGTGGAAGTTTATTGAATCAGGGGATAGTGAGAATTGAGGGACGGTTCAAAGAAGCATTAAAAAAAAGCGTCAGCTGTATTGTATATGCAGAGTATGACGGAAGTATTGAGATTGATAAGAACCGGAACATTTTCACCAGCTTCTAAAAAGTTTATAAATATACGATAAAACCGTCTCGTTAGTCATATTCAAGCAATAACCTTGAACCAGTCAGGATGCGTTGCTTAGTTAATGTTGAATACTTCTCTGAAGGTCAATACACTTTCTTTAAGAAAGTATCATTGACTGGCTTCACATCGCAAGGCAAACTTTATTCTAAGGAGCTCGTGTATAAATATCCGACATCAGCGGCTGAAGTTACAGATCAGGCGGGTGAACTTGGTAATTTGGAGCTGGAGCGACTAGATGAAGAACTTACTCGTTCTCTGATGAATTTTTCAACAGCGTATGTTACCGGAAAGACGACCAAAAAATTCATGCAGAGCTACGCTATCGCACAAACAAAGATTGTGAACCTTGAAGAGCTGAATGGACAGCAATGAATACGATTGAAATCGCTAACACATTAAAAAGCGATTTTGTCACAAACAAGTTTTTTCAAGGTGTATACTCATGCAACCGTTTACCTCTTAAAATAAAAACACCCGGATGTATCATAGCCAACACCGACCCTGACTATAAAAGAGGTACTCACTGGATGGCATTTTACTTTCCCAAGAATGGCTCAGCAGAATTTTTCGACTTGATTGGAAGATATCCAAGTAATCGCTACTTCCGTAAATTTCTTCAGACCAACTCCAAAGTTTTTATAAATAACAAACAACGACTACAGGGTGCATTCTCAAGCACATGTGGCCAGTACTGCTGTGTCTTTCTTTATTTTCGCTGTAGAGGCTGGAGTTTTAAACGCTTTCTGAATCGGTTCTCCAAAACAAATTATAATATTAACGATGATGAGGTAATAAACATGTTTCGCCGGATTTACCTTAAACAATTTTTAGAAAGTGGAGGGGAGTGTTTCAACCAAACCTGCAGACCAGAAACAAGTGGTATAAAAACAACAGTTTGAAGCCGTATTCTCATCAGTTACGTCTAGAAAATGGAGCACGTTGCTAAAAATTCAAATAACAAGCGAACTCAGACTCCCTCCGGTGTTTTACCAAGAAAACAGAAACTTCCAAAAATAATTGAAACAAATATGCAGAGTATCGGTGAAGCACTTACCCATCTTGATTTCGACAGTATGTTCCAGAATAGCGAGATGTTAGATTCAGTGGAACATAAGACGTCGTGCGATCCTTCTCACATCTTACCGAGAAGACAGAAGTTGGTAAAGAATGGCGAAGCAAACATCCAGAATTCCAGTGAAGCAGATCCCTCACTTAACTTTAACCTCATCATACAGAATAGTGAGGTGGAGCAAGATAAAACGACTACCGAGCCTGCAATCAAGGCTGCTAAAAAGGCGAAGCGATTGAAGCGATTGAAAAAACAACATGTCTTCAAGAAGAACCTCTTGCTAAACTACACTTACTATCTGGACGAAGGATACCACAAAAGCAAAGTTATACTTGGATTCGATCCGCGAACATTTCAAGCGAAAAAAGTTTTTCATTGCTCTCGACAGGAGTTGGTGGAAGCAGACTATGAACAATGGAAAGCAACCTGTCTGTATCTGGATTATCTGAGGAACATAGTAGAGGAGGTGCCTGCAAATCAACTTGGTCTTCTAGAGTTTTACAAGATACCTGTTGCTAATACCTCCATGACATTAACGCATTGTGAACTATTTGCGCTGCTAAAGCTGATGGAATTCTTCAGCATCGTCATGCATCACAACAATTTGTCAGCCAACTGTGTGAAGGAATATTTCGAGATATATTGTGCCAGATGTAAGGAACTAAAGCTGCATAAACTGGACACGAATAACTTCTTCCTACCATATCGAACATATTTTGTTTATATAAATTACTCGAGACTTTTTTACGAAATCCCAATAGTTTGTAAAGATGTTATCAATGAACTTTCCAATAAAAAACAAATTTAAACCTATAGATATGTGTTTTATTTCTCGTTTTTTAAGTTATATTCACTGAGTTTTGCGCTGCACATCTGGTCTTTGGAAGCGTATCCTGAATTTTGCAGATTGTTTTGAACTGCTTCAATTCTCGTAGTTTCGGTATTTCCAGATGAACCATGTTTAGAGAATGGTAAATACTGCTCCAGAAACTTAACCTTTGCCGCACCTTTCACGTATATTGTAGATTCTTCGAATGCTGTTAGAATGTTTGGTAGATTGTTGTAGTTAATCTCACCGTCATCCCAATGCAATTCATTGATGTTCTTAGCTTCAAAGTCGTTTTGTCTTCATGCCTTCTGGCTCAGCTCCTGGTAAGGATATGGTGGGGACAAGTGGTAAATTGTGGGCACTGTCGAATTATACGGAAGTATGGCCAGTTCTTTCGCAAAATACTGCCCCCGATTTCCAGTAACAAATTGTATATCGACAATGAACTCGGACATGCTTGCGACGAGATGGCTAGTGAATAAATAAAAGGCATTTTTCATTTTAACTGACATTTATATTTTTTCACAAGCTAATATCTAGTAATTATTTTCATGTTTCTGTTATATTTGAAAAGATTTTTTTTAAAAAAGCTCTTAAAGCAGTTTTGAATACTTAGCAACTAAACTAATTTTCTATTTTAGTTTTCTCAAAACCATAAGGATATTCATCACATCCTTATGGTTTTGAGAAAACTAAAATAGAAAATTAGTTTAGTTGCTAAGTATTCAAAACTGCTTTAAGAGCTTTTTTAAAAAAAATCTTCCACAACTCTCTTATCATAAGTAAATCGAATATTTTTTTTTCTGATGCAGAAATAATAACACCTGGCTGTTTTCTTTTAATTTTTCTTTCATTCTTAACATAAATTTCATCATCTTCTGCACTTCCGATAACCATTGACTTAAAACGATCAAAATTAATAAGTTGAGAATTTTGAAAATTGATGGTTATGCCTTTACATTTGGTAATATATTCGTAACCATCCTTAGTCTTAATTTTTAAACTATAACTCTTCGGAGCTGTAGACACAAATTCTGATATAAAAGCGCAAGGACCGTAACCTTCAATCTCATTAGTCAAATCACCTAGAAAGTTTGAAATTGTAAAAGAAGTGGGAGATGTTTTATCGTCTACAAAAATTAAACTGTCAGTGTCACGATAAAGTATCCTTCTACCGACCCTTTCTATTGCATCATAGAGTTTAAGTCTGGCGTATGCTGTTGTGTAGGCAGCTATTGGAGTGTTAACATGCGGTAATAAATTCAAATTTTCTTCTATATTTTTCCAAGTGATCCACAAGACATCTTTAGAAACGGGTAATATGGAGCAGATCTCGGTACCTGGGGTATGTACAAAATTGCAAAAATCTTCGAAATTATTTACCACTTTGGTGTTAGTGCGATTTTCCCTTTGAGCAAATTTACCCCAAAAAGAATTTAGACATATTTTTTGCAGTGTTGCGTCTACCAGGATTTGCACAGATTTCTCTTTTATCTAAAAGTATGTCCTCTTTTATATAATATGACTTTATAAAATCATCTTTTTCTTCTTCCGTTACACATTCACTACTCCACCCACTAGCTTCCTGCTTAATCTTCAAGAAGGTGTTCACGTATTCTGTAAATAAACCTCCTGTTTTTGAGTTCGGATCGTACACGGTATGATTATATTTCCAAACCTCATACACTATCTTAATTTCATATCCTTTCCTCACAGCTAAGGCAACCTCAGGTATAACCCATGTACCAGTAATTTCTCGATCGCTATCAAGATGTTGACATTCTGATACTCTTTTTTCGGATGCGCAACTCCTACATAGTGTAAAGTATAGTTTGTGATTTTTCTTGAAAGGTAATATGGGTAGAAATAAATTATCTGGAGGTAGTATGGTGCAGGTGACAAAACCGTGCATTGAAAGTATTTCTGTGTTTGTAGGTATGTTTTCATTTCTATATATTTCTGGATGACCGATGGGATATGGGGCATATTTATTAATGTATGGGTATAAACTTCTGAAGTCCAAGTATCTTATTACCTCATTCTCATTGCATTTATGATGTAATCGAAAAACCTCGGTACGTCCACCAAAAATAGCATCACGAGGGTTTAATGTTTTCACGAGGCTGCTAGTAACCTCTTCCAATTTCTTTTTCACATCTGGATCCGACTTTAAAAAATTCCTGAATTCACATTCCCACATATGTATCAAATTATATCCATTACGTCGGATCATCTCCATTCTTCTAAGTGTAGCCTCATTCCTTTGTGCTAAGGTCTCGCGGCCATCAATTCTATTAGAGTACAAATTCTTTACTTTAAAACAGTTAGTACAACCATGGTAAAAGCAACCAAAGAATTCATAAACTGTATTTGTCTTTGGATTGAACATCTACATACATTCCACCTCTCTCTAACTTCACTTCTCCTTTATTGTATGCCGAAAAAATCTCATCCTCTATTTTGCTTGACTCTCAAACAAGCCATTTAGATGCAATTAACGACTGATTTTGAAATTTGTAGTAACCATGTTTTGGCATTATGCCGATAGTATTCTCTTTCAGATAGTTTTTCCGAAACACAAGCATACAGGCTGAAGCAATAGTTAAGGCTTCAGTAAAAGGATTTACGTTAGTAATATTAAGAAATTCTCTCATGAAACGAGTACACCCCAAGCGCAGAATATTCACATCGCTCACACAATATTTTAGCATCTCTTTGCGGTTATCGAAAATTCCTGAAGAATTTGCATTATACCAGTCTAAGAATTTGTCTTTTTCCGTCTTTTTCATCGCGTTGTACCCATATAAATCAGGTGAGGGGTATTTACCTACATAGTCAATATTGCCCTTTGTGTTAAAGAAATATGGATAATAACCCTTGGCATGGTCTTTAATTCCGAAAACTTTTGGGAATTGTGCAAGTGGTAATGCCAGAAAATTTAAAGAGTCTATAAAAGACACTGTGCCACAGGTTAGCTTCATTATTTTTGTGCCATTCATTATAGGTTCGATCTTCCTCTTTCTACTCATTAACTCAGAAATTATAAAATGTCCATCGTAACCTTGCAAATTATGTGCTATACAGAATATGTTTGAGATAGAGCTTCGAGCTTCAAAGCAGTAATCTAAAAACTGGGCTACGACGTTCTCGTTTTCTTGATATTGGAAAATATGCTCCCTCACTCCGCAAGTACTGCACTCTTTCATTACATCATTCCCATAACAGTTGTAGCAAACTTGCTGAGCAACAATTAAGTTGGCAACATGAAGAAAGGCTTCTGAGCTATTGTGGTAGGAAGTATCCTGAGTGCTTTCGCAGTCAAAAAATATTATCATAAATTTACAATTCGATTTTCTCTTCGGAGGCTTAATATAACAAAGATGATCTGCTAGCATAATTTTCCAGCAAGTTTGACAAACAAATTCATTACAGGTATGATTACCACTTCGCCTATTGTCGAGGACTATAAAAGTTCCACAGTGTTTGCATATTCTCAAACTTTCACAAACGTTCTTTGTTTTATATTTATTTTTTAAATGATTTGCAAAACAAATGTCGCCTTTGAACACACGATTACGATTCTGGCATTCCTTAACATTTTGCACAAACTGACATGGTGGAAATGATCGACAGTATGGACATTTTTGATCACACTTATGTTGCTTTTTATATAGCACCCTATCGCAAAGAGTCCATGCAAATTTTCTGTTAAAAAAAGCGGTTAAGGACTTGATTACATAGAAGTGTTCCAATTCTTTGGAATAGTAAGAGTATAATTTTTTTACAGAGCTGACTTCGTATGGTACTCTGAACATGAAAGATTCAGGATTTTTCAAATCGTCAAAAACAACTATTTGGTAATCTTTTAAGAATTTTTGAAACTTGTAGAGATCAATTAGATTACAACCTTTTTCACCCACTACAACCTTGACATCTCTATATAACTTCTTTGACAAATTATCCAAAGCTTTTTCAATGGAAGACTGACTTTGGCGCTTGAATCTTCCGGAAGCCAACTCAATTGCATAACATAAACTTCGAGGAAGACATTCGAAATCGCTGTCTCTTCCGACATCCACGATACTATATTTCCTTGCCAGAAGCTCTTTTTCGGGCGTCAATCTGGTATCTATCCTCCCTCCAATGAAGGGGAAATTTATTATATCCGCCTTTACCTGCATAACACTATCAGAGAGGAAAGTAGCATTGGACTGATTCACATTTGAAATTAGTCCTATAATATAAGCCCCACTCAGATCACTTACAGATCTTAAGCTAGACCAGATGGGCTTAACTTCAGGTGAATCTGGAAGTTCAATAGATAAGCTTATTTAACTTCCTTGTATCGAGTTAAAGACTAACTCATTTATGATCCTATCAAACATGCTTTCAAGCTCTTTGACAGGGTCCTCAACGTTCTCTCTAAACTCTTTTAGTCGGAATACCATTTTAACCCCTTTAAGCCTAAACTTTTCATAAAAAGTCTCTCGCCTTGACAAAATTTCTGCCCCCGCCCCACCCCAGCGCCACCGGTCTGAACCGAACTCTCACCTTGCACTAATTCCAGAAAGGTCTCTGCATTTGCATTTGTATCACTGACAGTCGAATTTTTAGCGTGAATTTTCTCTACTTGAAGTTCGGTAGGTAGAGAGTTACTTGTTCCCTGTTGCATATTGAGAAACGCGACAGCCTCTTTAAGTCCCTCATCTGAAAATGGGACACTATGTTCTGCAGAGAATTGTGTCAGCAACTCAAAGAATTTAATTTTTTCTGAAAAAGTTAAGGATATTTCTTTTTTCTTCATCTCCTTGACTAAAATACTTAAACTAGATACAAAAAAATTATATCCTAAACTTAAACAACTTCTTAAATGACTAATTACACTTAACTGTTCATTTAAAAAAAGTTTTTTAAATAAAAAGTTTATTTTATAAATTCTATATTTTTAAATTACTTGCTAATGTAGTCTGCCCGCTTCTTCAGCTCACTGCAGGGTTTGAAGGGCACCGTACTCCAAATGGCACTTATTGGACGTATCCTTTTTTTATTTTTTGTTGTTACCAACGCACGCTTTTCTTCAATGTAGCGTAGCGCTGCTACCAATTTTGCCGCTCGTTCTTCCTCACCTTTCTCGTACTCGCTTTTCCTCGTATGAGCAATCCTCCGCTTTCGGCTTGTATCCGCTTCCTCAATTTTTTCCCCGCCTGAAGATTCCTTCTCTTCGCTCGCCTGCTCGCCTTCTCCTATTTTCCGCGGTCTCCCGTTTTCTTTTACCCTTTTATGGGTAATCCTCCGCTCCCGGCTTGTATCCGCTTCCTCTATTTTTTCCCCACCTGAAGGTTCCTTCCTCGCCTTCAAACTGCTTTCTGCTTCAGAGAGAGCAGAAACCTCTTCTTCTCCTATTTTTTTGGTGAAGTTTCTCGATTTCTCCTGAAATTTTCGAAACCTCAGTGCCTGTGAGTGCCTTTTGAATATTACAAATTGTGCTGAAATCTAGAAAAGTAAAAAGGAAAAAAAATTTTAATTTGTTTGATAAGGTAAAAATGAAAAAATTTACTTACCCATAAGTTTAAATAAAGTAGTTTACCAAAACTACTTAATTTGTTAAAAGTGTTGCTCCTGCGACACAGTGTAGTCGATTTTGATGTCTTCACCGTCCTCTACTAGAGCTTTTATACTTATTTTCAAGTTATCTCACTTCTCTTTCAATTGGTTTTCCTACAAGAACAGTCTTCCCTTGCATTCATTATAAAAATCATCATTTCCGAATCCACTTGAAATCATATAAATTAAATGTATCCTTTATGCACTTCAAAATCGCATAAATTTAATTTTTCCTATCAATAAAATCACAACAATATTATTATTAAAAACCATAAATTTGGTTTTCCTACAAGATCAGTCTTCCCTTGCATTCATTATAAAAATCATCATTTTCAAATCCACTTGAAATCACATAAATTAAATGTATCCTTTATGCACTTCAAAATCGCATAAATTTAATTTTTTCTATCAATAAAATCACAACAATATTATTATTAAAAGCCATAAATTAAGAAATCACATTTCATGTAATTGACATTTTTTGCATACAAAGAATGCATACTTTCTTAACAAAGCCATAAAATAAGAAATCACATTTTATGCAAATCACATATATATATACAAAATGCATATTCCTGTTATACAGGATAAATGATATGATACAATGTATTAGAAATCGTATTATCTGCTCACCTTTATCAACTGCTACGGAAACAAAGATAACTGTCCCTTACTTTTACTACTTTTTTATTAATCGGTAAGAATTTAAATGAGTAACGATAAATGAAATATGACTTTTCTGCTTTACCAGACAACTTTTCAATATTTTGCATTTTTTCTACAGTTCAGTATCTACCCACTAGGTATTTTTCTGATGATTAACTTTACCACTGTATTTTTCAAAGTCCTTTCTGAAAAATTATCCCAGGTCGAGTAGTATATAAGATCACAATATTCTTTAGGAACAACAGAGTCTTGTTTGAGAGTCCAATTTGAATACCATCGAAACAAAATGGTAAGTATTTGATATTTTATCGTAGAGCACTCACTTCTTGTGCAGCGGGTGCCAAGTTCAAAGCTTATTTGTAACAATGAATTTGTTCTTGTGGCTCTTCTGTCAGCCTTCGAGCTTACCCAGCTGCGTTGGGTACTGATTATGATTGCGATCAGGTAATAAACTCTTTGTAACTAATTCATTTATTTTTCCAGAGCAGTGCATTTGAACAACTTCCTTCAGCTGTCGGAGGTGATGGGGACACAATGACCCCTGTTGCTAAGCTGGAAATTGGAAAGGAGCACCACGTTAAATTTTTCCGGCTGCTAAAAACAAAATTTGGTCTTAGATTGGCAGTGCACCTTGATGAGGGGATTTTTTGCTTCCTTCCTCCCCGTTTTTCTGAAAAAATAAAAAACCAGCGTCAGGTGGACGAGCTGAATCAGGCGACCAACCAATATATAATGTTTGAGGGAATCAACGAGTCGCAAGGCGGCTTCTTAAAAATAAAGTTTTATAAAAAATAAAACGAATTGTATATATTTGTTTTATTTGGAAAAAACACATTGTTTTCAGGTTGACTTTTTCCCATTTTGCACAGACAGAATAGAGAACCTGACCCTGCCCCCGCACCGACGCCTGACACCCGTCCTCACTCGCCACTTCCCTACTCCCCATTTTTCATTCACCCCCGAATCTCTTATTCCATCCTCTACCATCATCACTTAATTGACATTCCATTTCATTCAATTATCCGATACATTTCTTCAAAGTCCATTAGCAACTTTAATCAACATTTATTCATTCATTTTCAGCTAATCAATTCACACAAACAATCATTAATCATCAAATCCAAAGCCTTTCAAGCTAAAAGTCCAACATTTGATAAAAACTGGTCTGATAGCGAGATGTCATCCAAAATAAAATAAACGAAAAATCCTGATCTCGTCTTTCACAAATCTCATTCTTCTATCTGATGATTTACCAGATGCTAATGATATGCAAAAAACATGTTTCGCCGTGATGCAAAACAATAATATATTCATCGTAAATTCGATATGCAAAATACATGCTTTACGCTAAAGCAAAACAATATCAAAAAATATTCATCGTAAAAATCCCATTCATCGATCGCTTTGATCCACTTCCAGACCGTAGTAAAAACACATACACTCCTCTCTATCCGAACAACCTCCCGGCAACTAAACATATACCAACCTCTCTTTCCAAAATCAGCTTTCTACCGTACAAAAAACAAGTTCTCAACTTCTTCCCTACATGCATTCGCACACACACCATCCGCTCAAGCCGGCCGGCATCAACAAAAACTTGATCTTCATACAATTTAGTATCCCACTTTTGAACATTTTCTGACCCAAAAAGTAGCTCACTTTTTACATGTATTCGTATAGGCTGTCCCTATCGTACGTAGTGCATTTTTGTATGAAAGTGGGCTTCTTACTACTGACAACCTCTCTTTCCAAAATCAGCTTTCTACCGTACCAAAAACAAGTTCTCAACTTCTTCCCTACATGCATTCGCACACACACCATCCACTCAAGCCGGCCGGCATCAACAAAAACTTGATCTTCATACAATTCAGTATCCCACTTTTGAACATTTTCTGACCCAAAAAGTAGGCCACTTTTTACATGTATTCGTATAGGCTGTCCCTATCGTACGTAGTGCATTTTTGTATGAAAGTGGGCTTCTTACTACTTACGACCTCTCTTTCCAAAATCAGCTTTCTACCGTACCAAAAACAAGTTCTCAACTTCTTCCCTACATGCATTCGCACACACACCATCCGCTCAAGCCGGCCGGGATCAACAAAAACTTGATCTTCATACAATTTAGTATCCCACTTTTGAACATTTTCTGACCCAAAAAGTAGCCCACTTTTTACATGTATTCGTATAGGCTGTCCCTATCATACGTAGTGCATTTTTGTATGAAAGTGGGCTTCTCACTACTATTCCGTCCATTTTGACGCTGTCCATGGTGGAACAGCAGTCGAGTGTCCCGTCTTTACACAGCTGGAACTGGAGAAGGCAGTCCTTTCATTGAAAGCGAGGAAGGCTCCAGGGCCAGATGGTGTTCCGGCGGAGATGTGGTGGCTTGTCTATCACCATTGTCCTGAATTGCAGCTCAGCACATTCAACGCTTGCCTACGGGACGGGGTTTTCCGGTACGGTGGAAGGTGGCGAGGCTCGTGCTGATCAGCAAGGAGAAGGGAAATCCTGAATCGCCGTCTGCATACCGCCCGTTATGCATGCTAGACACGGCTGGGATAGTGCTAGAGAAATTCACCAAGGGAAGACTCACTGACGCGATTCGTGCTGCTGGGGACCTATCTCCTCGGCAGTACGGCTTTAGAGCAGGTTGCGAGGTAGTGAGCGCGATCCAAAAGGTAGAGGCACATAGTCGAACCAAGCAACCAATCGTTCTGTTGGTGACACTCGACGTCAGGAATGCCTTTAACTCCGCTAGATGGGTGGATATTCTGGAAACGCTGGAAAACCCTTTTCAAGTTCCAGAATATCTAATGCGGCTTTTGACGGAGTACCCAAAACACCGAAGCCTGCTCTACGATACGACACAGGACCAACGAAGGATGGAAGTTACATCGGGTGACGCCTAGGGATCTATCTTTGGTCCAGACATTTGGATCGTATCTTACGACGGGCTACTGAGACTGGAGATGCCAAATGAGTTATGCATAATCGGCTATGTAAATGATGTTGCGGCTCTGGTTGTTGGACGCACCGTCAAACAAGCGCAACTTAGGCAAGGTATGCTAATGCGCTGAGTGAGAGACTGGATGACTGCTCTCGGGCTCAGTTTAGCACTGGAGAAAACCGATGTGGTCATCGTGACAAAAAAGAGAATCCCTAGAGTAGGGATGATGGGAATCGAATCGAAGCCAGCGATGAAGTCCCTGGGGCTACTGATCGACTCGAAGATGAGTTTCACTGAGCAAATCAGCCCAACGGCTGAGAAGGCTGCTCGGGAGTATTGGCTCTGAGTCAACTTATGACCAACTTAGGAGGACCCATTCCATCAGGAAGACGCCTCTTGATGAGTGCTGTAGGGTCTAGGCCACTGTACGGAGCAGAGGCATGGAGCGACGTTCTTAGTAAGGAAGTTTACCGAAAACGCCTGACACAGGTACAGAGAAAAGGAGCACTGAGGATTGCATCTTCGTATCCGACAGTCTCTGATTTGGCGGTGAAAGTCATTGCAGGCGTGGTACTTGTCGGTCTCCTTGCTAGAAAGCGCCGCTCTATTCATCTGTGTCGAAACGAGGATGTGAGGCAGATGGTTGTCCGTGAAGAGAGACAGTGCTTACTCAACGATTGGCAGCAGCCTTGGGTGAATTGCACGAATGGAAGTTGGACTGCATGCCTCACCCTAGATGTGAGACCTTGGATAAATTGAAGGCATGGTGAGACTGACTTCTATGTGACCCAGCTTCTGGAAAAAAACTAGTTGAAACTAAAAAAGGGCTGTCAGTGGTGAACTATATAATAACTCCTCACAAACAAAAAACCAAAGCAAAAATATATAATAGTAAATAAATACAACCGAATAAATATTAAAAATAGTTTTTAACCTAGATTTAAAACCACAATGATGGATTAAAAAATACAATCAGCGATTCCAAAGTTGATTTCGGTCTTTCCATTTCGTTTTCCCCCTTCACAGGCAAGGACACCAATGGCAAAATCTTCCTTTGCGTTACAGGCACTACTCTCTTGGGGCACCGTAAACATTAGAGCTCGAAGGTGCTCAATTTGTCAGCCCAGGTTGATTCTGACCCGCAAGCAGCACATGTCTTATCATGGATAGTCATAGATTAGCTAAGCAATAAATCACATGAAATCAAAGTCCATGTATTTTTTTTTCTTGTAGGAAAGTGAGTGCCCATTTACACACAGAGTATGGGACTCCTACATTCGCAAGAAGGCGACTGGACTACCCACTAAACTCCTCCCCTGTCGACCTGAGAACCTAGCCTGGAGCCGTTTGACACATAACTTTGGGCCAGGTCTCTTTTTGTTACGCTGTGAGGCACGTTCCCTGTTATCCCTGTTATCTTTTAGGACTGCCCGAACATATTGTGCCCCGTGGTTCCATTTGTCAACTGGTTCGAGCATCACCGCAACTATATTATCCA
>OZ017738.1:300200033-300217533 GCA_963969285.1 Odontomyia ornata
ATTATTATATTTTATATTATATGAATTCAAAATTTTCAAATATGTTGACTCGCCTCACATGGAAAGTGCAAATTAACTATCGTGAATTTCAAACTCTATTTACGGTTTCATTTATTTTTTGATACCTACAAAGCTCTAATTCTAATGATTGTTGATTCCCAAAGCATGTAAATAATTCAATATCTAAGTTGAAACGAAAACTCAGTAAAAACATCAAAACATTGAAGGCTACCTCTATTTTTTTTAATGAAAAATAGTACCGTGTAAAGCAAAAACAAACTAAAAAAAAAAGTTCAAAATGGATTTTTAAATTTGAAACTCCGTCTTTCCTTTCATCAAACCAGACCGGGTGTGGGACCTGCCACGTTGGCTGGCCTCTCCTTTATAATGAGCTAGCCATCGGGTGAGCTCTCCCCTTCTATGTGTTTACAGGTGCTCTTGCAGGATAAGGTGGCCTTCCGCTCGTATGCCTATTTATGGCATAGAGTTATATGATTCCCTCACATAATACTTGTAATGATTTTTAACTTTTCAAGTTCGAACGCGGAACCGACCCCTCATCGGTTCTAGACGTTAAGTCTGAGTAGTGCCAACGGATGGTACCAACAGGTCAACCAATCCGTGCACCGTAACCCATTCACGCGGTGACTGCTTGTCGGCCAGCTAGTTCGGAGAGGATTTCGGTCGCGGGTCTCCGAATGGGTTACGCTCAATTACAATATTTCAGCCACCTGAACATGCCCGTTTTCCAAACGCGTCAACAACTACTCATCCAGAACGGGAAACCTACGTTACGTTAATTCTGGATGTGATCTCTCCACAGATCTTAAATCAAAAACGCTACAAAATCCCATAGGCGCGTTACCGAATCACCGACGCGGTACCGAAAAATATGCTACTCGAAACCAAACCGACGAAAACTACTCTAATGAAATGACGAAACAATCAAAGGTACCGCGTACCGCGCGCGACGCGAAACCGACCTCAGCGGATTTGTCGAAACCCTACCCTCGCGACGGCATACCTACCCTACACTCTCTCTTCCCACTGAAAAAGAACGAGCCACTGAAAAGGAAAGTCGTGGTTAACTTTTAACAATTCATGGCTTTATTCATTTTTTATTAAATTAATATGATTTAAAGTTACACCTTGTGAGTATTTCCTTGTGTATATTAACATTAAAAGATTTGAGAGCAAATATAATAACTCAAATTATAGTGTAAAATAATGTAATATTGTAAAATTCTTTTAATCTAATAAGCAATCATTACAAATACCTTTTAAATACATTAAATCTGTCTTCATGCTGTTATTCCAAAATCTATCTGTTTAATTACAACCTCAATTTGTGATTGTTCTGAAGTAGCATAAATTTTATTTGATTTTTGATGGGGTGTTGTGTAAGGTTTCCTTCTTATTTTTCTAATTACTTAGGTCTAGTTTAAATATCAAAGTTTTCTTCAAGAATAAATTATAAAAAAAATCCATTCTATGTTTTTTTTTTTCTTGAATTGTAGACTTGTAGAGAAGGAACAGGGTTTCTTATAAAATTTATGCAAATATCATTGAATTGTAATTTTTTTGTGTTTGTAACAATTCTATTCAAGTTATAATATTTTCTCTCAGTTCATCCTTTCCGCGCCTATATTTTAATAACTGAACAAGCTTACTTTAAACTACTTAAAATATAATCGTTAGAATTATTCAAAGGTATCATTTGATTGGATAATCACCATCAAAATAATAAATATGATAAAGAATTCCTAGTACTAATGTTTACAGCGTATTACTACAAAATGTTTGTGTTCAAATGGTTTAGCATCATCCTACTTGTACAATAACTTGGGTTTTCATATTCAACCTTCAGTTGATAACAGTAAATTTTTTTAAAACGAGTAAAAATTAGTTAGTTGCACACGTTAATCAACAAGTTGCGACATTTGTAAGATAATTTATGGTAAAATCTCTTGTTAAAGCTTAAACCTACAGAACTATGCTCAACGACACGTTTTTTTGGGGTGTGTAAACAATGACGATTGCAGTCCATTATTTGATTTATTTTATATCCGCAGGCCTAAATGACGATTGCATTTAAATGGATCGAATTTGATTTGGTTTAACATCCCAATGTAGAATATAAATTAAAAAAACTTAGTTAGTCATTTCAAATACGCATATTAAGAGTAATTATTGGGGTTTTCGGCAGAATATGCATTTAATCAGTTTGATTTATTTTTATCTACTTTTCATGTTCACCCAGAAGAACAGTTCCTATTAGTTACAATTTTAATTTGCAGTTCTATTATAAATAACTCTCACCAATAGATTCTATTTTCGCATTATTGAGCTATTTTAAAATAAACGCTATTGCAAATCAGTAAATTGAAAACCGGCTAACACCATCCTAAACATATTTAAAATATCTTAAAGTTTCCTTTTAACAATTATAATATAATGCATGATAGGATGAAATAGGAAACGAAAATGTCATGCATTCAACTAACAAAACAAAAATTTCTACTTCACCAAAGAAAGGAACAAACAGACATACATTTCACATTAATATATTCAAGTGCTTCTTCATAACTTACTTAAATTACCAACTAATAAAAAAAATAATTAAAAAAAATATAATATGCTATCGCTCAGGAATAACAAATTAGCAAATTTTCATGTATAGAGAAGAAAGAATTCTGTAAATTACAAAAGTAGAAGCCTCACTCCTCTTCTAATTACATTTTCACGGTCCTATTAACTAACTCATTAACTTTTCCCGCTATCGCTTTTCGTTCTGTGTATTTCGATAAAAAAAATACTAACCGAAAGGGGAATCGTGACTGTGATTAAGTGTATTGTTAAAGGTATTCTAAGTGTCGATTTAAGAGATTGATTTATATGCCTTTGCTAAATTGCTTAAATGGTGGTCCTATAACTGCTTCTTTACTTATAATGCAATAACGGCCAGTTCTGACGTTAGCAAGATCGCCTCGAATTATAGCGCCGCTTTGAACTATAACCTTCCCACTCAAGACAATGTTCTGAGATCCACAGAGGACAGTTTGCCGAATTACTTTATTACCCGAAGCCGTTTCAACATATTCATCGCGACTGTAATACAAATCAGGAACTTCCATGATATGCGGTGCCGAACGATTGGACCGCCGGAAACTTGTTTCGCTTTCAGTCGGTAAGATACGCCGGGCGGAATATAAACACTGTCCAATGAATATTGATATTTGACCCGGTCTGCAGAACTGACACAAATACTAATCAAACAACTAGGCAATCATGGATGTCAAAGATATATTTCTTGCTAGGCCATTGAGTATACTAGTGCTAGACAACCCAGCAACCTCATATGTCTCATTTCTTATGGTTAAATCCGATACTTAGCTGGGCAATTAGGATCCTCCACAGCCTTGAACTGACAACCGCTCTGCTGTTTGTAAGAAAGATTGAAGCGCTTCTTGTTGAACATTGACTTCGCCTTGGGCGTAGAATCTTTTCGAATTATAATTGGTGAAGCTGCTCTAGTCTTAGCCAAAGGTGATCGTTGCGCACGAGTCACTTTGGTCTGCGTGATAATGTTACTCTTCTTCGGTTTGTATTCTTTGTCGTTATCAATCTCTTCTTCAGAATCATTTGATTCGGTCACGTTTGGCTGCTACGACGACGAGGGGCGATGAACTGCAATCAAAACAAGGTAAGGCATTTGTCGACGTAAGCCGAACGAAAAAAAATTTACCTCTTGATAGTTCTACCCAATCTAGGACCGCGCCAAGTCGCTACCGACACCACACCATGGCACGTTCTGGGCGACGTAGAAGAAAAACGTTTGGTCGAATGATCCGCTAGCTACGCGCACAGTTTTGCAATAATAATAACCGTACTTCTTCGACATGTGGCTGTCAAATCCAACCGCTGTCACATCGGACAAAGCAGATGTGTGTGGAATGGCACGCCACATGGCGGCAATGTGCCTCTCCATTTGTCGCCAGTGGCATAGTTTTTCGATGGCCACGGTGGAGGGGCATTTCCAGATGGATATGTCTCGAAATGTGTCGCGGTTTGGATTAATTTTATATTTCGAATATTTATATCCACAGATCTAAATATTTGGACAGAAAAGAAATATTTTCTGCGCAACGATATCCGCACGACAGATGAAGTCCGCTGGCACTTCGAGGACATACCCATCTGGCCGGTTGCAAGGGTTTGGGATCGGAATCACTTCGATTCCCGGGCGTAGGCGTCACATTACACATTCCCCCCCCCCCCCCCCCCCCCAAAATCGAAGTAATTACGATCCCGTCTCCTATATAAAAGGTCTTGGTTAGCGCCGTGGCGGGTCGAAGGTCGGTTCCGAGGAATAGGCTACAACCATGTTCGTGAAGACTCGACAGTGACTATATAGTAGGGAGTCAGGTGTTAGTCGGAGGTCTTCGTCTAGGCAGGGATTTAGGTAAGCCAAGGTTTTTCGTGTGAAATAGTTGTACTTCATCGTCTAAGGTCTTTTGCGTGGTAAATTCCCAGGGTTTTACCAGTCATGTCCGCGATGAGGTATCGGGTGGGGCTTATTACTTGTAGGACTCGACACTTCACGAATTTCTTGTCTAGTTTGGCATTGTAATGTCGGGTGGCATCGCTCTGTCGGAAGTTTCGACGATATATCTTGTCGCCTACCTTAAAGCCAGAAGGATGAGATCGCAAGTTGTACCGCTCCTCTCCCATCCGTCGACTTTCTTCAATCTTCTCCCGCAGTTGCTCTCGCAGAAGATGGAGCTTTTCGTGCGGTTCCAGAACCACGATTGGGTCCTCTAGCGATTTCAGTTGCCGCAATAGCCGGTAAGCGCTCCCATGACAGATCATTTACTGGCCGAACAATGCGAAATACGGCGAAATGCCGGTAGTGGCGTGGTGCGACGAGCGCAGCGCACTAGTGATGGCGGACAATTTGCGATCCCAGTCCTTCTGATTCGGGTGGACATAGGCGCGGATGGCCGTTATGAGCGTACGATTCAGTCGTTCGGATGCGTTGGCTTGTGGTGAATAGACGGCAGTTCGTTGGTGGATGATGCCGTATTTGGACATTAGGTCTCGGAACTTGCTGGAGGTGAACTGGACCCCATTGTCGGAGACAAGTTTCTCCGGAACTCCAAACATGTGAAAGACTCGGTTCTCCAAGAAGCTGATTATAGGTCCAGTGTGCATGTTACGTAGTGTTTCTATGATAGGGAATTTAGAGAGCTGGTCCAGGACCACGACAGCTCCCGTGTGACCAGAAGCAGATCGAGGGTAAGGACCGATAAGATCAATGTACAAGCGCTGGAACACGCGTTCGGGGACCTCAACCTTGCCCATGGGTGGCCGAAGAATGGTATTGGGCGCTTTAGTGCACTTGCATAGCTCACAAGAGGCTACGTACGCTTTTATCTGTTGTACCATCTTAGGCCAGAAGAAACAGGTTTTCAACCGCCTAAGTGTACGACCGTATCCGCCGTGCGCACTTGATGGGTGGTCATGAGCCCGTCTGATAAGATCAGTGGTTAATTCTTCGGGCACCCACAACTTCCACTGTTCTTCTTCTTGTATGGGTTCTCCGGAGGCGTGTCCCATCCGCTTATAAATAAATCCATCCGTCAACCGCAGTTCAGGAAGCTGGGGCAGTTGATTCTGGATAGTGTGAATCAGTTGTGTGTAGGTTGCTGACTTGAAGGCAGGATGGTCCAGATCGATCAATTGGGGGCTGTCGTCCTCTTGGACCAACTCGGCTCCTTCAGGGGTGAACATTCTGGATAGGGTGTCGGGGACTACATGCTGGCTTCCTTTTCGGTGGCGAATTGTGAAGTCAAATGCCTGTAGCTTCAGTGCCCACCTGGCCAATCTGCCGTTGAAATCAGTCTGGCTCATTAGCCATTTCAGAGAAGCGTGATCCGTAACGATTTCAAAGGTGTGTCCCTCCACATAGGCTCGGAAGCGTTTCACTGCCAACACCGCAGCTAGACATTCCTGCTCGGAGACCGTGTAATTTCGCTGGGCTGGGTTCAGCTTGTGAGACATGAAGGCTATAGGTCTCTCCTCGCCGTCTTGTGCAACCTGGACTAAGACTGCTCCCACCCCATGTTGACTCGCGTCACAATGGATTGAGAACGGTTTGTCAAAGCCCGGGCTGTGCAGTACGGGGGCTGTAGTCAGACTCTTCTTTAGCTCTTCAAAGGCTCGCAAGCTGGACTCTTCCCAGACGAATTTACGTCCCTTACGCAGCATGTCGGTCAAAGGAGTGGTAATGGTGGCATAGTCACGTACAAAACGCTGGTACCATCCGCATAAGCCTAAGAATCGGCGTAATTGTTTGGTGGTCTTGGGTAGTGGAAAAACGTCAATCGCTTGAGTCTTTTCCGGATCGGTCTTGATATGGCCATGCCCAATGATGTGACCTAAATACTTCACCTCCGTCATCACGAACTGGCTCTTCCTTATGTTGATGGTTAATCTTGCCCTCCGGATGTGTAGAGCCACCTCCTGAAGCAGGTCGATGTGTTCATCAAAGGTCTCGGTTATAAGCAACAGATCGTCCAAGTAAACGAAAACTTGGTGTCGCAAATGAGGTGGTATCACCTTATCCATAAGGCGCGTCATTGTTTGGGGGGCATTACACAATCCGAATGGCATGGTCACGAATTGATATAGGGGCCGACCAGGGACTGTGAAAGCTGTTTTCTCCTTTGAACCGGGGTCTAAAGGAATTTGCCAGAAGGCGTCCTTGAGGTCTAAGCTCGTGATGAAATGGGCTTTAGGCAACCGACTCAAAATGCCTTCAATCAACGGTAGAGGGTATGCGTCCTTGACTGTGACGGCGTTCAAGCGTCTGGCATCTAAGCATAACCGGACCTTGTTCGGCTTGACAACTAAGGTGACTGGGGAGGCCCACGCGCTCTGTGATTCTTCGATTACGCCTAATGCTAGCATTCGATCCACTTCGGCATATAACGATTTTTCCTTCGCCGGAGATATGGCGAAATGTCTCTGTTTTATGGGTTTAGCATCCCCCACATCTATAGTGTGGAACACCAGGGCAGTCCGCCCGAGACCTTCCTTCTCATGCGATGGAAAAGCCGATATAGCCGAGTCAAGTCGCAGTTGCTGATTTACATCCAGTGTATGTCATAATAAGTTAGTGGGTTGAGATTGGTCAGGAACGGTGGCGACGGACTCCAGGGTCGAACCGGAAAATAGTGCCGGGGCCAAGTTAAATTTTCGAACGAAATCCACTCCTAGGTAAAGATTCTGGGTTAACTGAGGTATGATGAAAAATTCCATGGGTTTAGTTACTCCTTTAAAGGTGACATCCGTCATAATTTTTCCCACTACAGAGTGACGAGTTCCGTCCGCCGTGCTTAACCAGGAGGTGAAATGACGGATTTGGTCCGCGTGCTTTGCCAGTACCTCCCCTGCAAACTCGGCAGATATGCAATTCACACTGGCTCCCGTATCGACTAAGCCTGACACTCGTTTTTGCAGGAGGTGTACTGACGCATATGGCCGAACATCATCCCTCAATAATTCGTCTAAGTATATGTCCTTCAATACTTTCCTCGACTGCCTGACTTTTCTCCAGAAGCTCCGCATCCGACGCGTGGCTCGCTTGCTTCGCGGTGGGACATTTGTGGACAACTCCTCATGGAAGATGCGCTGTCGAGTAGCCAAGTAATTCCGCAGCCTGATATGAAAAGGTTTTACATGCCAAGGAACCTTCGCCTCGCTATCATTTCCCTGCGCGTTGGCCTCGGCGAAGGATGGCGTCGGTTGTGGAACTTCGGGAGAACTGTGTTTGGCGGTGCGAGTCAGCAGAATGGGAGTCATGTCGGGAGCTGGGTCATAGCTAGTGATGGGGTCTGGATTGGTTCGTACGGGGTTTAGGAGTGCCGACGTGTGGTCGCGGCACTCGGTGGCAAGTTTTTTCGTCCTTTGCAATTAGCACAGTCAGGTGCGTATGTGTCGGCCTTCCCGCATCGGTAGCAGAAAAGCGTTGGCTCCGCTGGACATGCATAGAACCGATGTCCCGGTTGTCGGCAGTTCCAACAGACCGTCGGGCTTGTAGTTGCTTCAAGGGAGGGCCGATCAATCAAGGCTGGGTCCTCAAACTCCGGTGGTGCTCCGCTCCTCGGTACTGGTACTGGATCTGCAAGCAGGTGGTCCGCTGCCATCAACTCCGCGGTGTGATGATTTCGGGGAGTTGGTCCCGTTATGCGAGGTTGTGGGCGGAAGGTACCTCGCCGCTCATCCAAGTGTTCTTGTCTACGGGCGTGGAGGCGCAGTCCCTGTATGGTGTTGATTGGGAAATGTAGAAGGCTGTTCTGGAGATCCCAGCGCATATTCTCTCTGATAATTTCTACCAGTTCGTCCTCGGGCATGGTATTTCGCAAGCGAGTGCTCAATCTCACTATACTTGTGTAGTACTGGTCGAACGGTTCGTGAGCGCCTTGTTTCCGTTTCTTTATTTGCTCCCTTAGCTCTCTCTCAGTGAAGCCATCCTCAAATCGATTGCGGAAGGCTGCACTGAAAGAGTGCCAAGTGGGACGTGGCGTTGATTCTTTAAAGCTCCAGTACCAGTCGGCAGCGTCGCCGCTGAACAAAAGATGTGCATGCCGGAGGAAGGCCGAGGAATCACCTCCCAGGGTGCTGGATACCAACGCCTGAATCCGGAAAAGGAACCGGTCCGCCGATATCATATCGTTGGACCCTGTAGTGTTCAGGCGCCAACTCTCCATGATACGAGGCGTTGGGTCTCGAAAAAGTGTCAATGCATTCCCGGTGGGAATCACATCCTCGATTGACCTGTTGTACTGAACGGCCTCGGGGGCTGGAGGTACCAACGGAGGTCCGGTACTGTGTCGTGGTCTATATTCGGGAGCTCTGGGATCCATTCCCGAGTTCCTTGGAGTTGGGACCCATTGCTCGGATTGTCGGGAGGGGGGCATCGCCACACTGAGATTGGGCTCCCAGCCAAGCGGAGTTCTCACGCGACTGGGTGGTTGGCTCATAGGGAGATTCTGGAGCTTTCCCTCCAGGTTGCCAATCCTCTCCGACATATCCCTCATCAACGCCACGAGGGTGTCAATGGAGTGGGCGGAAGGCATGGGTGTCACCTCGGACACGACACTTGCGGCCGGAACTTCACCGCCTACGGCTCCTTGCAGGTCTAAAAGTGGTTGGGACTGTTCGGCCTCTGGAACTCCTTTCGCCACTGCTCCACGCATTGGTAGGGGCGTTCCGAGGGGGACGTCTAGGGCAGACCACTCGATGGGTCGCCGACATAAGGGACACAGCTCGGACGTGAGAAGGAGCTGTTGTACACAGGCACGATGGAATAGATGTCCACAATCCAATCGCACGCTGTGTACGCCCTCCACTACGTCTTCGAAGCAGATCCCGCAGTTAGCTGGTTGGACCGTTTTGGATCTGGTCCAACGCTTATCTGGGGTCCGCTTCGTTGCCATTTTCGTTTGGTCTGGGTGGTAGAAATAAGTTTTTTACAAAAAAAAATGTAACGCTAATATATAAAAAAACTTAAGAATAAAGTAGTGGCCGATAGTGGCGAGCTATATATAGAGGGTAGAAAAAAAATTATTTGATATACACTTTCCTTTTCAGTGGTCGACTCCTCCAACGGGAAAAGAGAGTGCGTGGTAATCTGCCGGAGAAAGGGTGCTTTCGGTCGATTTACAAAATTTATCCCCTAAACCCTCATACATTACAAAAAAACCGTCTCTAAACTACGTTAAAGTGACTCGACGAGACAAGTGGTAGAGCTACCGTAACGATTTTAGTATGCGGTCAAAATTCCCGACGCGTGGAAGCATTCCGGGCTTCGCAACTCCAGCATACGCCACCGAACGTTGAACCGATACCACTCGTCTATCACGCATACGAAATAATTAGAATCCTTCCGCGACATAAAGGCAAGGTAGCCTTCTATTTTCTTGAGAGTCCATGCTGATAGGTAAACCCATCAGACTGGCAGTTCTATCAAGAAAATAGAAGGTCCTTACAGGGTTTAGCCTAGGACAACACATCGGAAGGATTCTGTCGCGAGAAAAAAAATCAAACAAAGGAGAGCGGAAGCTACAACTCACGTGAAGCGACTTCTAGTGTGTATCACACAACTCCACTGCTCCTGATAGTGGGACTCGAGTACCAAAGTACCTTACATCCTCCGTAAAGGACCAACTCGTCAGAAGACGCGAAGTTCTTTCCCCCTTAGGATGTTTTAGGCCCCACGTTGGGCGCCATTTGTAATGATTTTTAACTTGTCAAGTTCGAACGCGGAACCGACCCCTCATCGGTTCTAGACGTTAAGTCTGAGTAGTGCCAACGGATGGTACCAACAGGTCAACCAATCCGTGCACCGTAACTCATTCACGCGGTGACTGCTTGTCGGCCAGCTAGTTCGGAGAGGATTTCGGTCGCGGGTCTCCCAATGGGTTACGCTCAATTACAATATTTCAGCCACCTGAACATGCCCGTTTTCCAAACGCGTCAACAACTACTCATCCAGAACGGGAAACCTACGTTACGTTAATTCTGGATGTGATCTGTCCACAGATCTTAAATCAAAAACGCTACAAAATCCCATAGGCGCGTTACCGAATCACCGACGCGGTACCGAAAAATATGCTACTCGAAACCAAACCGACGAAAACTACTCTAATGAAATGACGAAACAATCAAAGGTACCGCGTACCGCGCGCGACGCGAAACCGACCTCAGCGGATTTGTCGAAACCCTACCCTCGCGACGGCATACCTACCCTACACTCTCTCTTCCCACTGAAAAAGAACGAGCCACTGAAAAGGAAAGTCGTGGTTAACTTTTAACAATTCATGGCTTTATTCATTTTTTATTAAATTAATATGATTTAAAGTTACACCTTGTGAGTATTTCCTTGTGTATATTAACATTAAAAGATTTGAGAGTAAATATAATAACTCAAATTATAGTGTAAAATAATGTAATATTGTAAAATTCTTTTAATCTAATAAGCAATCATTACAAATACCTTTTAAATACATTAAATCTGTCTTCATGCTGTTATTCCAAAATCTATCTGTTTAATTACAACCTCAATTTGTGATTGTTCTGAAGTAGCATAAATTTTATTTGATTTTTGATGGGGTGTTGTGTAAGGTTTCCTTCTTATTTTTCTAATTACTTAGGTCTAGTTTAAATATCAAAGTTTTCTTCAAGAATAAATTATAAAAAAAATCCATTCTATGTTTTTTTTTTCTTGAATTGTAGACTTGTAGAGAAGGAATAGGGTTTCTTATAAAATTTATGCAAATATCATTGAATTGTAATTTTTTTGTGTTTGTAACAATTCTATTCAAGTTATAATATTTTCTCTCAGTTCATCCTTTCCGCGCCTATATTTTAATAATTGAACAAGCTTACTTTAAACTACTTAAAATATAATCGTTAGAATTATTCAAAGGTATCATTTGATTGGATAATCACCATCAAAATAATAAATATGATAAAGAATTCCTAGTACTAATGTTTACAGCGTATTACTACAAAATGTTTGTGTTCAAATGGTTTAGCATCATCCTACTTGTACAATAACTTGGGTTTTCATATTCAACCTTCAGTTGATAACAGTAAATTTTTTTAAAACGAGTAAAAATTAGTTAGTTGCACACGTTAATCAACAAGTTGCGACATTTGTAAGATAATTTATGGTAAAATCTCTTGTTAAAGCTTAAACCTACAGAACTATGCTCAACGACACGTTTTTTTGGGGTGTGTAAACAATGACGATTGCAGTCCATTATTTGATTTATTTTATATCCGCAGGCCTAAATGACGATTGCATTTAAATGGATCGAATTTGATTTGGTTTAACATCCCAATGTAGAATATAAATTAAAAAAACTTAGTTAGTCATTTCAAATACGCATATTAAGAGTAATTATTGGGGTTTTCGGCAGAATATGCATTTAATCAGTTTGATTTATTTTTATCTACTTTTCATGTTCACCCAGAAGAACAGTTCCTATTAGTTACAATTTTAATTTGCAGTTCTATTATAAATAACTCTCACCAATAGATTCTATTTTCGCATTATTGAGCTATTTTAAAATAAACGCTATTGCAAATCAGTAAATTGAAAACCGGCTAACACCATCCTAAACATATTTAAAATATCTTAAAGTTTCCTTTTAACAATTATAATATAATGCATGATAGGATGAAATAGGAAACGAAAATGTCATGCATTCAACTAACAAAACAAAAATTTCTACTTCACCAAAGAAAGGAACAAACAGACATACATTTCACATTAATATATTCAAGTGCTTCTTCATAACTTACATAAATTACCAACTAATAAAAAAAATAATTAAAAAAAATATAATATGCTATCGCTCAGGAATAACAAATTAGCAAATTTTCATGTATAGAGAAGAAAGAATTCTGTAAATTACAAAAGTAGAAGCCTCACTCCTCTTCTAATTACATTTTCACGGTCCTATTAACTAACTCATTAACTTTTCCCGCTATCGCTTTTCGTTCTGTGTATTTCGATAAAAAAATACTAACCAAAAGGGGAATCGTGACTGTGATTAAGTGTATTGTTAAAGGTATTCTAAGTGTCGATTTAAGAGATTGATTTATATGCCTTTGCTAAATTGCTTAAATGGTGGTCCTATAACTGCTTCTTTACTTATAATGCAATAACGGCCAGTTCTGACGTTAGCAAGATCGCCTCGAATTATAGCGCCGCTTTGAACTATAACCTTCCCACTCAAGACAATGTTCTGAGATCCACAGAGGACAGTTTGCCGAATTACTTTATTACCCGAAGCCGTTTCAACATATTCATCGCGACTGTAATACAAATCAGGAACTTCCATGATATGCGGTGCCGAACGATTGGACCGCCGGAAACTTGTTTCGCTTTCAGTCGGTAAGATACGCCGGGCGGAATATAAACACTGTCCAATGAATATTGATATTTGACCCGGTCTGCAGAACTGACACAAATACTAATCAAACAACTAGGCAATCATGGATGTCAAAGAGATATTTCTTGCTAGGCCATTGAGTATACTAGTGCTAGACAACCCAGCAACCCCATATGTCTCATTTCTTATGGTTAAATCCGATACTTAGCTGGGCAATTAGGATCCTCCACAGCCTTGAACTGACAACCGCTCTGCTGTTTGTAAGAAAGATTGAAGCGCTTCTTGTTGAACATTGACTTCGCCTTGGGCGTAGAATCTTTTCGAATTATAATTGGTGAAGCTGCTCTAGCCTTAGCCAAAGGTGATCGTTGCGCACGAGTCACTTTGGTCTGCGTGATAATATTACTCTTCTTCGGTTTGTATTCTTTGTCGTTATCAATCTCTTCTTCAGAATCATTTGATTCGGTCACGTTTGGCTGCTACGACGACGAGGGGCGATGAACTGCAATCAAAACAAGGTAAGGCATTTGTCGACGTAAGCCGAACGAAAAAAAATTTACCTCTTAATAGTTCTACCCAATCTAGGACCGCGCCAAGTCGCTACCGACACCACACCATGGCACGTTCTAGGCGACGTAGAAGAAAAACGTTTGGTCGAATGATCCGCTAGCTACGCGCACAGTTTTGCAATAATAATAACCGTACTTCTTCGACATGTGGCTGTCAAATCCAACCGCTGTCACATCGGACAAAGCAGATGTGTGTGGAATGGCACGCCACATGGCGGCAATGTGCCTCTCCATTTGTCGCCAGTGGCATAGTTTTTCGATGGCCACGGTGGAGGGGCATTTCCAGATGGATATGTCTCGAAATGTGTCGCGGTTTGGATTAATTTTATATTTCGAAAATTTATATCCACAGATCTAAATATTTGGACAGAAAAGAAATATTTTCTGCGCAACGATATCCGCACGACAGATGAAGTCCGCTGGCACTTCGAGGACATACCCATCTGGCCGGTTGCAAGGGTTTGGGATCGGAATCACTTCGATTCCCGGGCGTAGGCGTCACATTACATACTATGACATAAATTTGTCACGCTCATATTTTTCATTTAAAGGAAACATTCATTTAAATTATGTTTATATGAGTTTTTCACTTATATGGAAAATATATGGCCACGCTTACATTTCGATCTTGATCCGGCTGGGTATGAGAGGCACGGCTTCCACTAAGATGACCCACTCTCATTTGGGGGCCATAAGTATCGTCGGTGTCAACGAAGCCCTCTTAAGTTCATTTGTTTTCTCCAGGCCCGTTTTGTCCTCTGAATCAGCAATTTTTGACCCTTAATGGGTTACATCATTCTCGACCTCGGTCGATGTTCGTTTCAATCACAAAATCCTTTATGCACATTTTTATTAACTGAAATTTACTACAAGATATGTATAGGTATATATATATATATATATATATATATATATATATATATATATATATGTATATATATATATATATATATATATATATATATATATATATATATATATATATATATATATATATATGTAATGTGATATATATATATATATATATACATATATATATATATATATATATATATATATATATATATATATATATATATATATATATATTGTCGCGTGTTTTGGTTCGCGGCCAATAATTTGAACGTTCCGGGAAAGTGAAAACGCAATGTCTTTTAATTTAAGTTAAAAGAATTTATTTAATTACAAAAATGCACAATAATCAGTTTAACACTTTCACTAATTTTAATTTTCACTATTAAAAAAATCTAACACTTGTCCATAAATTTCTTATCGCAATTGTCTTCTAAATCACTTCACTATTACGAAACACACTATCGCAGTTCTTATCGCGGTCGAATGAATGATGATCCCCCCATTCATTCAGCTCGCCTTTATATAGGGTCTGTAGTCATTCAACCCAGTTCTCGTACATTGGCGAGTTCGCGGGAACATTCGAGCGACTGCAATTGAATGGAGCAGTGACTCACATTCAGATGTTGTTCATGCTTGTTGGGCTCTCGTGGTTTCGAGTAAATTCGTGTCCTTCATTGTTGTGAAAACAATTGCGACAGTAGCTCGCAGAATTATTTGTACATGTAACACTGCCCCCACCTCAGTTCTTTTCGCCCCGAAAAGATGTATCGCCAGTTGTAGTCGATTCTCCCTAGATGTAATATGGGGCAAGACGGTCTAGATGCACGATTTTCATTTTGGCTCTCGGTTTACGGTGTTCCTGTATGCGATATACGACGTCGTTGATTCGCTTTGTGACTCGGTATGGTCCCTCCCAGTTATGTTGCAACTTTGGAGACCTACCCTTTCGCCGTTGCGGGTTATATAGCCACACCAAGTCATCTTGCTGAAAGTCAGTAGAATTAGCCTTTATATCATACCTGGTCTTCATGCGGTCAGTAGCCGATTCGAGGTGTTTCGCACTGTCCGATGTATCTGGTTCAACCGTTGTCTTAGCTCACTTGCGCACTCCGAGATCGTTTGGGGTTTCTCAGGAGGTGTTCCAAACTTTATATCAGCTGGCAAACGAATAGTCTTTCCAAAAATGACTTTGGCTGGAGCTTGGCCCGTCGATGCATGTTCGGCAGCTCTGTACGCCATCAGAAAAAAATTGGATATGTCGGTCCCAGTCCCTTTGGTTCTCGTCAACCATCTTGGCAAGGTGTTTATTGAGCGTGCCGTTGAAACGTTCGACCATTCCATCGGATTGGGGATGCAGTGGTGTTGTCCTCGTTTTCCGTATTCCGAGCAGCTCGCACATTTCGCCAAAAACTAGTGACTCAAAGTTTCGGCCTTGATCCGAATGTAGTTCGCAAGGCACACCGTACCTACTGACCCAATTTAACACTAGCTGTTCGGCTACAGTAGTTGCTTCCTGGTTGGGAATGGGGTAGACCTCGGGCCACTTGCTGAAATAATCAGCTACAACCAGCGTGTATCGATTTCGCCATTCAGATTCAGGAAAGGGCCCAGCGATATCAACAGCAATCCTTTCAAACGCTACCCCCACGTTATAGGTTTGCACGTCTTCTCGAGCGTGGAGCCAGTAGAATCTTTCCCCCAATTTCGCTAAGGTCTTGTTAACACCAAGATGGCCTCCCGAGGATCCTTCATGCATTTCCTTTACCACATCGTGGATTCGGCTTTTGGGAAGTATAGTTTGCATCCTATAGGAGCTGCCATCCGCCGTTTCCCATTACCGCTTGAGTACACCACCCTCCACCTGAAGGGAGTTCCATTGTGCCCAATAGCTTTTCAGGGTTGCGCCATGCGTTGAAACGTCCTTCCACTCAGGTCGCCCAGTCGTCTCCTTCCATACGAGCAATGGTCCGATGTCTTCATCGGCTAGCTGGGCATTTCGAATCTCCTCCGATGACCAACCTTCATCGAATTCAGCCGTTATCAGTCGCAGATCAACGGGCGGCTCCTTTTCCTCAATCCGTCGGCAATGCTTGCAGTTAGCTGGACATGGGCGACGAGATAGAGCGTCAGCATTTCCATGAACTCCGCCCTTTCGATGAACAATTTTGTAGTCGTATGACTACAATCTTTCGATCCATCTCGCAACTTGTCCCTCGGGGTTTTTGAAGTTAAGTAGCCATCTCAGCGATGCATGGTTCTCATGGTTTCGAGTAAATTCGTGTTCTTCATTGTTGTGAAAACAATTGCGACAGTAGCTCGCAGAATTATTTGTACATGCAACAATATATATATATATATATATATATATATATATATATATATATATATATATATATATATATATATGTATATAGATATATATATATATATATATATATATATATATATATATATATATATATATAACAGGCCAATTGAAAAGTCCCCGGTCAAATGGGGCCGTTTTTTAACGATTTCATCCTTTAAACGATCCAATAACGCTGGCCCTTTTGGAGGTAATCTATGAATATTATATCCTGCGCATCCCAGAATACTGATGCCATAACCTTGCCAGCTGACTGTTGTGTTTTTCCTCGCTTTAGATTCGGTTCATCGCGTGCAGTTTGCTCAGCTGACTGTCGATTGGACTCCGGAGTGAAATGATGGAGCCACGTTTCATCCATTGTCACATAGCGATGCATTAATTCGGGTTTATTGCGCTTAAACACTGCTCAGAATCGTTAACACGTTTTTGATTTTGATGGATTGTGAGCTCGCACGGCACCAATTTTGCGCACAGCTTTCTCATTTACAAATATTCGTGAATGATATGATGTACACGTTCAGATGATATCTTCACAATGTCTGTTATCTCGATCAACTTCACTTTATGGTCACTCAAAATTATTTTGTTAACTTTTTTGATGTTTTCGTTGGTGACAGCCCCTTTTGGGCGGCCGCTGCGGTCGCTGTCTTCGGTGCTCATTTCACCTCGTTTAAACTTAGCATACCAATCAATGATGGTTGATTTTCCTGGTACAGACCCCGGGAACTCTTCATCAAGCCAAGATT
>OZ017738.1:300220033-300302533 GCA_963969285.1 Odontomyia ornata
TGTTTGACTTCCGAAAAGGTGAAAATTCGGTACCAGCTCATAAGAAATTGTGTGAAGTTTGTGGTGATGACTGCACTGCGGACCGTTTCTGTCCGCACTGGTTTCCTCGCTTTCATTCTGGAAATTCTAATGTGCAATTTGCGATATATACTGGCCGTCCAACCACGAAAAAAGGAAAGGCATTTATCGAAATTAACCGGCGTATGACAACTCACGAGCTAGCAGAAAAGCTCGACATATTGAATTCAACCATTTAGTTGCACTTGCAGCGGCGTGGTTACGTAAATAAACTGGATGTCTGGTTTCCTCACGAATTAAAGGAAACACACCTCACCAATTGAATTAACATATGCGACTCTTTGTTGCATCCTTAATAAAACGACCGAATGCTAAAAAGAATCATAGTGGGTTATAAAAAATTGGTTTGTTTACAATAACATAATCGTAAGGATCATGGACCAAGCAAGACGAGCCACCAGAATCGACATCCAAAACCAATATTCACCAAAAGAAGATTATGCTCTCTGTGTGCTGGGCTTACAAGGGTATGGTCTACTCTGACCTGCATCCAAGGAACCAAAACGTTGATTCAAGTGTTTCTTGTCACCAACTTTCTAAGCCATATGAAGAAATCAAGAAAAAACGCCCTGAACTGGCCAACCGCAAAGACGTGATGTTCTATCTTGATAACGCCAGACCCCACATCTTTTTGACAACCCGCCAAAAATTAATAGAGCTCAATTGGGGACTGATGCCACATCAACCCTATAGTCCTGATTTAGCACCATCGGAATATCATTTGTTTCACTCCCTTCAAAAGCATTTGAATGGTTAAATTTTCGATTACGATCAGGCTGTTAAAAATGAGTTGGACTACCTTCTAAAAATCAAGGCAGCTTCGACCGTGAAGCTTTTCAAATTGCCGAAAGATGGCAATAAGTCATTCAACCAAATGGTGAATATATCATTGATTAATGTTGGTTGCTCATATAAATAAATTTACTTTGAAAACAAGAAAACAAAAACAGTATATATATATATATATATATATATATATATATATATATATATATATATATAAATATATATTATATATACATATATATATATATATATATATATATATATATATATATATATATATATATATGTATATATATATATATATATATATATATATATATATATATATATACGTATATATATAATGTATACATAAATATATATGTATACATTTATATATATCTATATATATATATATATATATATATATATATATATATATATATATATATATATATATATAAATATATATATATATATATATATATATATATACATTATATATAAGTATACATATATATATATATATATATATATATATATATATATATATATATATATACATAATATATAAATATACATATATATATATATATATATATATATATATTTATATGTATATATATATATATATATATATATATATATATATATATATATATATATATACATATATATATATATATATATATATATATATATATATATATATAATATATATATATATATATATATTGTAGTAAATTTCGGTTAATAAAAATGTGCATAAAGGACTGCAGCGATGGCCTGCTGCCTCGACGAAAGAGGGTGGTGGGGTTCACCAAGATTGGCCTTGTCTGAGGAAACGTGAATGCGCTGGTGGGCTAGCATTGTGGTCACGTGGGGTGGGTTCTTTTCCCCAGCACAAGGACTCACTATAAAAGAAATTTCTCATCCACGAATTTTGTGGTTGAAACGAACATCAACCGAGGTCGAGAATGATGTAACCCATTAAGGGTCAAAAATTGCTGACTCAGAGGACAAAACGGGCCTGGAGAAAACAAATGAACTTAAGAGGGCTTCGTTGACACCGACGATACTTATGGCCCCCAAATGAGAGTGGGTCATCTTAGTGGAAGCCGTGCCCCTCGTACCCAGCCGGATCAAGAACGAAATGTAAGCGTGGCCATATATTTTCCATATAAGTGAAAAACTCATATAAACATAATTTAAATGAATGTTTCCTTGAAATGAAAAATATGAACGTGACAAATTTATGTCATAGTATTATGTGAGGGAATCATATAACTCTATGCCATAAATAGGCATACGAGCGGAAGGCCACCTTATCCTGCCAGAGCACCTGTGAACATATAGAAAGGGGAGAGCTCACCCGATGGCTAGATCATTATAGCGGAGGGGCCAGCCAACGTGGCAGGTCCCACACCCGGTCTGGTTTGATGAAAGGAAAGATGGAGTTTCAAATTTAAAAATTCATTTTGAACTTTTTTTTTTAGTTTGTTTTTGCTTTACACGGTACTATTTTTCATTAAAAAAAATAGAGGTAGCCTTCAATGTACTGATGTTTTTACAGAGTTTACATTTGAAATTAGATATTGAATTATTTACATGCTTTGGGAGCCAACAATAATTAGAATTAGAGCTTTGTAGATATAAAAAAAAAATGAAACGGTAAATAAAGTTTGAAATTCACGATAGTTAATTTGCACTTTCCATGTGAGGCGAGTCAACATATTTAAAAATTGTATAAATATAAATTTGGGAATAAGTCCCTCCAGCGGGAGTTTAGAGAGCTGCTCTAGCACAACGATAGCTCCAATATGCCTCATAGAAGAACGAAGGTATGGGCCGAGTAGATCTATATACAGACGTTAAAATACGCGATCCAGAACGATGAGTTTACTCATAGGAGGTCAAAGAGGCTAGTTGGGAGCCTTAGTGCCTTCACAGGTCTCACAGGCGCTTATATAGTCTTTGACCTGAGATGACATTTCAGGCCAAAAGAAGTATTTCTTAAGGCACCGAAGCTTCTGACCACAGCCACCGTGGGCATGTGCCCACGGTGATAGATGGCTATGTTTATTGACGCAACCGACGTCTCATTACAGGAAGAAGTATCTTGGAAACTCTGGGTGCTGGATACTTCTTCCTGTAATGAGACGTCGGTTGCGTCAATAAACATAGCCATCTATCACTTTCATATCAGGCAACTGTATTTGTTGGGTTACAATGGTTTGCCTCAACTCATTGTAGCTATTTGACTTAAAATGCGGGCTATCTAAATCTATCTCGATGGGATCATCGTCACTTGATGCCAATTCACTCCTTTGGGTGGACACATTCGCGAGAGAGTGTCGGGCATGATGTTTGATGGAAAACTTAAACCCTTGCAGTTTAAAAGCCCATCGGGCCAGACGTCTGTGTGGGTCTGGTTGGTTTATCAGCCATTATAACGAAAAATTGTTCGTAAAGGTTTTGAAATAGTGGCCTTCAATGTATTCTCGTTCCTGGGCCAAATGCCTTAGAAAAACTACTGCTCGGACAAGAGCCTTGAGCAGAGCAAGTAACTCTGTTTGTATCCAGGCTAGTTGACTAGCTGGCTGATGTGCTACGGGCTGGCTAAATAGCTGGCTGATATGCATAATGTAGCCGTACCTCTGCTTGGATCCCGGATGGTTTACTGTTTGGCTTTTATTTCGATTTAACCCAACTTTGTCAGTTGGTCAATGCCAAGCTAAGTGGACGAACACGAAGTATATGGCATACTCACGCATACACTTATTCCAAAGCTTTTGCGCATGATGCAGTATACTTACGAGAACCAATGTGTGAAGCGTTAGTAATGCCGAGCCTAATGTCTCGAGGTTACATTAGATCACCACAACATTCCTTCCCCCGTAAAAAAAAGTTCACGAGTGGTTTAAAGAGCCTAATCGTGATAAAAATATTCCTGAATTCTTTATTTCAGTTGCTAAGCTGCTGATTTCTTTAAACTGATTGCTGGTGGTTAAAAAGGGAAACGAGAGGTAATTTATGCTATTCTAAAAAACCCGGTTTTTTATGAAAACCATTACTTTCGTATTAAATTATAATGTTTTTACTATTACCTTGATTATTACAAAAATGAAAACTTTTTGGATGAAAATTTGGCTGCTAAGAATCATAATTTTTTTGGAAGAATTTGTTTTTATTTTACAAAAATAGTTGTTTGTTGAAAATTTGTAAAATAAATACCACGTTTGTATTTCATCGCGCTACCTCATGCTTAAAAAACTATCGAAATTGGTTCATAAATAACGGACATACCATGCAGTTTTTTCACACCATTTAAATTTGAAGAAGGCAAGATCAATGTTTTGAGTGCGCAGCCAGAGCATATATACTAACTAGCACCTGCAATCGAGGAGCTGTGAAAATGAAAAGAGAGGCAAATAAACGTGTAAAAGATGGATTAAAGTTTACCTTGTGTTGGTAAAATTGCATGCAAATTCAAGTTTTTGTTTACCATACATACGCACTTTTAGTCTAATTCTCTCTACTCCATAAGTACCGTAAGAAAGAAAATTTGTTCTAATTGCAGCTGCTATTTAGTAGATATGCTCTGGCGCAGCATTGATAAGTCACTTGCTCATTGTCGCGAGAACAAATACTTTTAAATTAACAATCATCACTTCCAAATTGAATATATTTATTCAACATGATGTCGTTTAAAAGTTCAAGAATTAAATTAGTTTTTTCAAATTTCCAGCTCTTAAATTTTATAAATAAACAATCTACGAATTAAAAAAAAAGCAAGTTGGGTAGACGGAACTACGTTTTTATTCTGCATTTCATCTGGAAATTAGGAGAAGATCCAATTGAAGGTGTAGTGACCGATGCTATGGAAAACCTGAATGGTAGAACAACCGTTCATTATTTTTGTTGTATTCGAAGACTTTTTGAATGGCTATTACTTTCGTAAATGCGTAATTTTATTCAAACTTCCAGAGAATAAGGACCTATCCTTCGACTACTTAAATTTAAATTTAGGTACTCATATTAGTTCACTGGAATAAATATTTTAAATACAAATTCTACTACTTTTGACAAAACTCAGTGAATTTCGGCCGCTAAGGTATTTATTATTATGGCACTCATACAAACCTTTTAACAAAATGTACGTTTTTAACAATAGAAGTTAATAGCTCGTACTTTCAATGCTGCAATTGGGGGAATATAACACAAATTCACCCAATCTTCTCATTCAAAATGGCCACCATGTTGCTTTGCGATTTTTGATATCACTCCTTGAAAAAGTTCTCAAAGATATGCATAATATACATATATTGTAGCAACCACGGAAGTCACCGCAGTTACAGACATTAAGAATTAGCAGAGGGGTGTGTAGCCCGGGGTGGCATACGGAGGCCGGCTAGCGCTCAGTCGTGTCGTGGGACGTCCGGGACACCCTCTGCTCGTGCTGAGCCACCTTACATAAAATAACTAGCACAAAGGGGAAAGGATGGGAAAGGGGAGGTCACATTGAGAAATGAAAAATATGGCTTTTACTTTGACATGGCCGTTTTTTATTCACAAAAAAAAAGCAAATTTATACCACTACAAAATCTGCAAATTATCAATTTCAATAAAAACAAGAAAAAAAAGGACCCCTTTAAAATTTAATGTACAGAAGAAAATAATCAACTAAAATCTTTTATATAAAGGAAAACACAAGGAAAAGAAAAAAACGAGCTTGATGATGAGATGTTGTTACTATAATAGGAAAATAAACCAAATAAATACTCACTCTTTTCCTCGTTGATCTCCGAGCGCTCGGCGATGACAAAAAAAAGAGTGTGGGGCCACTAAAAATTTAACTTTAAATTAACTCGAAAATTAAATCAATACTAGAAAATCAAGGAGCACCCTTATCGCCCTCTCTGACCCGTCGTTCTGGCTTACTTGCAGAAACGAAAACTTTAATTCTGGAGTCTCTTCGAAGTCCAACAAAACAAAATTTTTTTCATGTTTTTTTCTGTTTTTTTTTTTGAGAAAGAATCACTTAATTTTTATTTCAACTAGTTTGACTTCTAACTCGCACCAACTTTAATCCTGGAGGCCAAAAACCAAAAATTCTTCTCATTCACTAATATTTCCACATGGATCATAAGTTATTCCACAACGAATGTAATTTATTTTGGCCTGCCTCACACCAAAACTTTCGCCACTCAACTTCGCAATTAAATTATTGTATTTCTTCTTCCGTCACAAAAAAAATTAATCCCCGTTCACTTCAAATTCTGATCTCTGTATTTTTGTAACTTCTGCTGAAATTCTCCAATCCAAAAAATTCACTTCACTTTCACTCAAAGCAATTACTCTTTTTTTTTGTCCAATCCTCACTCCCAGTCAAATACCAACCCCTTTTTTTCCCAATTTTAACACCTCCAAAAATCAATTTTACCGCGCACCGAAAACACCCTTATCTTTTCCAGCCAAATACTCACTGCCCCAATCCTAACGACTGAATGCCACATTTTACCTTCCCAAATCATATTCCGCAATCCTTCTCATTTTTAAATTACCGCTGCCGCATCTGGGTAACGTAATCGAAGTTCATTACACTTCGATTTCGCTACCCACACATCTTTTGTTCCATATCGACAAACTCAATAGTATCCATTGTAATACATATGGCACTTTGCACAATCCAAGAAGCGCTTGACTGAATTCAAAGTGTCACATATACACATTTCGGAAGCTATTGGTTTTGCCGATACCCCAAAAAGAGTGCTTCCGTGCGCCCGGGGGAACTTGAACTCAGGGTTCCAGCAGACCCCCGGTCAAGAAGTCGCGACGTAACCAATGGAGCCATGCCTTATCGATCTCCCATTCATCAGATTAGCAACTTCAACGATGTATCTGGGCATGAGATTGAATTTTGTTAGTAGGGAAACGTGAATTAATTTTCGTTAGTAAGAAAAATATAATTTGTTAATGGGAACTAGTGAATAAAATTTGTTAGTATGAAGGAAGGAATTAGGTTTTGTTAGGAAAAATTAATAGAATGAAATTTTGTTAGTGGGAATTAATGTAGGGAGTGTTGTTAGTGGGAAGATTAAACTTCTTATTATATTACTAGGGTGTTCCAATTGGAAATCAGGGAAAGGGTAGGACTGTGATGATGTGGACATAAAAATTAAAGCAAAATAGGAAAAATGTTAATAAAAATAAATAAATACACAGAGGAAAAGGTAGGAGTGCCCAAAGGAAGGTGACAATGTTACGGCGGCAATTTGAAGTTGGGAATGGGAGGAAGTTGGTACGCCGGGATTCGCAACAATCGTGGGGACAACCCAGACCCTGAGTGTCTCATTCAGCCGGGCAAACAAAAAATGTCGGCAGGGGTAGTTATGAATCGGATCGGATGTCTTTAGCGTGAAAGTTCCCAAGCAGCTTTCCGGATTCATCCTCAAGCTCGTATGCCACTTGCCCAATACGACGACGGACCACTGCAGGAGTGAATCGTGGAGCGAATTTGGCAGCAAAGCGATCTGCGGCATTGCTCAATCTGAAATTACGCACGAAAACCTTCTGACCCTGGAGTAGCTCACGAGGACGAGCACGAAGGTTGTAGCGTTGAGCTCCCTTTTTGTAGGCTTCTTGCGATTTGCATCTGACTTGGTCCTGTACAGCTCGCAGTCGATCACTGTTAGCACTTAGCTGTACCTCACCATCCTCAAAGGCATTAAGGCTTCTGAGGAGGGCGTACTCAGAACCATGTTGGATAGGGTGGTACCCGAATATGAGAAAGTAGGGCGAATATCCCGTGGACTCATGAATCACCTTGCGGAAGGCAAAACATGAGGCTGAAAGATTCTTGTCCCACTTGCCAACATCAAACCCTATGTAGGCTCTAATGGCGTTCAGTGTCGACTGGTTTGACCTCTCTGAGGCATTCGCCTGCGTTGAATGATATGGGGTGAAGCAATGCTGCACTCCATAGTCATTCATAAGCTTGCTGAATACCTTGGAGGTGAACTGTACCACATTGTCAGAGTGTAGCCATTCAGGCACTCCAAAGGTCAAAAAGATTTCACGCTCCAAATATCGCACGACTGACTCCGCAGTGGTTTTCGTCATGGGCTTGAGCCATACAAACTTTGTGTAATGATCCAGGATCACAAACAATTGGGTATTCCCTGATCTTGAACGAGGGTATGTGCCCATGAAGTCCACAAACAGGCGCTGCATAGGTCGTTCAGAGTCTCGTGACGGCCCCATAGGGGGTCTCATTGTGGTTTGACCTGTTTGCATATCAGGCAATTCTTGATGTGCTGAATCACATCTTGACGCAAACGAGGCCAATAATAATACCTTTGTAAAACTTCAGTTGTTTTGCGAATTCCACAATGAGAGCCCCGGGGATCATCATGAGCTCGTACTATGAGAGCTCGTTGGTGACCCTCAGGAACCCATAGTTTTGTTCTGGGAACATCAGTAGTCGACGTTACAGGAGAACCAGTACTAATATAGATTCGACCATCTGCAAGGTGCAAATTCTGAAACTGATCGGGTTGTTTCAAGATTTTCTCCTTGAGATGCTCATACTCGGGCTCCTGAAACGCAGACTCCGGGATTGAATCACCAATGTCTCTGTGCTCCGGGAGGCAGGGGATAATCGAGTTCACCCGCTCTTCCTTCGAGCATGTTCTTGACAACGCATCGGGAACAACGTTAAGGGCACCTTTCCGGTGTTCAATTTGGAAATTGAACCCTTATAATTTCAGCCTCCAGCGAGCCAATCGACCAGAAAGGTCCGACTGCTGCATCAGCCATTTAAGACTGGCATGGTCGGCTATGATGGTGAAGGGCAACCCTTCGATGTATGCCCCGAATCCCTTTACGCTCTGCACTGCAGCTAAGCATTCCAATTCTGTAATGCTATAGTTACGTTGCGCAGCGTTGAGCTTCATCAACATATATGCGATTGGATGCTCTCCACCCTCATCGTCCTTCTGGAACAAAACACTTCCAATACCCACTGTACTTGCGTCACACTGGATATAGAAGTGCTTCGTAAAATCGGGGTTAACCAGCACTGGAGCAGAAATCAACAATTGCTTCACTTCATTGACGGCACTAATGGCAGAAGCAGGCCACTTGAAGACACGTTTGCCCTTTAGCAAATCTGTTAGAGGGGCCGTAACCGAGGCGAAGTTTGGAATGAAATGCCTCTACCATCCTGCCATGCCCATAAATCGTCTCACGTCTTTGGCCGTTCGGGGTTCAGGATAGGAGACTCTGCCTGAAACCTTCTCCGGGTCAGTGCGCAGGATATCATCACTCACTACAAAGCCAAGATATTTGATCTCCTTCTTGACGAACTTGCCTTTTTCAACATTGATAGTCAAGTTGGCGTCCCTGAGCAGTTCCGCAACAGTACTCAAGAGCTCCAAGTTCTCATCAAATGTTAAACTTGTAACAAGCAGGTCATCTAGATAAACAAATACCTTGTCCTGCAGCTCATGCGGTATTACTTTATGCATCAACCGACACATCGTTTGGGGAGCATTACACAAACCAAACGGCATGACCTTGAAATGGTAGAAGGGCCTGCCAGGGACAGTAAAGGCCGTTTTCTCCTCTCTTGCCCTATCCAATGATATTTGCCAAAAGGCATCCTTCAGGTCCAAGCTGGTAATGAACCTGGTACTCTGCAACCGTGCCAAAAGACCTTCAACCAGTGGCAACGGATAGGTGTCCTTAACAGTCACCTCGTTAAGGCGTCTAGCGTCAAGGCATAAACGCACCTTGCCGGGTTTTCTGACAGGGGTCACAGGAGAACTCCACGAACTCTGACTTTCCTCTATTACCCCCAAAGACAACATACGATCGAGTACGTCATACAACAGTTTCTGTATAACAGGCGAGACAGCACAATGCCGCTGCTTAATGGGTCGAGCAGAACCAGTGTCGATGTGATGAAACACGAGACTGTTCCTACCCATGCCTTTCTCATTATACGACGGAAACTGTTGTTTGACAAAGTCCAGTCGTTGCTGATCTTTTGGAGACAAAAGATGGTATTCAGGGCTCTGAGGCTCCGAGGCTGCTTCGATAGCGTTGACCTGGATTGGTGCTATTTTGAAGAGATCCCAGAAGTCAATTCCAAGATACACTGCGTGTGTCAAGGAAGGAACAACCAGGAATCTCATCAATTTGGTGGTTTTATTAAATTGCACCAATGTGGTGACGTATCCCAGAACTGGATCCTTGTGCGTGCATGGTATGCATATGCAAACCCAAATCCCTCAACGCAGGGGGAATGCCGGTCGACAAGAGCACTCTTGGAGGCTAGCATTCTTTGGGGAGTTCCGCCCCCACGTACCCGAGGAAACTCCGCAGGGGGAATGCCGGTCGACAAGACCACTCTTGGAGGCAAGCATTCTTTGGGGAGTTCCACCCCCACGTACCCGAGGAAATTCCCGCAGGGAGAAAGCCGGTCGACAAGAACATTCTTGGAGGCTGGCATTCTTTGGGGAGTGCCGCCCCCACGGACCCGAGGATATGGGGGGTGCCGTGAGGTTCCCTCCTGGGATGACAGGTAACGACTCTTATTGTATCTGGACAACGCTTTGGACAACGAACTGGAATTGACGCTTTGGGCTGGCGGATGTGATGGTTTGGACCTAGTTGCTTTACACAGTAGCGCCGAGGTGAAACTCGTGTGTGAACGGCTCCAATTCAACTATGATACCGTCTCCGTCCCGTTAAAACCTTGGCAGGCCTCGGAGTACGTTCGAAGTTCGCACCATTGGGTTGGTTGTGTATGTTCGGTTGAGACGGACTCCCGATTAGCGCTGGTCTGGCTCTGAGCACTTGTCCCCATAAGGGCTTGTGCCAACCCTCGCATGGCCTCCCTGCTCTGCAAAGATAACCATGGGACCAAAAAGGCGACTACACACACGAACGGAGATAGCGGCTCCGAGGGGGGACCCAATAAAATGGAGCAAACAAAATCAACAGATCAAAAACATCCAACAAATGAAACCAAAAATAATAACGACGACGCAACCAGCGGTTGCAGCCACGTTGTCAACAGTACATCGAGAGCTGTACTAACCACGAAAAAAAAGAAGAATAACACGACGAAAGTGACGGTAGACGAAAAACGGAGAACAGCAGACAGTCTGGTGCAGACTGAGATTCCTGCGGCGTTTGGGCGCAGCAAAAAAATTATGCGAACGCCCGAGCGTCCTGTTAAGGAGAAGCGGGAGACTCAGCAAGATGCTTCAGGTGTTCGAGCAGTGGAAGATAACGTAAAGAGCACCGAAAATTCGATTGTCACGGCTGTGATCGGTACTAAAGCGACCGATGCAAGGGTCACAAATCCCGAAATCGCAACGAAAAATCCAGAAGCAAACGAGGAGATTACGGTACTAAAAGCAAAGAGTGACCAGACACCGCGTGATTGTACCGCCACCGTTGAAAATGTGGCGGAAGTACTGCACTCGGAAACGGAACGCGAAAACCTCTCCCAAGAATGGTTGCAAGGTACAATTGCGGCCCAGCGATACGAAGAGGAAAGACTACTTCGAAAAGCGGGAGATGTTCTGAAAAGAATACAAGCTGCATGCGACTCTCCAAAAATTAGCAAAGTAGCGAAGGAAGGGCTCCTTGAACTAGAGGAGCTCCTAGATCGCATAGGGCACTATCGGCGGAGCTGGTTAAGGGCCGAACATGAACAGAAGGCTAAAGAGGTGCATGGGGCGAAATCTAAAGGCGACATGCAGATAGCTCCATCATTAAAAGTCAACAAAAGAATGGCGTCTAGCCCAATCGAAGGAAATCGGGATAAAAGAAGGAAGGAAGAGGCACTTGACGGGCGTGGAGCACCAGATCGGGGGTTCCAGACAGTGCTTACAAAAGGAGCGAAGAAAGCCGCAAAGAAACTCCTTCAAAAAAACCCAGAAAATAAAATTCGCACGGACGCCCAATTAGAAAAAGGACCTGATGCAAAACAGGAGAGGCAGAAGCCCCGACGAAGACCCCGGCAGCAGGCACTGCTTGTAAAGCCCCAAGATGGCCGATCCTACGCGGAGGTGCTGCGGGACATCAGGGGAAACGTAAGGCCCGAAGACACCAATACTACCATCAAAGTAGTACGACCAACGCGGTCGGGCCACATACTGGTCGAATTCGGAGCAGAGGCCGGCAATAAAGAAGCATTCTGTGACGCAGTAAAGAAAGTCCTCGGCAAAAGCGCAACTATAGCCCCGCTCGAGCCGATGGCAACGATCGAAATACGGGACATTGACTGCGTGACGGATCTGGCCGAGGTGGAAGAGGCCATCAAAAGGGAGTTCCCTAGCGTGGGAAGGATCAAAGCGAGACTGACACCAGAAAACAACAGGGGACAACGCATGGCCATAGTTGACTTGACCGAAAAGGACGCCGAACAATTCCTGAACAAGGGCAAAGTACGAAAAGGGTGGGTTGTCTGTAGGATACGGCGAAGAGCAACGCCTCTTCAATGTTCCAAATGCCTTGGTTATGGCCACACCACACAAGTATGTAAAGGACCCGATAGGAGTTCCCTATGTTAAAAATGCGGTGAAATGGGACATAAAAGAAAAGAGTGTACGAAGAAGGCACACTGTATTCTTTGCAAGGATGCTGATCCAAAACCTGATTTTGGACACGTCTTGGGATCAGGAAAATGCCGGGTGTTCCAGGAAGCCCTAGCCAAGGCAAAATTAGAGCTTCGATGACCCGCATCCTGCAGCTAAACCTACACCGCAGTTCAACCGCTCAAAATCTGCTTGAGCAGTTTGCGAGGGACAGGAAAGCTGACTTCTTGCTGCTGAGTGAGCAACACCATAATAAAAGTCCTGCATTATGGTACACTGATGAAACTGGTACTGCCGCTATCTGGTTTCGGAACAGTGATTTTCAAGCGGAGAGTTGTGGACGGGGGTGGTCTCGTGTGGGTTCGGTGCTCAGGGATCACCTTCTTTAGTGTCCACCTAACGCCTAACGAGCCGATATCATCTTTCCAAGCCAAGCTTAATGCTCTGGAAGGCGCTGTCTCGAACGCAGAGGGTAAAGTGCTCGTTGGGGGCGACTTCAATGCTAAAGCAATCGAATTGGGCATGCCTCGGACGGATCCACGGGGAAAACGAATCCTGGAAATGGCGGCCAGGACGGCCCTCGTCGTACTAAACTCCGGAAATACGCCGACTTTTCGCCGTATTGGCTGTGAGGGAACCATACCGGACGTGACATTCGCCTCAGAGTCCTTAGTACGGAGGATACACGACTGGAAAGTATTAGAGGACTACTCAGCCAGTGATCACCAGTGCATTCTGCTTGAGATAAGTGATGCTATCTCCCGACGTCCGTGCTCTCGGCCTTCTACAACTGGATGGAACATTGGGAGAATGGACGTCGAGAGGTTCGTCAAGGTTCTCACAGCAGGTGAGCCGCTGCAGGGAGCTCCGGAGGGGACGGAAGAACTGGCAGCTCAAGACGTGGTGAACTCTACCATGAGCATAATCACGACTGCTTGCTGCGCCTCTATGCCCCGCCGAAGACCCCGGCATGGCAAGCCCCCAGTGTACTGGTGGTCTACTGAAATCGCTGAAAAGCGGAGGGAGTGTCACAAGCTTCGGCGTGAGGCTCAGCGGGCGCGGAACCGTGACGAGGTATGCAACCAGGTGGCAGCATATAAGTCAGCCAGGAAATGCCTTCGCAAACTGATCAACAGTAGCAAGGCTCCCTGCTGGCAAGACCTAGTGGACAATGTGAACAAGGATCCGTGGGGCCTTGACTACAAGCTGGTCATGGGGAAACTTGGTGCCCTACGGAAGCCTTGTATACATGACGCGGAAAAGATAGATGCGATAGTGCGGGGACTCTTCCCCGCCCATCCCGTCCGTGTTGACGCTGTGCATGGTGAAACAGCAGTAGAGTGCCCACTCTTCACACTGCTGGATCTGGAGGAGGCAGTCCCCTCCTTGAAAGCGAGGAAGGCTCCAGGTCCAGATGGTGTTCCAGCTGAGGTGTTGCGGCTCGTCTATCACCATTGTCCTGACTTGCTGCTCAGCACATTCAACGCTTGCCTACGGGACGGGGTTTTCCCGGTACGATGGAAGGTGGCGAGGCTCGTACTGATCAGCAAGGGGAAGGGAAATCCCGAATCGCCGTCTGCATACCGCCCGTTATGCATGCTAGACACGGCTGGGAAAGTGCTAGAGAAACTCATCAAGGGAAGACTCACTGACGCGATTCGTGCTGCTGGGGACCTATCTCCTCGGCAGTACGGCTTTAGAGCAGGACGTTCTACCATTGATGCGATTGCAGAGGTGGTGAACGCGGTCCAAAAGGCAGAGGCATATAGTCGCACCAAGCGACGGATCGTCCTGTTGGTGACACTCGACGTCAGGAATGCCTTCAACTCCGCTAGATGGGTGGATATTCTGGACACGCTGGAAAACTCTTTTCAAGTTCCAGAATATCTAATGCGGCTTTTGAGGAACTACCTTAAGGACCAAAGCCTACTCTACGATACGACACAGGGCCAACGAAGGATGGAAATTACATCGGGTGTTGCCCAGGGATCTATCCTTGGTCCGGACCTGTGGAACGTGTCTTACGACGGGCTACTGAGACTTGAGATGCCAGATGAGTCGCGCTTGGTCGGCTATGCGGATGATGTTGCAGCTCTGGTTGAACAAGCGCAAGTTAGGCTAGGTATGCTAACGTGCCGAGTGAGGGACTGGATGACTGCTCGCGGGCTCAGTTTAGCACTGGAGAAAACCGAGGTGGTCATGTTGACAAAAAAGAGAATCCCTAGAGTAAGGATGATCAGTATTGGAGACATACAAATCGAATCGAAGCCAGCGGTGAAGTACCTGGGGCTACTGATCGACTCGAAGATGAGTTTCTTTGAGCAAATCAGGGCAACGGCTGAGAAGGCTGCTTCGGGAATATCGGCCCTGAGTCAACTTATGGCCAACGAAGGGGGACCCAGCCCATCAAGAAGACGCCTCTTGATGAGTGCTGTAGGGTCAGTGCTACTGTACGGAGCAGAGGTATGGGGCGACGCTCTCAGCAAGGAGGTATACCGAAAACGATTGGCACAGGTACAGAGAAGAGGAGCACTGAGAATTGCATCTTCGTATCCAACAGTCTCCGACTCGGCGGTGAGAGTGATTGCAGGCGTGATACCTGTCGCCCTCCTTGCTAGAGAGCGCTGCGCTATTTACCTGCGCCGAAATGAGGATGCGAGGGAGATAGTTGTCCGCGAGGAGAGACAACGCTCGCTCAACGATTGGCAGCAGTCTTGGGGGAATCGCACGAAGGGAATGTGGACTGCGCGCCTCATTCCGGATGTGAGACCGTGGCTGAATCGAAGGCATGGTGAGACTGACTTTTATCTGACCCAGCGTTTGAGCGGGCATGGGTGTTTTCAGTCTTACCTGCACAAGATCGGTAAGTCACGGTCTCCCGATTGTCGATTTTGCCCAGGAGAGGAGGACAATGCCTGTCACACATTTTTTGCGTGTACAAAATGGGTCAGGCTACGAAGGGAACTCTACAGGGAGACGGGAGAGCTCACCCCGGAAAATATAATTGCGGTGATATGCTCGAATCGGTTGACAAATGGAACCAGGTGGCACATTATGCTCGGGCAGTCCTGAAATATAAAAGGGACTCACAGCAGCCGGAGGCGCTGGGGCTGGGGGACCACTCTTCTGGCATTTCCTCTTCCCCTCTCCCCTCCCGCTAGAAAAGGGACTCCCCAGCTTGAAGGCGCCCTACGGCGTAACAAAACGAGACCTGGCCCGAAGTAATGTGTCAAACGGTTCCAGGCTAGGTTCTCAGATTGACAGGGGAGGTGTTTAGTGGGTAGTCCAAGGGTATCCTCCATGGATCATCGCCCGTCTTTCCATTACATTCGACGTAGTCCGAAAACCTGCCTGGAGCAAACACATTGCTAGAAAATGGTGGTGAATCGGACTTATGAGGCAAATTGAAGAAATTTTTGGATGGACACTGGTCTGGTATCTGGTTATTCATTGTATTGTAGAAGGACGAAGGGGTCGCACTTGGAGACTGATCCTGGAAGCGTGCATGATATCCTGCAGCAGATCTCTCTTGAGGATCACACCAGGCATTCTCCAACATATCAACAGCGTCAATGTTGGGAGGATGCCTACTGCAATGGTCAGCCACAGGTCTATCGGAGGGATACCATACAGCTTCAACTCTAGTGCAGTGACGAACTGACGCTATTGTCGATGTGAATTCCAAGCCTGCCAAATGATTCCTCATTCGTTCGTCGATGTTCCGCAATAGAATGGCCTGCATGTCAAAATCAGATAACCGATTTTTAAGACGCAAGGCCATCTCTATTATGGAGCCATGAAACTCACGGAAAGATTCTTCTGGCCACTGGAAACGCGCATCGATTGCTCGCCGCACATCTACGTCGGTCCAATGAGATCCATAACGCTCCTTCAACGCAGCTTCCAAATCAGGCCACGTAAAATTGGGGTTGAGCTGCCGGAATAACCAGTACCATTCTTCTGCTGGTCCTTTCAGAAGAGTGTGGAGGCTAGATGCCAGTTCCTCCAAGGGAATGTTGTAATTTCTTGCCAGGGTGGTGGCTCGAAACAGGAACTGCTCAACATCTAGACCAGCAGAAGAACCATCAAAACTGACCCTCCACTTATGCATTGGTGGGAAGGAATAAAACTCGTCGTCAGAGCTAGAATAGGTGGAGCAGGAAGTGTTATGCGACGCCATGATTGAAAATTAATATTATGAATACTGGATAAACTGTAAATCTGTAAAATCAATAAATAAATTAACAATTAACAGACAGACTCACCGACGAAATCAGAGAAATGAATAAATAGCAGACGGACTATACCGACAATAAAATAAATAATTTAATAAATAACAGACGGACAAATAAACGACTTAATAAAAATAAATTAGAAATCGAATACCAGACCGACAAACAGACAAGTAAATAAAGATATAAAATCTTAGCACCTAACCTAAAATAAAAATTTAATTTGAAAGTCTCAAAATATACTTTAAACTAACCCAAACCAAAACCTAACTCACTACCTAAACTAAACTCAATTACTAAAATTACTCAAAATCCAAAACGAATTAAACTAATCTCAATCATTAAAATTAAAACTAACTGAATTACTCTAAACTACCAACCGTTAAACCGATTACCTAAAACTAATCTAACCCAAGACCCTAATTAACTCTAATAATCTATAACTAAGCTGAATCTTAATTCAATGAGTTTGAAGTCAACCCAAATCTAACACTATCTACATAACAATCAATAATAAACTTTGAATGAAATGACGAAATAAAAGAAAATATATGACGAGAGGTAAGTGGAATGAGTGCAAGCGAGTGCAAATGGAATTATGTTTAAATTCAATTATAACAATTGATGTATGCCTTCATTTCTCAAAATAATCCCTCTATTAAAAGGAAAAAAGGAAAGAAAAGGTAATTATATGGGAAAGTTATTAAAATTTAGACAAAACACGAAGTAGACAAACCACAACAGTGCCTGGTTACGAATTCCATTATAACAATGGAATTCGTAAGCGGACTCCGCTCTAATGGTCACCACAAAGGGCAGACTACAAGACCGTTATAAAACACTACGGACTTAATAATGGCTCAGACAACGGCCGCGCAAATCCCAAAGCTACCACCAGATAGATGATGGAAGGGCCGAAAGCGTTGGCTAATTCCAAGAGTTGGATCTAAGTCCAACTATCCCGTGCAGGGAGATATAACCAACGACTTGAAATTCGGTTGATCCCAACCAACATTCACACTGCTACAGCATGACCACTATCATAGCCGGTGGAGACTATCAAACACAAAACAGCACGGTAGGCGCCACTGCAACTGCGGCGAACCCCGTGATCATCAATCAATAAATTAATATCTAAACTGAAAATTTTCAACCTATTACTCAACCAATCATGAAAAATTTCTAACAAAAACAAAAAAAAATAATTTCCCTGGAATGCTCAGACCACTATTCAAGTCAGGCACTCCAGGTACTCAGCCCAACAAATCTAACATTGAAAAATTTAAACTATAATTAAAAACAGATAAAATCAACTAAAACCATAAGAAAACCGCTTATTGGGCGCCATTTGTTGCAGAGCAACGAATGGTGCTACTAAAAATGAAATAATCAACAAAACCTATTGGGTTTGGGCGCCATATGTAGCAACCACGGAAGTCACCGCAGTTGCAGACATTAAGAATTAGCAGAGAGGTATGTAGCCCGGGGTGGCATACTGAGGCCGGCTAGCGCTCAGTCGTGTCGTGGGACTTCCGGGACACCCTCTGCTCGTACTGAGCCACCTTACATAAAATAACTAGCACAAAGGGGAAAGGATGGGAAAGGGGAGGTCACATTGAGAAATGAAAAATATGGCTTTTACTTTGACATGGCCGTTTTTTATTCACAAAAAAAATAAGCAAATTTATACCACTACAAAATCTGCAAATTATCAATTTCAATAAAAACAAGAAAAAAAAGGACCCCTTTAAAATTTAATGTACAGAAGAAAATAATCAACTAAAATCTTTTATATAAAGGAAAACACAAGGAAAAGAAAAAAACGAGCTTGATGATGAGATGTTGTTACTATAATAGGAAAATAAACCAAATAAATACTCACTCTTTTCCTCGTTGATCTTCGAGCGCTCGGCGATGACAAAAAAAAGAGTGTGGGGCCACTAAAAATTTAACTTTAAATTAACTCGAAAATTAAATCAATACTAGAAAATCAAGGAGCACCCTTATCGCCCTTCTGACCCGTCGTTCTGGCTTACTTGCAGAAACGAAAACTTTAATTCTGGAGTCTCTTCGAAGTCCAACAAAACAAAATTTTTTTCATGTTTTTTTCTGTTTTTTTTTTTTGAGAAAGAATCACTTAATTTTTATTTCAACTAGTTTGACTTCTATCTTCTATCCATTGTTGGGTAAATTTCTCGAGAGAAATTTACCTATTGCGGAGAGCATCATATATATATATATATATATATATATATATATATATATATATATATATATATATATATATATATATATATATATATATATATATATATATATATATGTATGTATGGGATATAACGAAATTTGTGACCACGCTAGAGGTTGCAATTTTGCTTCGATTTTCACCAAATTTTTAGGAAAGGTGTATTGGGTAATTATCTCGGTTAAGTTCGTGAACCAGCTATATCGGCAGGTCAAAAGCAAAATGGCAGCCATTTTAGACGAAAAATCGTGATTTCTGTTCTGTCCAAAGTATAGCTCTGATTTGGATGAAATTTGGTACTAAGGTTCATTGATGTATGTGATGAATCTCACAATAAAAAATCCAAAGTCGGTACGGCAGAAACAAAATGGCGGCCGCTCAAAGGTCGAAAAACGTGCAAAATTTTGTTGTTGTAATAGTGGTCAAAGCTTTCAACAGATTTTCATGAAATTCGGTAATTTGATAGAAATTATAAGTATCTACAGAATTACGTAAAAAAACTGGAGGTCAGGTCGCAAAAAACAAAATGGCGGCCAGTTGAAAGTCGAATTTTCAAAGGCCGACATATATGAAACTTGGTTTCAAGATACACATTACTTGGACCTACAGTTTTTGATATTTTGGTGATCATGCATATGCAAATTTCAAAATGGCGGCCGTTTAAATATGCGTTTTTTTCATGTTTTTGTGGCCCTCTAGCGGTCACATTTTCCAACGGATTTTGATGAAACTTGAGATTATCGATCTCTGTACTATGTTCTTGTATTTTGCTAGAAATTATTAAAATTGAATGAAAAATAAAAAAGTCGAAAATTTAAAGCCTAATATTTTTAGCTGCCATTTTCTTTAAAAATTGAATTATTTTGCCCTGTCTAGAGTGAAACTCCTATTTGAACGAGATAGTACATTGATTGATGAGGTCCTAGCATACAAAGATTTAAAATAATACAAAATCAAATGCATGCATTCGAAATGTCGGCCTCCAAAGGTCTGAAGGCAAGCGCAATCCGCTATTTTAGTGCCAACTGAAATAATGAATATTTTTCATGGAAACGTTTTAAATGACTTTACTTGAAAGAATTTATAAACCAGATCATTTTTAAGATATTGTAAAATATTTTTAACAATACCCTAAAAAATTATAAAATCGCGACTTGTCTGTCTGTCCGTCCCTCCGCCCGTTTGTTCGTGCGTCATAACAAGTTTTCTCGCAAACCACATGAGCTAGAATGAGGAAATTTTCTACGTAGGTCAAAAATGGTGCATCTTGAAATTTGCAGAGCAAGAAAATATTTTAAGGTATTTAAGGTGGGTCTCCCCATACAGGCGGGTCTCCCCATACAGGGGGGTGGCACACAATTTTTTTTATTTCTGTAGCCCTCTAGCAGCCAAGATTCTCAACAGATTCCGTTGAAACTTGAAATTATAAGTTATTAAGGAAAGTTAGTTTAATTTAATGATGCAAATCGAATGACAAATAAAAAAGTCGAAAATTTACAACTTAATATTTTTAGCAGCCGATTTCAATAAAAATCGAAATGACGGCCCTCATAGTTCAGAAAAAATTTGAAAATGTATATATTAATGGCAACACAAGTGCTGATTAAACTTTTATGGAAATCTTTTGAAATTAACTATTCGAGCTATTTAAGCCTTTGTGTGGTTACCACTGTGAACTGTCTAAACAGCAAATGCGAGAAGGGCGAAACCGCTATTTAAATGTTTACAACAATTTATGATCCGCCAATTTTCAATGTGTAATGCATACGTGAGCAACTCAATTTAATTAGCAAAATATTTGCGCCCCGATAAAAGGTTTCTAAAAACGACTGTGGCCAGATTTATTTTTATGTTAATAAATACCCATGTGGTACTACGAAAATCGCAGAAAGAAGTTTAGTAGTAGGCAAGCCAAATTCTTTTTCGAAACTTTACGCTACATACGAGAAATTTACCTTTCCGGCTGGTGCTGCCAACGGGGATTTTTTTACATATGGCACTTTGCACAATCCAAGAAGCGCTTGACTGAATTCAAAGTGTCACATATACACATTTCGGAAGCTATTGGTTTTGCCGATACCCCAAAAAGAGTGCTTCCGTGCGCCCGGGAGAACTTGAACTCAGGGTTCCAGCAGACCCCCGGTCAAGAACTCGCGACGTCACCAATGGAGCTATGCCTTATCGATCTCCCATTCATCAGATTAGCAACTTCAACGATGTATCTGGGCATGAGATTGAATTTTGTTTGTAGGGAAACGTGAATTAATTTTTGTTAGTAAGAAAAATATAATTTGTTAATGGGAACTAGTGAATAGAATTTGTTAGTATGAAGGAAGGAATTAGGTTTTGTTAGGAAAAATTAATAGAATGAAATTTTGTTAGTGGGAATTAATGTAGGGAGTGTTGTTAGTGGGAAGATTAAACTTCTTATTATATTACCAGGGTGGTCTAATTGGAAATCAGGGAAAGGGTAGGATTGTGATGATGTGGACATAAAAATTAAAGGGAAATAGGAAAAATGTTAATGAAAATAAATAAATACACAGAGGAAAAGGTAGGAGTGCCCAAAGGAAGGTGACAATGTTACGGCGGCAATTTGAAGTTGGGAATGGGAGAAAGTTGGTACGCCGGCATTCGCAACAATATCCTTCCTGAAATTTCCATGCGAATCCTAATAAGCCCGTAGTGTTTGAGTGGAAAATTTTACCACCATAACTTTATTAAATAAAGAGTGGTCCAACCATAATGCACGATATTAATTGTGAGTTACACCTTAACATCAAGTTTTTCGCCCAACTTAATTTGACATTTCTTTGTTTCAGTGATTGACAAATTTGACCGTGGAGAGGTTGAGCACCGCGTTAAGATAAATGGGCGTTGAAATCAAAATGCATTTCGTGCACTTCGTGATTTTTTTGGTCAGCATAATTGACCAAATGCGTCCATAATCGGGAGGATTGTGCCCAAATTTCAGCAAGCTTGGTGTATAGGAAATGTTAAAACCATCTGTGTATGCTCGCCCAGTTCGTTCTGCGGAAAACGTTGCTGTTGTTCGCAATAGTGTGGCAGAGGAGCCGTCAACCTCCACTCGTCGTCATGCCCAACAATTGAATATTTCACGAACATGACTGATGTGAATTTTGAATAAAGATTTGAATTTACACGCTTGCAAGTTTCAATTGACTCGAGAGCTGAAGCCTCCTGAGTCTTTCAAGCGTCGGCAATACGCTAAATGGGTGGTTGAACAGAAGGGAATGGTGACTTTACAGAGAAAATCATCTTCAGCGACGAGGCACACTTTCACCTCAGTGGATTTGGGAAAATGAAAGTCCACGAGTGATTGTTGAAAATCCGATGCATCTACAAAGAGTGACTGTTTGTTGCGGTTTATGGGCTAACGGCGTCATCGGGCCATGCTTCTTCGAAAATGAGCACGGCCAAGCAGTTACCGTGAATATTGTTCGCTATTGCGAGATGATAACGGATTTCTTGTGGCCAGAACTTGAGATTATAGATCTGAATGATATGTGCTTTCAACTGGATGGTGCCATTTACCACACAGCCAACGGAACAATGGCTCTTTTGGGCGAGAAATTCAATGGCCATGTTATCTCACGTTGTGGCGATTTGACACCATCGGACTACTATCTCTGGAGATATTTAAAAGAAAAAGTGTACGTTAATAGGTCAAGAACAATTCAAGAGCTAAAGGATGAGATAATTCAGCGACATTGAACCTCAATTATGTCTCAGAGTCGTTGAAAACATAGACTATAGGATAGAAGTTTGCCACTGTAGCCATGGCGAGATTTTTGGGGCGATATTTTGTTTTACACATAGATAATTACCATAGATCCTTCTATTATAATAAAAAATATTAACATAATTCTCTGAAAACTTTTTGTTTTATTTACAATTAACATCGTGCGTTTTGGTTGGACCACCCTCCTTTACTATCGGATTCTACTAACATTAGTCTTATAAGTAGCCATGTAAGCAAACACTTTCATTGAATCGAAGGAAGCCGTAAGGGTTTTATACAATGTAAAATGGATGAATCGTTGTATTAATACAAAACCCTTTTGCTAGGAGCTCTCTCCCGCCTTCTTGACTTGTTTCACTTATGAGGATTAATTGTAGGTACTCATCTTCAGTCATTCATTAAATTGAATCAAGTGTTCAAAGCATGCACCTTAAACGCTGAAGTTGGGAAAAAATGACTCAAAATAATTCAATCTTCGCATTTAAAATAGCCACTATTTTGTTTTACAATTACTGATACCACTAGCTGAACCGATTCTCAAAGATATACATGATACTTATCATTCCTGAAATTTTCATGCAAATCCTAGCAAAACTGTAGTCTCTGAGTCGGTAAAAAGCGCTTGTTGTTCCATAGCCATATGTTGCCATAGTAATAAATGCAGCGCATATTGTTCCATAGTAATATAGGAAAATTCAAACCGCTATAACTTCGCTAAATATGATTCAATCTTTATGAAACTTTCAGAATAGATAAATTTTATAAATAGTCAATAGTGTACTGAATTTCATTGAATTTAAGGGTACCGTTAAGATTTTATTCAAGAAATCATAAAATCGATAAATCATACTATTACTAACAAAGTTGAGTGAATTACGACTTCTCACGTATTTGTTGTTGTTGTACTCACCAAGGCCTATTTTGCCAAATTAAGACCTGTTTTGAAAAATTCCCATCAAGACCTTTCATTTGATACCCATATCGGCTACCTTCAATGAAATTTTTTTTTCGGGGGGTCACTCCCCTATATGGGGAGACCCCCCTTGAATGCCTCATTAAATTTTTTTGTATTTGAACTTTGAAGAGAGCACCACTTTACACCTACATACAAAATTTGATGCTTCTAGCTTAAGTAGTTTCCGAGAAAAACTGCTGTGACACACGGACGGACGGACGGACGGACGGACAGACAGACGGACAGACAGGACGCGATTTTAGAAGGGTTTTGTAAAATTATTTTACAAAACCCTAAAAATGCCATCTCCATATCTTTATTAGTAACAAAGTTATTTACAAAAAAACATTACCTGAAAAAGTTACACCCTATTAAAAGCCATTTTGAAGGTGAAAAAAAATGAAAATAGGGCTTACCCTAAAAAGATAATCAAAACCAGCAATTAAACAAAGCAAATGAGCACTCGGTAGGATTAGTAGGACAGCGGAATGTGGATCAAATTGTATTTCACATCAGATACCATTTCAATAAACAAATAGAATATTTCCTAAAATATATTTTTTTAATGAAAATAGGAATTAAGAGCCATAAAAGACACAACCACTGATGTTTTCAAGCACCCAGGTGCTTTTTTGAAGGAATTAAAAATAGTTGTACATTTTAAAAATTCTTGCGATTTTCTTCGATTATTTGAAACAAATATTAACCGATTTAAACTTAGCAACCCTCAAATCAACCGTTTTAAAGTGTTCTAAAAGTGCTAACGTTTTCATTTCCCTCTGAGTCAAAATCTCTGTGTTATATAAAAAAAAAAAAAATGTTCTCCTATTCTCCCATCTTCTCGTATACATCCGTTGTTTGAACAATGTTCCATGTAAAAAATGACATGTATACTATGCGTCAACTTTTCCATGTGGCGTTCAGAAACAAATTTTTATACGCATTTCTACTAATTCTATTGTATTAACTGTCATGGTGGTTAATCATGACAGGGATTATGTCTTTTTCACTCAGATGGGTAATGAAAATCATAGGCTGAATTTTGAAGCGATGGATTGAGAATGTTTAATTAAAACTAACGGAAGCAATGTCCACTTTCTAATGATGGAAATGCCTGCCTAATGGTATCTTGACTCGAAAATCTAAGAAACAGTCAAATAGATTTCTATTTATCGTCGCTCGAACAACTTACATTAGAAACGATTCAGAAAGTGGTCCCCAAAATTTAACACAGAAACAATATAGAAAAATATGAGGCACCAACTCTAACAAGATTGAAACAAGGTGGGTAGATCGACCTACGCTCCTGTCAGAAGAGTTTCCTACTCAACGTACGATATGTAGTCACCAACAACGAATAAAGACTAGAAACACGTCAAAGAGATGTACATTTTTAAAAGAAAATCCATTGTTGCGCCATTTTCAATGGCCGCCGTTTTGTTGCAATGTAAGCTAAATCACTCACATCATGAATTCGTCTGATTCAAATACCCAAATCGTGTATTATTGATGTTGTAATTCTAGAAATTTTAAATTGCTATAAATTCCGAGAATATGACTCCATTTCCTTTAAACTACTTAAATTGTTTGAATATCGAAGTCTAAGGGTATCCACATTATTTCATTGAAGAAAATTTGATATTCAGGGATCACACTATTACGATCAAAGTCGAGTGAAGCTCGACATCTAAAGTACTATAAAGACCAACTTCCGTGATTTCTTTTCAGATTTTTCGGTTAGCAGATGTCCAACTGCGAGAGGAGGGACACACATTTTTCACATATTTCCCCTCCCTCTGCGCTCCAAGAATATGGGGGACCCTCTTTTAAAACCGTTGAAAAATTTATTTATTTATATTCAAGGGATGATCACTTCTGAACCACCCATAAAGTTTTGTGTCTGCAACTGCTAGAGTTTCGCAGAATAACTGCTGTGACATACAGACCGACGGGCGGACAAACGTTAGAAAAACCGATTTCACTTGGGTTTTGTAACTGGCGCCGGATGCACAGGGAAATAGATAATAAGTGATGACTTACATAAGCTTGTCCTGATTGGAACTTATTCTGATTGTTTCATCTACCAAACCCCGAGAGAGGGGCTGAATTATTTTCTGAAACCCTTGAAACGAAAATTCCCAATCCAATCCTTTTCTCAATTCAATGAAACATTGACTTCTGACCTCATAATCGTTATAATCTTCCTGATTATTTTAGCAAATATGAGGACTAGTGTCTCATATTTGGAAACGGCATTTCAGATACAGTACTCCGAAATTTATCAAAGACCGCTTAAAGAAATTATTGCATATTGTTCAATAGTAAGTTGAACAATTTATAATTCCCAAGTCAGTCGAGAAAGACAAAAGTCTTTACGATCTTAAGTAAAGGGAAAAACCTATCATGCCCTAAAAGCTATTATCCAATCAGCTTGCTTTCTAATGACTATCAATGGGGAATGTGTCGAAGGATGGCTCATTGATATGAAGAAAGCCTTCAAGATGGTGTGGTTAGACGGACTGATTTTGACACTCCTTCAGAGCAACTTCACTTCACACCCTGCCGCCACGATCTTCAATATGCCATATGGAAAATAATTTCTAGTAATAAATGGAAATCTGATGATAACCCATATTTCCAAGGTTTTGAATGGTCTACAGCAATGAACAATAACTACGCATCTACTATTTTCTATCTTTATTCGCAGTTTTTTGAACAGTTTTGATTTGACTTCTACCATCGCGATCATTAATAGCGATTGCCAAGATCTGATCATCCCTATTGCCAACAAAAAAGAATTTTCAAGAAATATTCAATGTCATTTAATTTTATATGAATAATTCAGGAATGAAAGTCAATGCGCAGAAATATGCAAAAATGTTATTTCGAACAAAGCTGTGGTTGGCCAGTCAAGACCTGAAACGCAATTGCATGGACTCCCAAATTATGGTTGGTGAACGCAGTTCAGAGTGTGTGCCTTATAAGTCTTGTGCTCGATACCTCTTTATTAAGCTGGATCATTATTTGTACTATAATGAGCAAGTTAAAACTGCAATATAAAGCGCGTAAAGTGCTCATGTCCCTTCGACGGCTCTTTCATTCCATTGATGAAAAGGTCAAAGTTATCTGCTACGAAACTTTAGTTAGACTAGTCTTGAGATCCGGTTGTTAAGTCTGGTTTGATTTAAATGCTGAATGTTTTTGACAGGAAATGTCTTTGCACATATAAAGGCATGTATAGAAATAGATTGGAAACACTTTGCTCGTATATCCAACCGAGGAGTTTATCAAACCAAAACATTTATATTGAGGCTTATTTGAAACCACGTTGCGAAAATCAGCCATTCTGCTCTAGAGATTGGTTACATGAGACATATCTTGCATGTGGTTTCATTTTTACTGAAGCGTTTGTGTATTAAGATAAAAATCATTATGTTCTTGATTCGTATATGCGCGGGCTACCGACAAAAAATTTTTTGATGCCATGAATCGATGATTTGAATTATTCACCCAATATTTGTTTAAAAAAGCGTTCTAGTTCATCCAAAAGATGCAGAAATTCGTTCATAAGCACATAACCGCCGCGATTTCGTTCCATGTAAAAAAAATTTTCTGAATGCTTGGCTCATTGAATATATTGAAGCAAATCACTATTCCATAGATTTTCATGAAAATCCGAAGAAAATAAGAGTGCCTTCGTCGATTTGAAATATATATATTAACTATCAACATGTGTTATTGTTTTTGTAATTCCATACAATTAAAATGGCGATAACTCACTTGATTACAATTTGATTTCCATGAAATTTCGTAGGCATAAGGGTCTTATACAACCTTACATATCATACTATTATTAATAGAATTGAGTGAATTTTGATTTCTGAGGTATTTACCTACTTTCCTGATTTTTTCAGATTTTCGGCTCGAAGGTGTTCAATCGTGGGGGAGGGGACACAAATATTGTTATTGCATTTTGTCTCCCCCTAGACTCCTAATGCAAAAAATGACCAATTTTTCAGATTCTGAAAGTTCTTGGACCTTTCATTTGATACCCTACTTGAGTACATTTAATGAAAAATTTGTTAAGGGCCACTTCGTTATAAGGGGAGACCCCCTTGAAAAAATTCGATATATTTATGAAGACCTAAACTTTTCTGAGATCACCACTTCTGACCTTTTCGCAAAGTTTAAGCTTCGTAGCTTCTATAGTTTCGGAAGAAATTTCTTGTGACGCACGGATAGAAGGACAGGTGGACACACGGACGGACAAACGAACGGACGTGCGGACAAATGGACAGATAGAATGGGAAACTAGTAGGTTTTTGCAAAATTTCTTTCAGAAAGGCCTAACATTCATGGTGCTAGATCTAATAACAAATAACTTAGAGGCTGAAATTCGTTGGACTTTGCTAATAATAGTAGTGTTTAGCATTATCGTCAGCATAACTGTATTAGTATCATTAAAATGAACGAAATCAGCCATTTAAGCAGTTGTTTAGAATATTATTTTATTCTATAAGTTTTAATAAAATTTACCGACGTTATAGCCATTTCGATTTCCTCCGATTGCAACAATCATATACGATTTTTCTACTACATGGGCTTTCCATCGAACCAAACACTACACTTTTGATTGCATCTTCTCCAAATTTTCAGGTAAGATGAATGACAAAATCGCATTTAAGATTCAGATCAGTCAATAATTTTAGTAATATTGTAACAAAATGTTGGCTGGTTAAGATGAAATTCTTTTAAAGCAATAATATATTTGTTGTGCATGTCATAAAGGTTTTATGATTTCATAATCATTCTATTTATCCACATATTGTAGGTAGTAGCCCTCTTGACATGAGCGTAGTTCTGTCTACTTAACTTGTTTGAATTTGGAGAGGAGACTCCGTCATGTCAAATTCGGTGGCTGAGTGATCAAATATAAAAAAATTAAAAATATAAAATTTAACCTAGTTGTTTTGTTTTTTCGGATAAAGATAATAATTTATAATCATTGATGTTTAAATTCACTTTGTGTTTTTTAAATATTAAGTTTTGTTTAAATAAAGCTTACTTTCAATTTAATTCCAAATAGCGTTGCCGCAGCATTGCCAAAAATACAATTTATATATGCGTTTCTCTTCGTAATATTCAATGTTTTAACACATTGAATCTCAAATAAACTCGATATTTAATTTAATTTTATATTGAAAATTAATAAGTGATGATTCGAGCTATATTCGTATCTTAAGAGCAAATCAATAATTAAAGTGTCAGCTATGTTATGGTGTGGGGACAATGCTAAATTTTGTAATCTTATTCCCCTATGACGATGTATAGAGAAATGATTCGCATTTCAAAAAGTTTATCAGGTAGACTCTTGGTATTCTTTTGAAATACATTCATTCAAATTAATTTATAGAAGTAGCACAGACATTGTTGTCCTTGGTTACGTTCACCTTCTTTTTTATTTTCCAAAGTTTAGGTAACAAATTGACACATTCTCTTGATGTTTTCAATCAGTATAGAAAATAAAGCATATATTTTTCAAGAAATTTATTGCTTTTCTCTAATTTGAGACATTTTTGTATTTATTCTTAACCGATTGCTGATAGTAGGAGCCTTCACGTGCAGCTAATTCTCTGGCATTCGAAGTTCGTTAAAAATTCTTGCTTTAAGAAGGAATATATTGTTCTGTTTAAAATTTTATTCTAGTAATATTATCTCATTATGCGACGTGGGAGAATTACACAAATTAACCGAAATACAAAAGAAACGACAAAGCTATCGACACTTTAACCTTTTCCTATCTGAAGGTATTAATTTGTACCGTCTACTATTTCGTCAAATATATTTAAAACGCAAACACTCTGCGCTTACAATCATTGATGATCCCTTATAGTACCGTAGATAGATAGATAGATATTTTATTAAGTCTTTTTACGTACAAACATTTTTTTAACCTGATAAGAAGGTACACAGCTCGACAACGGCACTGTAGTCAAACAGCAATTATTACAAGATTCGGTCGTAACTAATTCAATGTGATTGAAAGATTGATAAAAATTTTACCACACCAGTGCTCAACGCTTATAAACTGAAAAATACAATTGAGAATTATTTGCAAAAAACAACAAGAAAGAATTTCCATGAAAATGAATAAAATGAACTAAGTAAATGAAACCAGAAGCAAGTGTTAATGTATACAATAAAAGAGGAAGAAATAAATAAAAGATAAGAATTAAATTATTAACCACGACCAGATGCGTAATATTCGAAACCCGGTGAGTAAAATAATGGCTTATATGGATCTAATGAGGAAGGAGTAACCCCAAAAAGTGAAAAAAATCAGACCTTTTTGTTGAAGGGTTTGGACAGCGGAGAGGATACGGTCGATGTTCTTCAGGTGCTCAAGGAGGCTGCACCAGATATTGATTTTGTTTCAGTCAAAGCCTTTGCGACAAGAAGGTCGACCATAGAAAGGAAGAGTTTACCACTTTACCTGGTACAAATTGCAAATAAGAGCAGTCCAAGTGCCCTTCAACAAATAAGGTACTTAAATTTCAGAGTGGTGAGGTGGGAACGCCTCCAGAAAAGAGAAGTCAACCAGTGTTATCGGTGTCAAAGATTTGGACATTCGGCTGCCAATTATGCCATGCACTATCGTTGCGTTAAATGCAAAGACGTTCATGCTCCCGGTGAGTGCAAATTGGCTCAGACGGAGCCTAAAGAAAAATTATACTGCGTTAACTGCGGTGTTTTTGGTCATCCAGCATCATATCGAGGATGCTCCCGATATCAAGATGCAAAAGTTAAATTTGCTCCAAAGCAAACACAAGTACACCGTAATATCATACCTTCCAACTTCGTCAAGCCCGGAGTATCATTTGCACTCGCCGCTAGAGGACCAGCAGAAAATGCTGGAAATAATGTAAATAATGTAAGTGGCAATAATGAGCTGCTTCTCAAAATTTACCAGCAACTGAATTCTTTATCGGAGAGAATCGACAAACAAGATTCAAAAATTAACTTTGCTTTTCAGCGTTGAGGTCTTTCAAATGCCTAATAATAACTTGTCATCCAGTCATATTCCCATGGATAGGCTTCGCCTCATATCAATCAACGTCAACTCTATCGTTGCTATACATCGACGTGATTATCTCCTTGAATTTGTTGTTAAGCAAAAGCCTGACATCATACTTCTCACTGAAACCCACCTCAATTCATGGCATTCCATGGAATTCAAAGATTTTGCATTCGTAAGAAACGATAGGGTAATAGGTGATGGGGGAGGTGGCACCGGGATATTGGTTAGAAGACCCTATTGTTTCCAAAATATTGAAAAAGTCGAATTCCAAAACTTTGAATTTCTTGAAGTGTCCGTCATCAAAATTTCACTGCCAGGTGGGGATAACCTCTTCGTTATCTCTGCCTATGCAACTGGTCAAAATGTTCTCAAGTTCAAGGAGGAACTCAATTCCTTGTTTGAAATACTCGAATTGAACAGGCTGCATAACTATTATATTTTTGCCGGTGACCTGAATGCCAAGCATATATCATGGCTAAACGCCACCAATAATCCAAGAGGTGTATTCCTGAAATCATGGATAAAAGAGAACCAAATTGAATACAGGTGCAACCTATATGGGTCGGAGTTCCCAACATACCCTAGGACAAATTCATATTTGGACCTCTGCATTGCTGACGCAAGACTTGAATTCAGCTTTAATAGTCCTCAACGGAAACTGCAGGTGCTTCCTTACGATAGCGACCATAACGCAATCGTAATGGAAATCAATCAGCAAAGGGATGATCTCTTCCTCATTCCAGTTCAACATGAAAACCATCGGTTGAATTTCAAAAAAACAGACTGTTGAAAGTTTCAAAAGAAGTTTAATCGGGAGTACCAGAAGCAATGTCCCTCTTCTGATGACGGCAACGCTTGCTCAATGGTTCCTAATAACAGAAATCTAACTGACGATGAAATAGATGTCTATTTGTCGAAGTTAGAGAAGCTGACGTTGGAAACGATTGAGAAAGTTGTTCCCAAGTTTAAACATCGAAACAATATGGAAGGATATGAAACACCAACCATCGCAAGGTTGAAAAGATTGAAAAGCCTTCTTCTCACCCGCGTCAACAATATTTATCGAAGATTTTTGGACTACAACCATCCCTCGTTGGCTTTGTTGAAATTACATCTGAAGAATATCCGGAACTTGATCCGTTCATACTTCAGGAGTAAGGTCAGCAATCAATGGGTGGAAAAACTGAGGGGTATTAACCCACAGGACCCAGATGGCGTTTTCGCGAAAGTGAATAGCTTATTCCGCAGGAAGTCTCGAGTGAAGGCATCGAATCTTGAAGTCGCTAGTGATGAGATAAATCTTCGCGATAGAGCTGGTATCGAAATTGATAGTACGACTCCGGATAGAAATGGAAACAGGATTATTTGTGAAGGATTGCAGAAACTTGCCCTGATTGGAACTCATTTTGAATTGGTTCATCTGCCAAACCCAGAGAGAAGGAATGAAATATTTTCGGAGGTCGTTGAAGCAAAAGTTTCCGACTTCAAATCAAGCCTGAACGGCCAATCAATTCTTCATTTCGATGAAACATTAACATCTGACCTCATACCGAGCTTGAATCTTATTGATTATTTTTTCAGCTATGAAGACTTGTGTATTTCGCAGAATAAACAACAAAAAATCATGTGGTACTGACGGTATTCCAAATATAGTTCTCCGACATTTGCCTGAGGTTGCTATTAGGAATTATTGCATATTGTTCAACAACATGTTGAACAATTCATATTTCCCAAATGAGTGGAAAACGGCTAAGGTATTTCCGATCTTGAAAAAAGGAAAAGAATCTTCATGCCCTAAAAGCTATCGCCCAATCAGCTTGCTGCCTAACATCAGCAAGGTGTTTGAAGTGATACTCAACAGAGCATTAAACGCCCACAGTGAGAAATATGAGTTGATGCCGAACTGCCAATTTGGTTTTCGTGCCAGGCATTCGACCATACATGCAATAACGAAAGTAACCTCAGACATCTGTTGGAAACTAAACAACAAAGAATGTGTTGGAGCATGTCTCATTGATATGGAGAAAGCCTTCGATACGGTGTGGTTAGATGGACTAGTTTTCAAACTTCTTCAGGACAGGTTCCCCAGACACCTTGTCGCCATGATGTGTAATATGTTATACGGGAAATTTTTTGTTGTAACTGATGGAAATCTGACAACAGTCCGTGAATTCAAGGTCTTGAATGGTCTACAGCAGGGAACAGTTACTGCGCCTCTGAGTTTCTCAATCTTCATTTGCAAGTTGTTGAACAGCTTTGATTTTAATGTCTCGCCAACGCGATCATTGGTAGCGTTTGCTGATGATCTGATCATCTATACGGCAGACCGAAAAGCTACAATAGTTCAGAGCAATCTTCAAAAAATGTTTAATGATGTGCAGCTCTACACCGACAATTGGCGAATGAAAATCAATGCGCAGAAGTGCGAAACAATTTTGTTTCGGACAACGCTGCAGGGGGCCAGTCAAGACCTGAAACGTAATTGGAAGGATTTCCACATTGTAGCTGGTGAGGATAGTTCAGAACGGGTTCCACATAAATCCTGTGTTCGATACCTCGGTGTTCATCTCGATCAGTATCTGTACTATACTGAACATGTGAAAATCATGCTCAGTGAGGCACTCAAAGTAGTCATGGCCCTTCGGCGACTCTTTCATTCCAGATACATTGATCAAAAAGTCAAAGTTATTTGTTACAAGACCCTGGTTAGGCCAGTTTTGACATACGGATGCCAGATCTGGTACAACCAGAGTGCTAGTACAATGGAAAGATTAAGAGTTTTCGAAAGGAAATGTCTTCTTGTATGTACTGGTTTGTACAGAAAGTCTGAGACGGATTGGAAGCACTATATATCGAATAGAAAGATTTATCAAACCGCTCAAGTGACAAGAGTCGATATCTTCATATTGAAACTTCTTCGGAATCATATCGCAAGATCTGTAACTGTGAGTGAAAACCCTTGGATTTCACAGCCGTGCCACCCTACAGACGGGTATATTGTGACTTGCCTCACTACTGACTTCGTTCCTCCAGAAGCATTCGTGTATTTGGACATGAATCGATATGTTTTTGATTCTGACAGCGTCCCAATCATATATCACATATACCGACGGGCCACCGATAAGAAGATAAAACATCCTCCGAACTTGAGTTCACGAGACCAACAATTCCAATGGAGATACTCATTTGCTAGATTCGTTGAGGCTGCTCGAGCTGAGATGGAACAATCTAGGTATTGGTGGCTGAATGACAATGTCTAAATTATTCGTGTTTATTTTCTGTTTTTGTGCTTTTTCTCGTTACTTAGTTTTTTTAGATTCATCTCATTATTGCTACATCTAGTATTGTTGTTTATTTGTATTATAAATTAGGTATAGGTTTCAATATAAGGTAACATTTTTTTTTTTTTGATTGAACTTATTTAGAATTAGGGTGTAACATATTAGGTATAGAATATAATTTCATTGTTGTGTTTGTAGTATGAGTAATTTTTGAATAATGCTGGTTGGTTTTTTCTCCTTTTTCCAATTGAATCAAAAAATATCTAATAATCTTAATTAATTTAAATTTGCAAGTGTATTTTTTCCATTAAATGTGTTTAACTGATAATGTATAAATTTAGAGAGCCATTCGGGCAATTAAGTTTTTTATTGTTTGGAATTTGCTTTATGTTCTTTAAAAATTTATAACGATTTGTATTAAATAAATCGCTTTTGACTTTGACTTAGGAAGGAGTAATTATCTATGCAAAGTGATTTGATAGGTGAGATATAACGATTAACGTTCTATAAAGGTACGTTTCGATCAAATAATTCCCTAACAACTGGGTCAGGATGAGAACCCCAAGAGGGTAAGCGCTTCATACTCTGCTCGATCATGAAAAATAGAATTGGTCTAATGTTGGTCTCATTGTAAAATATTTTGTATTTTGATAAGCATTTTCTAAGATTTTTGCGTTCAAAAATTTGAATTTTGTCAGCAACAGTTGACGAAACAGAATGCCAAACAGGAAAACAATAGGTAATAATTGGACGAATAACAGTTTTATATGTTACATTACAAGGTTTGAACTGCAACTTACAGATTTGCTTGAAAGAAGAGGTGCCAATGCTACAGATGCGCTAACTAATGTTCTCAGAAGCGACCGAATATGGTAATTCACTTTTAGCCTGTGATGTAAGTGAATGCTTAAATATTTCATTTATACTTTGAGAGGAATATGTGCCCATCAATTGATAAAGAGAGTAATTTACTTACAGCTGGAGCATTTCTATGACCTTTCCTATAAGCATCACGAAAGCAAATTAACTCACATTTTTCAGGGTTAATTTTCAGAGCCCAATCAAAAGAATTTTTTAGCACTTGAAGATGAAAATGAATTTTATTTTAAGCTGTTAGGAATTTGTGTCGCTTGCAAGAAGAATAATATCGTCTGCGTAAAGTAACATTTTAAAATCGTCATTTATATTATTTTGATGACCGCAAGGAATATCAGCTAAATAAAAATTGAATAGAGACGTACCAAGAATAGAACCCTGAGGAACACCAGAGTATATACTTATTAAAGAAGAGTAGGAACTGCCTATTTTAATCGATAAACTACGGTTAGTAAGAAAACATGAAAATACGAGCTAAAGGAATAGGGCGGTTAAAATTTGAAAGTTTCTAGATTAAACCTTTTAGTAAACCGGATTGAAAGCCTTTTCAAGATCAATTGTACACGCCACAGTAACTTTTTTGTTTCGCAAAAGCAAATCGTTCAATAGGAATGATGGGCTTAGCAAATATTTTAAAAGATCGCAGAATAATTTTTCCAAGAATTTTGCCTTGGTTCAAAAAAAGAGAGATTGGTCTCAATTTCTTAATATCACAATTTGATCTTGATTTTGTCAAAGCAACTAATGTGGCTGTTTTCCAAGCAAATGGAAAGTAACCATTATTTGCAATGAAGATAAGAAGTCTTGTAATTGAGTTGCTACATTTCCTGACTACCAAGGTTAGAATGCCATCTGCACCAAACGATTTTTTATTATTCAAATTTACTATTACAGACTGGATTTCATCGAAGCTGGTGAAAAAATCACGATAATTTAAGCAATCGGTACGTGAGGAGCGATTATTACGAAATAATATTGTCAAAAAAGATTCTTTGAAACCCAAACTTAAAGAATTAACTTTGCTCTCGACAAGTTCTTTTAAAACATTGTTAGCAAAAAGTGTTTCACCGTAAAGATTGTTATAAAAGGAGGAGCAAACGTTCAATTTTTCATCTATCGTAACATATGATTGTCCATTAAAACTAGTAGCATCCCTGGAAATATTCCAATCATTTCATAACTGGCCAGTCAAATTATTGATTTCTTTGAGAACATGTGAGGATGGCTTCATAGAAGAAAGTCGTAGTTTATACGCCGTATCCAATTCAAGACGCATGTTGTCTCTTATAACTTTACTTATGCAATTAATTTGTGATACTCTATTGTAATTTTGGTGAAATACTCTTTTCAATTTTTGCTGCCATTTACTTCTAGTATGAATTGTCATATTCGGAGGTATTAAATTTTCTGGCAGGTGCAAAAGAGTCCATGCATTAAAAAAATGATAGAAGAGAGAACATGGATTGACTCATCGATTTGTTGGTTGTTAAGTACGGGAACACGACTTCCAAGAGATCAGACAACCGTTCGTCGAAACAAGACGAATCAACTTTCTTAAACGAGCGAAATAAGGAAGGATGAGGAATAATTGGAAATTAGCAAGACGAAGCGTGAGAAATAGGACCTGTGACTTATGTTCACAAGTTTTTGGCTGTGAAACGAAATAACTAAAACACTATTTTTTAAAAGAAATGTTCGCTCTTATTCTTGAAAAACAACTGAACTAAATTTACGGTTACATGTCCTTTTATTACCTAAGTCTTACTTGCTAACAAACAATCTTCATTAACATATTATTCATTATTCTAAATCCTTCTCATGTCCTTTTACAAATCTTATTTCCTAACAAATATGTGCTAATTTTATGACTAGTAATATAAATTAACGCCAGACACAACAACATCTTGCATTTCCAGAATTAGGTAAATGCAATGCAAGCGCTTCTCACGGGAAAACTTCATACGAAAAACCAGACGCTGATGCAAGTTAACAACAACATATTGCATTTCCAGAATTAGGTAAATGCAATGCAAGCGCTTCTCACGGGAAAACTTCATACGAAAGCCAGACGCTGATGCAGCACTTAGATTTTATAAAAGTGTAAATTGTTAGAGTTAAGTTGGAGTTTAATTGTAACTTTCTTCCAATAAAGACCGCGACACACCCGTCTCGCATATTTTTTTAAGACGTACAAGTCTTTAATTTATTAACTGGCGCCCGAGCAGGGACCTGTGTTCACGTCATTGCAATTCGGTAACCAGTCCGTTATTTAAAACGTAAAAGTTTATAAAAAGTAAAGTTCGGTAACCAGTCCGTTATTTGAAACGTAAAAGTTTATAAAAAGTAAAATTCGGTAACCAGTCCGTTCAAATAACGTAAAAGTTAGAATTCGCGTACGAGTGAATTAAAACGCAATGATCTAATTCGGAAGTGGCCCCTTAGTAGTGAACATAAAAACGTGAACAAAAAGGATACAGCCAACCGGAAAAAGTGAACACAGGATCCCTCTTTCAAACCAACAAAAATTTAGTAATTAGTGAATCAAACAAAGTGCTAGTAAATTAATTGATGAAAAGCAGTGATTTAAAAGAAAATTAGTGCAAATTATAAAGCGAAAAGGAAAGTGCAAGGAATAAGCAGAACAAAATACAGTGAAAATTATTGATGAAGCAGAATATTATAAAGTGAAAAAAGAACTAAGGACAAGTCAATAGAGGAAAAATTAGGAAAATGGATTTCGTAAAACCAATGATATTGCTGTAAGTGAAATTTAAATGTGATTTTTTCGTATTAAACATTTTGAAAATTTTTAATCAAAAATATTTATCTCACTACAGAATTTTTTGTATTTTTATTATATTTTCTCATTCAATTTTAAATATTTTATAAAAATTTACGAAATTTTATAATTGTGCATTTAAACAACAAAGTGTAGGGCTCACGTGAATTGCATATTCTGTGCCTAAACGTTTTTAATTTGAACTAAGATCCATATATTAAAGGATCTATAGTTGCCGTGGATGAATTTTGATCTTGGGTCCATATATTTATAAATCTGAAATTTGACATTGATTCCATAGGTTTACAGCCTTTGTGTGGCGAAAATTTTAATATTTCTTAAAGATTATTGTATGAAACTTGTTTGTTTGAAATAGCTCTGAAATTTTTGCTTTTCTCTGACCTCATTAATCGTATTCTTATGTGGAAAGTGAATTAATTTTTAATGCGAAATATTCAGAATTTAATTCGTCCTCCTGTGCTCCATCCAGACCAAATGAACCCCAAAAACTTCCCTGCGGAAGGGGATGGTGCCGCAAATAATCCCCCACAAGCTGGCACTGCCAATAATCACCTACTAGGTGGCGCTGCCCAGAACATACAGGATGAAAACAATCGTGAATTAATCTCCTTAACTATGCGTATTGCTTCCCAGACGATACAGACTCAAGCACCATCACTATTTAGTGCTTTAATGAATCCCGCCGCGGATGCTAATAATGACTGTGACGTACCCATTAACGTTAATAATGACAGAAACCTAACTGACATGGACAAAATTCCGGACGTTGTTAAAAGTCTTAGGACTTTTTCCGGGGAGCCTAGCGAGTACAACTCGTGGAGGAAAAGTGTAGAACGAATTCTACACATCTATGACCATTTGAAGGGAACCCCCCAAATATTACGGCATACTGTCCGTAATCCGGAATAAAATAATAGGCCAAGCCGATATCGCATTAGAGTCTTATAATACGCCTTTAAACTGGGTAAAAATCTCGAAATGCTTAACGTTACATTACGCTGACAAACGGGACTTAGGGACTCTTGAATACCAACTTACGGCATTGATTCAGGGATCAGGAACCAGAAATGAATTCTATCAAAGTGTCTATCACCATCTCTCCTTAATATTGAACAAATTATCTGTTATGGACCTCAGCCAAGACGCCTTAAACAGCCTTACTCAGTGTTACCGCGAGAAGGCATTGGATACTTTTGTACGGGGTCTCAAAGGCGATTTGCCTCGCTTACTTAGCATAAGAGAGCCTATAGACCTCCCACAAGCTTTGTCTTTATGTTTAAAACTAGAGAATGTGAATTACAGGACCCAGCACGCAAATAACACTTTTCGCAAGCATGATTCTAGCGATCCCCCTCCTTTGCCACCAAAGAAGGAAGGATTCAAACAGAATCAAAATAATTATAATCAAAAGCCTATAAAGAGTAATTTCCATCCTGAGCTCTTCCATTATCCAAGAGTTCCGCAAAGACCTCAATTTCACCAGCAAATTCGGTATCAAAATCCCAACCCAAATTACCACGCGTTACCACCGAAACCAAGAGTATACGAACCAATGGACGTTGACTTATCCCTAAGGACAAAAGCCGTGAATTATCAAAATCGACCACAAATAGGACGACCCACATTTCCTTCTAAACGACCACAAGATTTTAATCAGGCACAATTAAACCCACCAAACAAACAGCAAAGGCTATTCAATTCGGAGCCTGAGCCGGAAGAAACGGACGATTTAAAAGAAGAAGAGAATCCTTCTCTCGAGGAATACATTGATGCATTGGCCTTAGACGACAATGACAGGACAGAGGACGACGATAACGTGAATTTTTTAGATCTATGAGCTCTTCGCTCCCGTACTTTGAGTATACAGCGAAGAGCGGAAAAATTTTAAAATTTCTAATCGACACCGGTTCGAATAAAAATTACATTCAACCACAATATATTTTCAAAACTTTAATAAACGAAAAACCTTTCTCTGTGAATTCTGTTGGGAGCACTGTAAGCGTGACACATCATGCGTATATAAATTTGTTTGGACCCTTTACAGAAAAATTAAAATTCTTTATCCTACCAAATCTGAGAACATTTGCAGGCATTATAGGTAACGATACACTAATAAAAATGCATACGATTATACACACAAACAATGACTTCATGACCGTTAAAACAGAACTCCGTATTCCCCTTAAGCAGCAACAGTCCAACACTGTAAATACCTTGGAAATTAGAACAAAACATATGACTATCACCCAGTCAAATCGCTTGAAAAAAATCCTTAATGATTGTCCTAACATTCTTTCAGAACCTAATCCAAGTCAAGCCTATAACACTATAATTAAAGGCGAAATTAGAACAACCTCAGAGGAACCAGTGTACTCCAAATCGTACCCATATCCCCAAGCGTTAAAAGGTATAGTTGAAGCAGAAATTAAGAAATTACTGCATGATGGCATTATTCGACCGTCCAGATCTCCCTACAATGCGCCTGTTTGGGTAGTCCCAAAAAAGCAGGATGCTTCGGGGGAAAAGAAATACCGATTAGTAATAGACTATAGAAAATTGAACTCAATTACAATATCGGACTCTTACCCCATTCCCGAAATAAATGAGGTTCTAGCAAATCTAGGTAACAACAAGTACTTCTCGATAATAGACTTAAAAAGTGGATTCCACCAGATACCCCTCAAAGACCGTGATATTGAAAAAACGGCATTTTCAATAAACAATGGGAAATATGAGTTTGTTCGATTACCGTTTGGGCTTAAAAATGGTCCACCTATATTTCAGAGAACACTGGATGATATTCTGAGGGATCATATTGGTACTAAATGCTACATTTATATCGACCATATCATCGTCTTTGGGAAAAATGAAGAAGAACATTTTAGGAACCTCGAAGCCGTCCTTAAAACTCTCGAAAAAGCCCATATGAGGATGAATCCTGATAAGTGCGAATTTTTCCGACAAGAAGTCGAATTTCTGGGATTTATCATTAGCACTGAAGGCATTAAAAGCAATCCCAAAAAGGTAGAGGCAATTGCTTCCTTTCCACCCCCAAAAACTCTCAAACAGCTGCGTTCATTTCTCGGAATGTCAGGCTATTACAGGCGATTCATTCGCGATTATGCTCGACTCGGAGGATGGACATGTGTCCAAAAATTTATCAAAAAATAAGCCTATTATTTTGTCCTCAGAAGCCATGGAAGCCTTCAAAAAATTGAAGAGGTCCCTAACCTCTAAGGAAGTAGTCCTCTCATATCCTGACTTTTCTAAGCCCTTTGAGCTTACCACGGATGCGTCTAATTTCGCAATTGGCGCAGTCTTATCTCAGGAAGATAAACCCATATCCTTTTTATCTAGAACTCTCAGCAAAACCGAAGAGAACTACGCGGCTAATGAAAAGGAAATGCTGGCGATTATTTGGGCTCTGAATTCTTTGAGAAACTACCTGTACGGTTCCAAAAAGGTCAAAATCTAAACGGACCACCAGCCCTTAACCTATGCGTTGAGTAGTAAAAATAACAATTCTAAGATGAAACGATGGAATGCAATTCTCGAAGAGTACAATCATGAGCTTAAGTATAAGCCGGGGAAAGCCAACATCGTCGCCGACTCGTTATCGAGATCACCTCATGCTTCAGAAATCTACTCAATGACCCCTACAGAGCATAGTGCTGAAAGTTCTGCACATAATCTAATCCAAACCGTCGAAACCCCTATAAATGCATTTCGAAACCAAGTCATCTTTAAACTAGGACATGAAAATAGTTATCAAATTCAAAATCCGTTCGACAACTATACCAGACATACAATTACAAAACCGAATTTTACCGAACAGGACCTCGTACAAGCATTTAAACGTTACCTTAATCCAAATACAATCAACGGACTAATGACGGACGAGGAAACTTTTGGACTGATAAAAAATATCTATCCACATCATTTTCAAAATTATAAAATACGATTTACTAGGAAACTAGTGGAAGATATTCAAAACGAAGTAGAGCAAGAAGAGCAAATTCTGCAAGTGCATAAAAGAGCACACCGAAATGCAGATGAAAATCGCCTTCAAATTTTGGATAATTTTTACTTCCCGAAAATGGCAGCTAAAATTAAAAGGCTCGTTAAACAATGTACAATATGTAAGGAATGCAAATACGATCGCCACCCAAATAAACCTTTTATCGGAGCAACCCCTATTCCTAACTATCCAGGCCATACAATCCATATCGATCTCTTCGCAATGGAGAAACACCGAGTTCTCACAGCGATCGATAAATTTTCGAAATTTGCCATTGCCAAAAATATAGCTTCAAAATCTGTCGAGGACATAAAAAACCCTTTGCGAGACATTCTATTTTACTTCTGTGTTCCTGAAAACGTAGTGATTGACAATGAAGGAGCTCTAAGGTCACCCACCTTAATATCCATGATGGAGGACGAGCTCCAGGTAAAAACCTACCAGACCCCACCGTACAAAAGTGAGGTAAACGGTCAGGTGGAACGGTGGCACTCAACTCTCACGGAAACCATGAGGTGCCTAAAAAGGGAAGACTCAATGTGTCCATTCGAGCAGCTCCTGGAAAAAGCAGTTAAAGAGTATAACCATTCGATACACTCTGTGACTGGTAGAAAGCCAGGAGACTTGTTCTATAGTCGTTTCCCTAATGCAACTCCTGAGGACATTGAAAATATAAGGAAAAAAAATATTGAAAAACTAAAAGCTAAGCAAGATAAAGATCTTAAATTCCATAATAAGGTTAGGCAGCTAACAAAGGACTACGAGGTAGGTCAGATTATCTTTGTTAGGCAGAATGAGCGTAAAGGTTTAAAACTTACCCCACGTTACAAGGAGGAGAAAGTTAAAGAAAATAATCATACTACCGTTTTAACCGAATCCGGAAAAATTATCCATAAAGATAAAATCCGTAATTAACTTTTTCAGATCCACCCTCATCCCACTTCAGGCTAAGGTACAAATACTTGACTTCACCAACTCACAAATAGTTACGTTACGTTTGGGACAAACAAGAATACAGAACGGAAATTTCAAACTCATACATCAAATTAATCTACAGCAATACGAAAAATTCTTATTGGAAACCGAGCATTTGATTAATTCATCCATAGTACAGCGAAATCCCCTCGCACGATATTTAACACATGAAGTGAAGGAAATTGAGACTCTTATTCATAACTTGAAACCAAGGAAAATTAAAAGATCCTTAAATTTCATGATCATGAAGATTTTGCAACAATAACAGAAACTATCAACGACATGCTAAAAAATTCAAACAAACAAGTTATTATCAACCAATTATGTAATGAAAGAATAAATAATATAACAAAGATAAATAATGAATTGTTAGATCTAGTTAAAAGAGACAATAGAGTAAATGATGAATTCATACATGAACTACAATATAAAATAAAATTAATAAAAGAAGAATTAAATAATAGTAACTTTGCAACTCACTGGGCCAAAGTAGGAATAGTTAATTCATTGATACTATCCAAAAAAGAAATACAAATGGCTACTGATTTAGTTGATAAAGACAACTTTGCCTACTCTACTATAGAGGAAGCATTAGATATCGCAAATATAAAAGTAATTACGAATGGCACTTCAATATTATACATTATAAATATACCAATTGTAAATATCGAAACTTATGAAATGCTTTTAATTAAACCCATAAAGAAAGATAAATATGTAAACGAAATCCATTTTGAAAAAATTTTACGCAAGGAAAAACAGATATTTGGACTTTTGAATGAATGTAAATCATTTAATTACTTCTCAATTTGTAAATCTAAAGATATCCTAGACATAAGTAATAGTTCCTGTATAGCCAATTTGTTAAGCAGTAGAGAGACCCAATGTAACATCATCAGCGCTGCAAACATCCAAACTATCGACAGCATCTCCCCTGGAATCCTTCTATTAAACAACTTTAACGGCAGCCTTACAGCCAAAAAATCCTCACACTATTTAAACGGGACATACATTTTAAAATACTCTAACACCACAATTGATGTCAACGGGCAAAGTTTCACAGAACGAGAAGAATCATCCATTCGAATCCTACCTGCAATATTACAACCATCCTCAGAGTTCTCCAAATTCCAAAAAATCAGCGAGACAGCAGCTCTATCAGAACTGCACATCAATAATACGGATACACTATCTTTGTTACCCAATAATTATCATCAGTATACAAATTATGGCCTAATAGCAGTTATTATTTGCATCGCATTCATAAATCTGTTTTGTTTAAAGAAAATTTTCAACCATAACAAAAAAAAATAAAGATCTATACTTCCAGTAACCAAGAAGCCCCAAAAATATCGACACCGTGTATTCAAGCAGATCCTACGTCATCAACACCGATCAACACGCAACCTGCATACAATGCACTCATCACCCGCTTTAATAGCATCCCGTATTTCTAACGATCGAGGACGATCGAACCTAAAGGGGGAGGAGTTAACGCCAGACACAACAACATCTTGCATTTCCAGAATTAGGTAAATGCAATGCAAGCGCTTCTCACGGGAAAACTTCATACGAAAAACCAGACGCTGATGCAAGTTAACAACAACATATTGCATTTCCAGAATTAGGTAAATGCAATGCAAGCGCTTCTCACGGGAAAACTTCATACGAAAGCCAGACGCTGATGCAGCACTTAGATTTTATAAAAGTGTAAATTGTTAGAGTTAAGTTAGAGTTTAATTGTAACTTTCTTCCAATAAAGACCGCGAGACACCCGTCTCGTATATTTTTTTAAGACGTACAAGTCTTTAATTTATTAACTTATATTCTAGAAAAAGGGTCGTAAACAATAAAATACTGAGTCTTACATTTATTGCTTAAGATGCTAAGTTACATGTTCTTGTGTCCTTTTACAAATCTTACTTATGGCAAGTATGTATCCTAAAAAAAGGTCGTAAAAGAAATACCGAGTCCTACATTTATTGCTTAAGATGCTAATTTACATATTCTTGTGTCGGCATCGGCCTTTGTGGATGCCAACACATTGGTTGCACATTTCAATAAGTGTTACGACGTAACTCCTGCCATCTAGGTGTGAAGCTCGTCCTCGAGATTTTTTTGTTTAGCTATTCTAAATTTGGTTGCGTACATAACAGTTACTTAAAAAATTAAAGAAGATAGAGTTCTAATTTATAAGACTTCTTACTTGCTAATCGTGCATCATTGTTAATTTCATTTGATTTCGCTAGTTACACTTTATAATATGCTTTTTTCTTTTTGGATCTTTGTGGGTGTGTTTTTCCAGGATTCGCTTTTACATATCTAGGGTCTAATTTTTTTTGCATTAGGATTCTTAACAAACCGCGTATCGGATTCGGATGGCTTTCTATTAAGGTTCTTTTTATGTATTACTTTACGTTTTGTCTCATATAAACGTCTTTTTGAAAAATCTCTATTGATTTGAGGCGATGTGTTGAGTGGATCGTGTTATTGTAATAGTTAACACGTTCCTCTACCGGATTGTAATCAGCTAGATCTTTGTTTCCCGACTTTTGCCTGAGTAGATAGACTCTTAAATGCTCGTTTAATGACCTATGTACAATTTCGATATCTGAATTACCAGTTTTATGGTGTGGACTACAAAGATGGTAAGTAATATTCTCTTTCTCTAACCATTCTTTAGTTATTTCAGTATTTAACGCGCTTTCATTGTCCGAAATGAGATTTTCGGATTTTCCTATTTTATTGAAAATAGCTCTAAGCGCATTGTTTACTGAATCCCATTGCCTGTTGGGAAGTTTATTACAGAGAAATTTAGAAAATTTATCTATGCAGGTAAGGTAGGGTGAGTTTCTATCTCTAAACCAAATATCGATGTGAAATATTGCCCTAATCTTTTTGGGTGTTATTGTTTCCTTGAAAGGTACTTTATTCGGGTTTCTTTCGTATTTTGCTTGATCGCAAATGCTGCAGTTATTTCTTTGTCTTGTTATGACCGTTTTGAGATCTGGAAAATAATATTTGTCTTTAAGCTGCATATAAGTTTTATCAATACCAGTATAGTTGCTATTTCTATGGGCTCTAGCAATTAACTCTTTTATTTCTTGAGATGAACAATCATATAGTACTTTACTTGCTTGTACAATAGTTCCTTTTGGATTTGTTCTCTTCCAATCGTTATATTGTTTTTGCATAATAAGCATTGCTTCTTTGCTGTAAAATTTTATACCTGTTGTACCTTCTGTTGGTACATGGTTTTGCAAAATATATTTTGCATTTTTGTCTTGAAAATCTTCGAATTGAAGTATAAGTCGAACTTTATTATGATGAATTTCTTTTTTGACTTGATTATTTGTTCCCCTTTGTATTATAATCTGGTTTTTTTATGCATTGATGGGTTTTTCTGATATGAAGATGTAATAATTATTATCTTCTAAGGCTGTGTGTTGCGTGGCTAATGATTCATTTTCATTATTATTGAGTGCGTGTATTTCGACTCTTGATAGTGCGTCCGCAACGGAATCGTCTTTGCCTTTGATATGTTTTATGACAAAATCATATTCAAGGAGTTTTAACTTTCATCTTTGCAGTTTTGCATTATCTTCTTTTATGCTTTCCAAGAAGGTTAGTGGCTTATGATCCGTTTGCAAAGTAAATTTTCTTCCAAATAAATAGGGTCTAAAGTAATGTGTCGCCCACACTATTGAAAGTAACTCTTTTTCAGTTGTTGAATATCTGATCTCGTGTGTATTCAACGTTCTACTTGCAAAAGAGACGGGGCGGCCTTCTTGAGACATCCATAGTCAAAGTAAAATGTTTTGTAAATTCAGGATGCCTGAGTATCGGATCATTCATTATGTACAATTTAAGTTTTTCATTCGGGTTAATGCTAGAACCTTTTTTTAATTGCGTGGTCAAATGTTTTGCAATTTTCGCAAAATCCTTTCTAAATTTTCTATAGAAACCCACTAGTCCGAGAAATGACTTGATATCTTTCTAGGTTTTGGGTATAGGAAACTTTTTGATGGCTTCTATTTTTTTAGGGTTGGTTTTGATACCGTCTTTTGTTATTGTATGTCCAAGAAAGTCGGTACTTTTTTCTAGAAATGAAGTTTTAGCCATCTGAATTTTTAGATTGGCTTCACGAAGCGTATTGAAGACGGCTCTGAGTGCGTTTTCATGTTCTATTAGGGATGTACTGATCACCAAGATATCGTCCATGTACACAATGCATATTTTCCCGATATACTTATGCAATATAGAATTCATGAGCCTCTGGAACGTTGCTGGCAAATTTTTCAATCCGAAAGGCATTTTTGTGAATTTGAAGTGACCTTCATCGGTCGAAATAGCTGTTTTTTCCCTGTCTTCTGGGTTCATTTCGATTTGGTGGTAACCCTTAGCCAAATCAATTGTTGTAAAGCAATTTACATTACCAAGCTTTCCCAGCATATCATCGATTTGTGGTATCGGATATTTATCCTCTACTGTGAAATTATTTATTTTCCTCAAATCGATAACGAGTCTATGCTTCTTTTCCCCCTTTTTAGGAACTATCCAGAAAGGGGAATTGTATGGAGATTTTAAAGGTTGAATAATACCTTGCTCAAGATCTTCTTTTATTTGATTCTTCACAAATTCCCTGAATGCATATGGATATCTATAATTTCTTTGGTAGATTGGATTTGGGGTGGTCAATCTAACTTCGTGCTTAATTTCGTGGGTGAAAAATAGTTTTTGGTTTTCATGGTATTCTAAGTCAGAAAATTCCCTTTTAATATTTTCTATGACTTTCACTTCTTCTTCTGTAAGATGTGTCCCATCGTCAGTCATGGTTTTATTTTATGGCTCAAAGTGTACTGCTTGGGCCATATAAACCGCTTCTTGTTGGATACTTATAGGCAAGGCAATATTATTAATTGAAATTGTATTATTTTCGAAGTTAATTATCGCCTTCGTTGGTCTTAGAATGTTTTGTCTATAATGCAGTCAAAAGTTTTACTTTCAAAAGGTAGTAATTTCCATTCAATTTTACCCATATATTGAAATTCTTGTGGAAATTCGGACAAACCCCTTGTAAGTGTATGATATTCCGTTTACAGAACAAACTTGTAACGGTTTAGATAGTTTATGTTGCCTGTGTTCGGCCACTAATTTTGAATTTAAGTAGAGCAGCCAGTGTCGATTAAACAACGGAGCTCCGTATTTTCCATAGTTCGTCGAATAATGGGTGTAATTGAGGCTCTCCTCCGAGGCACATAGCCGGAAATCCGCATTTGCATGCAGAGAAGTAGAGCGAGAAGGAGCTGTGTTCATAGACACATCGGAAGAAGAAACAAATCTGCACTATTTTGAATCCTAGTATTTTTTGTAGGAGGTACGCCCTGCACTTTTAAATAATTTTTATTTCCGATAAACTGATTGGTATTGCTATTCGTATATCTAACACCACTGTAACTAACGTACCCTATTTCAACTTGCACTTTATATGCACTTTCAAGTGAATACGGTTTGTAGGCATGCAAAATGCCTCTTATAGGTTCAGGACACTTGTTTATAAATGTAGTTTTTGCGATCTGATTTTTTAATTTAACCATTTCGGACTTTTGAGAGGCGGAATATTCAATGTTTTACTTAATCTTATGATTAATTTTGAATAAGCACTTACATATGTATTCGTAGAGTTGTCCTGCTGTTGTGAATCGAGCCGCTAGCAATCTTTCGGTGAGTTGGATTTCGTTTTCAGGTGTGTCGAAATGATTGATGAGAACCGCTTTAACATCTGACCAGCATTCTGTGATATGGGTGTGTAGTACTTCCCTTGCTTTTCCGATAATGCGTCCTAATATCAGCTGCTATTCACCTCGTTTATTATTGCGTCTACTGCGTCAATAAATGGAAATAAGTCCAGCTACGTTCCATCAAAAGTTGAAAGAGCTGGGATATAGCCAGACAAGCTCATGAAGTCCATTCTGTCGTTGTTTAGCGTAAGAAGCGAAAAATGTTCGACGAGTTCCTCCAGATTATTTTATCCTGTGAATGATAATTTAGCGATGAATTAATACTTTTATCCAGCATGCGAAAATTAAATTTTCGATGCAATGTTCATCGAGGTTCTTTTATTTAGCAATTTGAAAAGAAAATTCGCAACCCGACTGCACCACTTATGTTCACAAGTTTTAGGCTGCGAAACGAAATAACTAAAACACTTTTTTGTACAGAAACGTTCACTCTTATTCTTGAAAAACAACTGAACTAAATTTACGGTTACATGTCCTTTTATATCTAAGTTTTACTTGCTAACAAACAATCTTCATTAACATATTATTAATTATTCTAAATCCTTCTCATGTCCTTTTACAAATCTTATTTCCTAATAAATAGGTGCTAATTTTATGACTAGTAATATATTCTAGAAAAAGGGTCGTAAACAATAAAATACTGAGTCTTACATTTATTGCTTAAGATGCTGATTTACACCTTCTTATGTCCTTTTACAAATCTTACTTATGGCAAGTATGTATCCTGGAAAAAGGGTCTTAAAGGAAATACCGAGTCCTACATTTATTGCTTAAGATGCTAATTTACATATTCTTATGTCGGCATCGGCCTTTGTCGATGCCAACACATTGGTTGCACATTTCAATAAGTGTTACGACGTAACTTGTGATTGAGAAACCGTGATGTGTTTCAGAATGAGCATTTAGAAGTGAAGGCAAAATCAGGAATTTGTCTTAGAATAATGACCCTCTGAGAAAAGTAGGAATGCCTGCATTAATATTTGATATTGAAGTGCTGTTACCCGACATTAAACAATTGTTAATAATTCTACCGTTGATGTTAAAAGTACTATCGCCCCAACTAGAATTTCTAGCATTAATGTCTCCTCCCCAAATAAAATCATCAAATTCATTCGAAAAATTTAATAATTGATCAAAATCAGAGAAAGGTGATTGACCGAGATCGCAAGGAATGTACAGAGAATTTAAAAATAATTTAAGAATATGGCCACCAACACCACGCATATGTAAACAAGCGAAAGTACAAGAAATAGATGAGCCTTCATTTCGAGTTGGGAAAATAGAATGTTTAGAATGAGTAAAGATAGCTGTACTTCTACCAATATAATTGTGAAACATTGTGTAACTTAGAAACTGTGATTTGTGCCTTATACTCAGCCAAGTTTCATTATAAAAACAATGTCAAGCACAAACTCATCAAGAATATTTTGGAGAGCAATCCGTTTATCATGAGTTTGCAAGAAATTAATGTTCATTGCAATAAATTTCAAGTTATTTATTACTCGGAATGCTTATAAAAAAGTTGAATAAGGCTTCAGGTTGTTGTTCCGGAGACAAAAGATAGTACGAAGCAAGAAATTCTTTAGATTTTTTTATGAGGTCACAAGAGATACGCCAAAGTGGAGAAGAGATTCATTATTTAATTTAGAAAGGCAGTTTTCAGTTTCATTATTTGATTTAAAGACATACGAATACAGGAAACTGTTATGAGCTGGAGTGAAAGAGGAAATTAGAATTTTATTAGGTGGAATACTATTCGACATTGGATTTGCTTTTGCAGCACGTTTTCCTGCCAACTTTTTTCTTAATTTAACACTTTCTGGACAGCCAGATAAGTTAGCTGGATGAACGGTTGAGGAGCATAGCACGAACTACACAGGTGGAAAATTTTCTTCTTTTCGTAGCACTACAGGCCCTTTCGGACAGGTCCATTGACCACATCCTCCAATTTCAAAATCCAAGCAGCCATGAACTGTCTTCATTGACCGAGTTAGACCAGCATTTCCTCAGTTTTCCACTGGTCTCCGGCCCTCAGTTCTCCCAACGAATAACTTTTTGCGTGTCCGTTATTCATCCATACGATTCATGTGTCCAGCCTGTTTTCGCTTCCGTAGTCTTATAATCATTGCGACCTCTGATTCATCCAAAATTTCATACAGCTCATGGTTATATCGAATTCACCATTGGTCCCTATTTAGCTGCGCTCGGATTATTTCGTCTCTTTCATTACCGGTTTTCGTTATTTTGGCGCCTCAATATCTTGTATGTTTGAGATATTTTTCCTCGACTGCGTCATGAGCTTTGTTTTCTTTTCATTGATTTGTAGCCCTACTAGCTTTGCTACGCTGTCGAGTTACAGGAAGAGTTCTTTGGTAGTTGTTACTGACAGTGATAAAACGTTGACGTCGTCTGCATAGGCTACTACTTTTCTCGACTTGTATAGTAATGTACCTGACGCATCGACAGGTAGCTTCCTTATGGCGTACTCCAGAACCAAATTGAATAGCAATGGGGCAAGCCATCTCCCTGTTTCAGTCAGATATTTATGTCAAAAGCATCGTTGAGTAGGTTATTGATGTAGACTTGGGAGGTTGTCGACGACATTGTCATTTTGGTAAGACGAACTATTTTGGCTAGGATGCCAAAGCAAAGCATTATTTGGTATAGCACTTTACGATCAATACTGTTGGATGCGTGCTTAAAGCCAACGAAAATTTTAGTACACGTCTATGTTAAACTCCCAGCATTTTTCAAGTACCTGCTTGACTGTGAACAATTGGGCTATTGTCAATCTACCTGCTCGAAAACCACTACTATTGGCGTATGATCTGATTTTATTTTCTAAGATTTTAGAAAATACTTTGTACGCCGTACAAAGTAGTGATATGTCTCTATAATTTTTGCACTGTAATTTGTCATCTTTTTTGTGGATAGGGAATATAATTGATTGGCTCCACTCCTTCGGCATATGTTCTTGTTGCCAAATATGCTGGATGACTTGAATGGCTTTATGAACACTACTGCCACCATATTTGATGAGCTCCTCTGGAATGCCATGGGTGCCCAGCGCTTTATTATTCTTTTGAACGTTGATGATGGAACAAACTTCATCCAGACTTGGTGGGGCCAATGGAAGCTCTCCGCAAACATCAACAAGCTCCAATGTTCTGAAGCTGTGCGAAGAATTAAGGAGGTTCTTGAGATATGATGCCCATCTTTCCTTAATCTTGGTTTCATCGGCGATGATAATGCCGATGTCATGGCGACAGAGCGTGGTTTTGGGCTTATAGCCACGTTTCGGGCTTTTCACCACTTTGTGTGCTTGTCTTGTGTTGTTGCTCGCTGAACTTATATCTAAACTTCTCAATTGGTCATGATAGAATTTTCTTTTTTAAGTTCCAATTATCTAGTTTCCTGAAATTTTCGTAGTATTCTCTCTTCGTCCTGTACGCCTGATTCGTTTCATCTGACACATTCTGGCCCTCAACATCGAACCAATCACTCCTCTTGCGCCGAGTTTGATATCCGATCATCTGCTCTGCCACGGTCTTAATAGCCGCTTTCACTTCCGTTCAGAGCTCGTTTCATGTCTATGACGATGCGTCTGACAAGATGGGAGCCAGCTGGTTGTCGAGGGTCTTTGTGAAATGTTTGGCCACAGATGCCGTTTGGAGCCTTTCAATGTCAAATTTTTGCAGCGGGCTTGTTTCGACGAATGTGGCTTTGATATGCAACATCGATAGGTTAATTTGACCCAGCAATGATCTGAGTTACAATTGGGCCCTCGGTATGTATGGACGTCAAGTATGCTCAAGGCGTAACGTTGTTGGATCAGAACACGATCGATCTGGTTTTGTGCCTTGTAGTCTGGTGATATCCAGGACATTTTATGAATGCATCGATGTGGAAAGCAAGTAGAAAATATGACTAGATTTCTGCTACATGTAAAGTCAATCAGGGGCTAGCCGTTGTCATTTGTTTCTCGTGGAGGCTATATCCTCCAGTCCATCCCCGATGAGATATCTCATCGCCAACGCTTACGTTAAAATCATCTAGAATAATGTTTGTATCGCTTGTAGGCAATAGTTTGACTAGTCCTTCCAAGTAATTGTAGAACATTTTTTTCGTTCTACGTCCTTTACTTTGGTCGGGGTGAGAACATCAATCAGCCAGATTTTCAAGAATTTCGCTTTTATACGGATTGTACATAACCGGTCATTTATTGCCTTGAAATCAATAGCGTGCGATTTGAACTCCCTGTCCACAATAAAGGCAGCTCTGAATTCTTATTTTCCAGTAGGCTTCCGACTTTTGAATATTGTGTGGGATCTCATGTCTTAAATATTACTTCCCGTCCAGTTCGTTCCTTAGATTGCCAGTATCTTTAATTTATATTGACAGGCCTGTTGTAAAAGGATCTTAACAGTGCCAGGGTAATTGAGTGATCTTCCATTCCAGGATCCAATGCCATAGTAATTGTTCCGATTTTGAGGTCGTTGCCGTGAGTCCAATCCATTCAGTGGCCCTTCTGCAGGTTTCGAAACATTTTAGGGTTTCCCAGAGACGGAAAGGTATCCCGTCGCTCAACCTCCATTCCGGTGGCATGGTGATTACTTCAAGTCCGTTATCAGGCGCTGAAGATTCACCTTCAACCTCTTAGGTTCCCACAAAGGAGGTGTAATTAGAATTTAGTAGCAGAGCTGTATATGTATTTACAGTTATTAGCATTTCTCGGTATGTAATATCCCATTATTGGGGAACCAGTAAGCTCAATGTGCGACCCTGAGAACATTCACAATCGTTTCATTTGGGGGTTTGGGATGAGAAATCCTGGAAGCTGTGGGTTAGGGATATAATGGGTTCCCTCTTGCTCTCTCAAGCGGGCTTGGGATCGTCTCCGGCGGAGTTCTTCACATCGTTATGGCGAGAATATTTATTTCCGGGATTCGTGAAGCAACGCGCTCAATATCTTGAGGATCACTACGGGGTCACGTGTAAAAGAAGGCGCAAACGAATATCCTCTGAGCATTAAATTGAGAATGAATTCAAATTTTTCGATTTTGCCAACAATAATATTGTGGAACGAGCCCTTAATTCAGTATCTGCACGTAGGCAATTGTTTAAAGATAAGATTTATCGTTACAGGGTTAATATTGTCAACAAAAATGGGTGCAAGGCATGAGGATTTGTTAGCGGTATCAGGGTTATCCTGAATAGCGTTACCACTTGCTGGGGATGACAAGCTCTTTTGTGTGGAAAAATCACTAGAGGTAAATTCAGTATTAAGATTAGATGTATCGTTATTTAATGGTTTGAAAACTAATTTACTCGTTGCTTTTTTGAATGTTCTAGCGGTCTGTTCAATCACTTTGTCTAAATCTTGGTTTGAAGGGGTTTCCATTTCTGACATGGTGACTCTTCATTCGATAAATTTTTAAGTATAAAATGATCTGCAGCTGGCATTGTAACTAAGTTCTTATCTATTATTATTTTTTAAAGTTGGTTTTTCATGAATATCTTGAAATATCTATTTGTGAGAACCTTGCATTCTCGGGTCTTGATTTTGTTGATTCCAGCTAGTGCCGGAATTTTATAGGTTCCAAGTTTTTCAAAATGTTTTCGAACTCCCATTTGAAAATTTTTGACACGTGAATGTGTTCTTCCACACAAGAAAAATGAAATTGTTTTCCTCGATCACGATGTTCTGGAATTTCTGTGTGAAAATACTCGTTGTCATTGATCACAATGCCCTCGAATTTCTATTTGAAAATTTTTGACACGTGAAAAATTTTTTCCACAAAAGGAAAATGAAACCGTTGTCAGTAATCACCAAGGACAAATTGCTAACCATGCTATATTTGCGCAAAAGTCTCCCTTCGTCCAATCGGGAAATGTTGGATTTGCTTTTTTTCCAATCATCAGTTAAAATATTTTAACAGTTTTATTATTATATTTGACACAAACAAAAACACATCTATTCGTTGTGACTACTGTCACCAAACTACCCTTATAGTACAGTACACGTAGTTCAAGTAGGGCACTTTATTCGGTCACCCCCAGTAAACGGCCAGTCTATTTGATTTGCAAGTTACGATCTGTCACGCAGTCAGCAAGTTCGATTTGTTTACTTTTCAGAAAAAAATGTCAAACGAGTAGATTGTAGGCAAGTGAACTTTTTTTATTATTTAATTAGGTTATGTTATCAGTTACGTTCATAGATAGTTTTATGGTGTACTCTTACCGTATTCTATGTGCGAGGACACTAATGTTCCCTCAATAACTTTGTGTAACAGAACTCATCGAGTTTCATGGTAAACATAGCTGAAGAATGTAGTTTGTTTTTCTTATTATTTCAATCGATAACTTTGAAACTTATTTTTCAATTGTTGATTTATTTGTTTTAATATTCCTGGAAATGAATATTGCAAAAGATATTGCGCTCATTGAAGCTCTGTTTTGGAAGTTTTCTAGACTGCAGCGGCGAATTTACTGTAGATTTTCCCGATGAGGACAATGAAAAAAGGTTCACCTAAATTATCCGAGAGGGTTCCATTACTATTTTGAGGAGGTTGTTGAAATAACCGCCATTATCGTCTACAATAAAAAAATTTTATTGAAGCAAATACGAGCTCAGCATTTTAACCAGCATGAAGTTCTGAGCTCTGTTCGTTAAAAGAAAATTGATTGGAGAATGTACAAGGTCGGCAGAAATTGAACGTGGAATTATGATCGATCGAAGAAAGATCAATAGCCCTGATCGGCAGTGTCAGCACTTTACATATTTAAAATCGCAAGTAGCTGAGCAACCGCCCTCTTTGTTTTCCTTGCAATCGAAGATGAAAGTTGGTATGTATGCTTTAGCCTGGCTACAATCAACCAAATTGGGTCCCTTGGCTTACGCCTGGCCCAACTGCTATGTGTTGCTGCGATAGCATCGTCACATCGGCTCATGGGCTTACGCCTGGCTTGTCTTCATCAGTCACCGTTCAACGCCAGCTCTGCCATCGAATAGGACTTTCGTTACATCGGCACCTCGGCATTCCCCAGGCTTGGTCGATGGTAAGCGACTTCAACGAGCCTAGCCGCCTCCATTCTCAAGGCCCCCGATTCTTTTAGTTAACCACTCTGCTTATTCGCAAGCTCCTGTCCCTTCTCCCAATGCTACCCCACCCCGCCGAGCGATAATTCCGCAGACAACCATCAGGCCCCCCTTAGACGTCGTTTTCGCTGCGAAACCTCTATTTCCCTGCACCTAGCTCATTATTTTAGAAGAATTTAAGCCTCGGCAGCAGCAAAAACAACTGTACACAGCTGGGAAGAAGCGAGAAACCACCGAACTCCCCTCGAAGCCACGCAGGTGAGGTCAGCAGGCAAAGTTGCGGCATCAACTGGGGGAGCTGGTGCAGCTAGTAGGGGTCAGCGTCACACTGGAGGAGAAACCCCGTTTCCGCGACCAAGCGCAATACCTCCAGAAACAGAGTCGCAAGAAGCAACGGGAAAAGCACCGCCAACGCTGCCCATACTGGAACTACTTAGAGGACCCTACACCATCGAGGACCCAGCCACGGAATTAGTGAATTTTGAATACTTTGTAGTTACGTTTATAATTTTGAATGTACAAATTGCGAGTGCCAGCCACACGGATCAAGAGTGGTTGAAACTATTATTTATAATAATCCACAGAATGATAAGATATTGAGTATCAAAAAAGAGGAGCTTCTAGTATTTATAGGTATGAATTTTTACATGGGTTACAATTCTCGACCAGCTTGGGCAAGATCATTACTCTACGGTGCCGGATCTAAACGATCCATTTTTATGTAAAACTATGCCGAGAGATAGGTTTGTTAATATTTTATGCCTACAAACTGCAAAGATATGCTATACAAAATCATACCTCCAATAGATGAGCTAAACCATAAATTTCAAAAGTTCTTCTGTAGACGAATTATTGATCAAATTTAAGGGTATGTCCATACTTAAACAATATCTACCCATGAAAACGATCAAAAGAGGATACAAATTGTGGTGTTTGGCTGACCAGAGAGGTTTTATAAAGAAATCCCAAATTTATCAAAGATTAAAAGAAAAAATTAGCTCAAAGTTCTAAAATTACAGCTTGGGAGAAAGGTTTGTTTTACAATTGCCAGAACAAGAATGGGGCAAAGAAAAAATTGTCTTTTTTGACAATTACCTCCCGTCTGTTATTTTAGTCAAAATATTGAAAACACAATTGCTTGTGGAACAATCGGAAGTAACAGAGAGGGACTTCCCGAAAACATGGTTACTGTTTCCAAAATGAAAAGGGGTGAAAGTGATTATTAGTTTTCAAACATCGACACTGGTTATTGGAAATGGAAAGGTAACAAAATAGTTCACTCAATTTCAAATTTTCACAGAAGCAAAGAGACCAAAGTATCACGCAAAGAAAAAAAAACAATTTGGATAAACAGACCTACGCTCATGACAGAAGGGTTTTGTATTCAATTTACAAAATGCAGTCACCAGATTGAATAAAATCAAGAAACATGTCAATGACGATTTTATTGGAGAAAATATGAAATTCGAAGATCAGAAAATAACTCAAAATTATTCAATCTTCGCATTTAAAACAGCCACTATTTTGTTTTACGATTACTGATACCACTAGCTGAACCGATTCTCAAAGATATTCATGACACCTACTCGTATCATTCCTGAACTTTTCATGCAAATCCTAGCAAAACTGTAGTGTCTGAGTCGATAAGAAGCGCATGTTGTTCCATAGCCATATGTTGCCATAGTAATACATGCAGCGCATATTGTTCCATAGTAATACAGGAAAATTCAAACCGCTATAATTTCGCTAAATATAATTCAACCTTTATGAAACTTTTAGAATAGATCAATCTTATAAAGAGACGTCTACGTACTGAAATTCATTGAATTTAAGGGTACTGTTAAGATTTTATTCAAGAAAACATAAAATCGATAACTATTACTAACAAAGTTGAGTGAATTGCGACTTCTCAGGTATTTGTTGTTATTGTACTCCTCAAGGCCTACATTTTTGATTTTTTTCAGATTTTTCGGATCACAGGTGTCCAATCGCGAGGGAAAACATGATCTGATTAAGTTATGTAGTCATAGCAAATATTAACAAGTTGGGTGGACAGACCTATGCTCATGTCAGAAGGGTTTTGTACTCAACTTAAAAAATGCAGTAACCAGCAACGAATAAAATTAAGAAACATGTCAAAGACGATTTTATTGGAGAAAATGTGAAATTCGAGGATCATACTTTTATTGACAAAGTTGAAAGAATTTTGACTTCTGAGGTATTTGTTATAGTTATACCCATAAATATCTCCCTTGATAATTTTTTCAGATTTTTTAGATCACGGGTGTCCATTCGCGAGGGAGGAAACACATTTTTCGTGTATTACCCCCCCCCCCCCCCCTGTGCCCCCACTGAAGCAAAAACGGTCAGTTTAAGAACTGTTTTGAAAAGCTCTCATAGAGAACTTTCAGTTGATACTCATATCGGCTACCCTTCATGAAATTTTTTTTCAGGGGCCACTTCTCTGTACTGTAATCATCGATTCATTGCCTATTTTTTCGAATCCTAGAATGGTTACAAAGCCCTTTTGCTAGGAGCTCTCTCCTGCCTCTTCGACTTGTTTCAATTATATGTACTCATCTGCATGATACCTATCATTTCTGCAATTGTCATGCAAATCCTAGCAAAGCTGTAGTGTCTAAGTCGGTAAAAAGCGCATATGGCTCCATAGCCATATGTTTCCATAGTAATGCAGGGCATATTGTTCCATAGTAATACAGGGAAATTCAAATAGCTATAACTTCGTCAAATACTATTCGATCTTTATGAAACTTTCAGAAAAGATCAATCCTATAAATAGTCATCTGTTTGCTAAATTTTATTGAATTTAAGGGTACCGTTTAGATTTTATTTGAGAAAACATAAAATCGATAAATCATACTATTACTAACAAAGTTGAGTGAGTTTCGACTTCTCATCTATTTGTTGTTGTTGTACTCATTAAGGCCTACATTCATGATTTTTTTCAGATTTTTCCGATGGAAGGTGTCCAATCGCGAGGGGGGTACGCGAAAAGTTCGCACATTTCCCCTTCCCCTGCCACCCTTGATACTCATAAGGCAATTTTAAGACTTGTTTTGAAAAGATCTCATTAAGACCTTTCCAATAATACCCTACTCGACTACCAATGGTGAAAATTTTTTTTAGGCGTCACCTCCCTATGTGGGGTGACCCCCCTTAAACCCTTTGAAATTTTTTTTCATCCTTGAACTTTCAAGAAGTCACCACTTCTGACCTTTCCACAAAGTTTCATGGCTGCAGCCTCTATAGTTTCGGAGAAAAAGTGCTGTGACATACAGATGGACGGACGGACGGACGGACAGACGGACACAGGTCGTGATTCCAATAGGGTTTTGTATTTCAGTACAGAACCCTAATTAAGGTGAGCTTAATGTTCGATGCGAAAACTTTAAAAGTCCCCACGTAATTTCTGTGCTAAAATCATCTGAAGAAAAAGTAATGCACGAGCATGAAATACGCCCTACGTGTTGTGAAAGTTGCAATAGCATCAGCTTCTTGTCCGAGTATTTACAGTAGAAAACTCAATAGTCTGTTTTTAGCTCCACCGAAGTTGAAGAAAATTTTAAAAGATACAATCTGCGAAGCGTATGGACTCGCCCATTTATTTTAAAACTAAGTTCAATTCTATGTCAGCTGGCTGAGAGGGGAAAGTATTTGTAAATTTATAATCGTCTTCGTCTAGAAAATGTAATCATAGACTATACTTTCAAAATTCTTTAAATTTGAAGTAAATACTACAGAATTAAAACATTCATTATAATGATATTGATCGAAATTATTGAATTGTAGGAAAAAAATTACATTCATTCATTCTTTGTTCCAATTTGTAGGGTACTGAGCGTGAATGGGTCAGAAGCATAATCGCTTACAAAACGCTTACCACATACTATTGCCGTCGGTCTTCATAGCATTTCTTAGCAATGGGCAAGATAAGTAACATTGCATTCCTTTCTATTCTCTTACTCTCCCATGAATCTGAAAACAAGGAAAATCAATCAAACGTATCGATTGCGTTGTAAAGAGATACATGTGTAACACAACTTTAAAACTTTCTGGTAGGTGATAACGCTGTAACACAAGTATCTGTTACTTGTTGGTAGTGTTTGCTCGTCGGGCAGCACAAACATATTAAGAAACATGTTTATCACGGTAGCTGGCCATCGAAAATAAACAAGTTGGGTGGACAGGAGTATCCTCCTGCCAGTAGAGTATTGTACTCAACCTATGATTCGCAGACACCTACAATGAATAAACTTTAGAAATACTTCAATGAAATCTGTTTTTACCGGCCGGCATTTTATTTATACGAGTATAAAAAAAAATCATTAGCATCATGAATTATCTATTCTCCTTTATCAATCTTAACTATAGTGTCTGATTTGATAAAAAGTCTATATAATAGTAACGCTGTGTGTTGTTGTGATAAGAGAAAGTTCAAATAGCTATATGCTAACTTCCGCAAATATGATTTGATTTTCTTGAAACTTACAGAATGCAAGAACCTATTGCAAGTCTACTTAAATATTGAATTTCAGTGTTTATGGGTGCCTTTACAATTTTATTGGGCAAAATGTGAAATTTGGAAACCATTCTATTATTGATGTTGTGTGAATATGAACTTCTAAGGTATTTTCATTATTTCACTCATAAAGTCCTGCCTCTATGGTTTTTTCTTTAATTTTCGGATCAAGAGTGTCGAAGCGAGAGGGCGACTCACATTTTTTGTACTTTTCCCCTACCTCTGCAGCCAAAGAAGCTGTTAACACTATTTGAAGATCTGTTCTGAAAAGCGCTCATTAAAATCTTTCATTTGACACTCTACACGACTTTCTTCCATAACTTTTTTTTGAGTACCCTTCTGATATGGAGAGACCTCCTTGAAAACCTTTGAAAAAATGTTATACCTAAATTTGCATGAGGTCGCCGCTTCTGACCTAGCTACCAGGTTTGATCTCCATAGCTGTTATTGGAGAAAAACTGCTGTAACACACAGACGGACAGACAGACAAAACCGCTTTCAAAAGGATTTTGTAAGTAGCACAAAACTCTAAAAATGTCACTCGCTGAGATTTATGGGAGAATCTTACTGGCGATTAAACAGAATGGAGTCTAGCTGATAAGGAACTGTGATCCATCCGTGTTTAGAATAGTAATCACTGCACCATTTCATCTGGAATTAAGAGTGAGTTGTGGTGTAGTTTTAATTCAATTTGTTCTGAGTTCGAATAGTGTGAACAGTTAATCAGAAAATGGATATACTCGAACATCATAATGTCTTAGAATGGCAGGGCTTGCATTACAGCGTGCCACTGGGTCCAAAAGGGGTTTACAGTATTCTTAATAGTAGAAATAGGGAAGAGCTGGTAGTCCTGAAAAACGGTAAATTGTGCAGGCTTCGAATAAGTCAGTTTTCAAGTGTTGTTTGTTCTTAGTGACTGGTTCCATCCGATCGGGCAACTTAGTGGCGATTTTGGGGCCCAGGTAAGTTGTATTTCAGAGATATTAGTCTGTGTATGACAATGATGTGTTTATGATTTAAAGCGTATTAAGTTTAGCTTAAGAATTTTATTTCGATTTCAACCTTTCACCCAGAGCTAAAATGATTTTCATAATATTCCTCTTCTGCTGATAACAAGGGAAATATCAAGTATATTTACATTTGATTATCATTGATTTTATTAAGTCAAGAGTTTCATCATATGATGGTAAGATTAAATCTGTTTCAACGGCTCCTCTTACATCACAGTTTCCTAAGACAATCGGAGATGATTTAAGGACCATTCTGAGAAGATACGAAGAGCTTAAAGTAAGCTATTATCTTGTTTGGAAGTGAATAGTAAGTGACATACTCTTTAATAATTTAATCAGAACTGGCAAATTAAAAATTTAAGAGTACAGGCTTTGTACTGACTGAAACTACATATCATATCTAAGAGCGAAGATTTATAAATGCTTACTTTTAATTTTAATTATGCACCAATAATATTTTTAATGACGGTATGGTATGTTGTAGGCCCCTACCAAAAGCGTTTTATATTCACGATTTGTTCATTCATCTTGGCGCATGCATGAAAAATTTCAAAAGGCTTTCAATAAATCTGCATATTGAAAATGACTCAAATTTATTTGTTTAGTTCAATAAAATGTTCAATTTCGTTTTCCGGCCCGTGATTTCATTGACTTGTGAAATTACTGCGTATTATAATATCGTCGAAGTCAATTAGACACAACTTTAAGAATGGAAGCCGCCGTGATATGCTTACCCAATTGAACTAACGGCTGGGAACAGCAAAGAAAACCCGCAACTCGAATTGAGGAGAGAACACTTTGTAAGGAGTGCATTGTGGCGTCTTCACTTCCGCTTAATTTTTCAATCTTCAAACTGATGGTTGAAACCACAATCAATTTAATAAGTGTCAAAAGCTTTATTCAAATATGTTTTGCCTATAACAACACCCTAAGCGCTTATCCATGAATTATACCATTTAGAACCCCATTATGAGAGCAGACTTACTCTTATCGAACTATCGCCACAACTTGGTCTCAAATGGAAGCTGGGAAAGCTTCGATTACTCTATATACTCAATGCACATATTATGTACTCAAACCTGCACATATAATTAACATATCAGGTAATCATCAAATTTATATGTAAAAAAGTAAATACTCGCAATTGTATGTGCAGTACAGCACATATAAAGGTATGTGCATTGCACATACAGTGCAATCACATGAATTTGGTTTAGCACATAAAATATGTATAACTTTCAAATTCAAATGCATTTTATTGATTCGGTCGTTAAAAATTCTATAGTCCTAGATCCTTCGCACAGCTCCAGAACATCAAAGCTTCCATTTGCGATACCAACTCTGGATGATGTCTGCTCCACCATCAAAGCCAAAAAGAATAATCAAGCATCGATGAGATTCCAGTTGAGCTCAATGCATATGGCGGCAGCGGTGTTCAGAAAGCCATTCATAAAGTCATCTAGCACATTTGGCAACAAGAGCATATTCTGAATGAATGGAGCCAATCAATTATATTCCTTATCCACAAAAAAGGTGACAACCTACAGTGCGAAAACTATAGAGGTATACCACTACTTTGTACGGCGTACAAAATATTGTCAAAGATCTTAGAAAATAAAATCAAATCATGCACCAACTGTTTTGTTAGGGAGTATCAAGGTGGTTTTAGAACAGGTAGATTGACGATAGACCAATTGTTTACAGCAAAGCAGGTACTTGAGAAACTAAGGGAGTTCAGCAAAGAAGTATAATATTTTTCGTGAACTTTAAGTAAGCGTACGCCGGTATTTATCGTAACGTACTGTACCAAATAATACTTTGCTTTCGCATCCAAGTCAAAATAGCCCATCTTAACTGAATGAGAATGACGTCCATGATCTCCCAAGTCTGCATCAATAACGAACTTATCGATGCTTTTGACACAAATATCTGGGTAAATTAGGACAATGCGTTGGCCTCATGCTATTAAATTTGGCTTTCAAATGTCATAGAAAAGCTACCTACCATACAAGAGGTACGTTACTATACAAGTTGATACAAGGGTAGCCTATGCGGTTGATATTAATATTTGAGCACGGTCATTAACAATTGCCAAAGAACTTTTCCTGAAACTCGATAGCGAAACAAAACTAGTAGGGCTACAAATCAATGAGAATAAAACAAAGGGCATGCCGCAGTCAAGGAAAAATACATCAAATGCATAAAATATCACAATTGGCGAATACAATATCGAAAATATGGGCGAATGTGCATATTTAGACGCTAAAATAACGAGAAACGCTAGTGAAAGAGACTAAATACGCCGCAGAATATAGCTCGCAAATAAAATATTTTATTCTGTTTTGACGATCTTGAAGACCAACTGCAAACACACCAAACAAAGCTCCAAGTAAACAAATCTGTGATAAGACCTGTGCTATTCTATGTGTGTGAAACATGGACCCTGACCCAAGTATAGGCAAATATATTGAACGCCTTTGGGCGACGGGTCCTGAGGTGAATAATCAGAGGAAGTTAGACGGGAAACCATGGCGAATTCGATACAACCATGAGCTGTACGAAATTTTTAATGAGCTGGAGGTCTCAACGATTGTAAGACTGCGAAAGTTGCAATTGACTGGCCACATGAATCTTATGGATGAACAACAGGTATCCAAAAAGGTATTTGTTGGGAGCACTGAAGGTTGGAGTCCAGTGGTAAATCCATGGAAATGCTGATCTGACTGGGTCGACGAAGACAATTCATCGCTGCTTGGATTTCGAAACTGGAGGACGCGGTCAATAGAGCAAGACAGTTGGAGATGTTAATTGCAGGAAGCGACAACCCGAGAGGGGGGTAGCGCTAAGAAAAAGAAGAAGATCACGTGAATCGTATGTATTAACAACCGATACCCTAAATGGTACTCGTTGGGAGAACGGAAGGGCAGAGACTGATGGAGAAACTGCCGAATCGCTGGTCTGACTCGTTCGATGAAGGCAGCATATCGCTACTTGGGTTTCCAAATTGGAGGACGTGGTCAATGCGCAGAGATAGTTGGAGGCCCTTCTTGAAGGAAATTAATCATCAAAAAAAAGGTTAGAAAAAAAAAAGAAAATCCACTTCAAAATACCCTAAAAGAGATTAAATAAATTTTATGTAGGCAGTGCCGTATTTGTTTTCCCTGTTTCTTTTGTAATGGCGCACATGTTGGAAGTTTTTATGTTGAAATGGGGAAATTGAATTGGCACAGCTTTTGTAAAATCTTATTTCATCCTTTTTAGGACATTTTGAGGTCGGCTCTCTTCTTTTCTGAAAATTTATTAATTCCACCCTTTTTAGTGGCAAATTGCTTTCATTTTAAATCTTTCAATACTCATGTCCTTGAATTTATTGTACCATGTATATTATAATATAATTTTTTGACTGCAATGCAAAACCCACTGCTGTTAAAATCTGCAACGCTCATAGGAATCGAATTGAGTCCTTATACATTTCAGTACAAGATCACATCAAGGTCTTTCTTGAGATTAGGTTTCATAAAAATCCGATTTAAATTCTAGATTTAAGAAGTTTTCGAATTACGAACTCTGCCTTGCCGCAATTTTGATATTCTAACCTGACCCTGAAGTGTTTCCTTTATTGTTCAACTTTTTCCTCCTTCTGAGCAGCCGTCATTTTCTTTCAGATGGTTCGACTTTGGACTTTTTATCGAGAGCTTTATCACACACTTGAATGAAACTTTATACCAATTTTGGTACAAATCGTAACTGAACTTTGGTCAGAACAGAAATCACGGGTATATATATACATATATATACATATATATATGTATATATTTATATATATATATATATATATATATATATATATATATATATATATAAATATAATATATATATATATATATATATATATATATATATATATATATATATATATATATATATATATATATATATATATATATATATATATATATATATATATATATAGTCAACTCCGGAATAAAGAAATCGACTTGAAAACATCTATCGACACCGTCTCACTCGTTCACGTTCATTCGATACCTATCGCCTCCGTTTTCAGTTAATTATGGCAGATAGTTTTCATGAAATCTTCATGAAAATGATGTCCTGCATAATCTTAAAGTTATGATGAGTTATAGAAGGAAAAGTATCGTCTTTTTAAATAACGATTCTCGTCGGTCTTTAGTGTGGAAATCACTAACTTTAGATTTCTGGGCATATAATGTATATAATGTATCACTCAATCCTTATCACTTCTTCGGGAAATTTTATAAATCCTATTTGTAACGTTTGCGTCTAAGGATGAATGAAGGATGTTTTAATAAGTTCATCCTTTGGCGAAGAATGAATGCGGTAGAGAAAAGCATCAAAAAATATTCCCCAATGAAACCATGTTGAATTGCATTTATACTACATTTGGAAATACTGTATTGGTTATTTCCGGTAGAAATGATTGACTGTAGTGTACCGTTTATGCAGAAAATAAAGGATACTGATCATTTTTATCATCGTCACCAAAGAATCGGTATCTCAATAATCTTTGAAGAGTGCAAAATAATTGGCATTTTTCGTACGAAAGATCATTAAAATTCAATTTCTCCACATCAATGTATCATATTGAACGGTTAGTATCTACAGATTCCTTGAAAGGATTACAATTCTGTACTGGAACATTTCCGTTTATATGTTGACCTTCATTTGAAACCTCTACAATCAAAATCGGGGTCAAAGTTGGAAAGTTTTTAAATTTAACGGTAAAAGTTTCTTTAACGTTAACTGAATTTTTCGTCTTTTAGATGGGACTGAAAAGGAGGAAGGGTGTATCGTTACCCGAAAACAGGACTTTTCTATCCATGTCCGTTAAAAAATTATGCATGAACCTGCATAAAAAAAGTAATAAAAAAAAATATATGTGATGATTTGATAACTTTCTTTCCTTTGGAAATCGGTTAAAAAATAATATCATATGCTATCAATTGAAGATTACTAAATACTAACAATCAATTAGAAAAAAAGAGAAAAGACAAATCCGCTCTGTTCAACATTACATAAAACTAAACCAAACAAACAAAGATAATAAGAGAGTAAATTTTGAGTTCACACTAGTATGTTACATCTTAATTCGCGAGGAAGGCTCCATGTCCAGATAGTGTTTCAGCTGAGGTGTTGCAACTTATCTATCACCATTGTCCTGAATTGCTACTCAGCACATTCAATGCTTGCTTACGGCACGGGGTTTTCCCGGTACGATGGAAAGTGGTGAGGCCCATGCTGATCAGCAAGGGGAAGGAAAATCCCGGATTGCCGGTTGCATACCGCCCATTGCACATGCTGGACACTGCTGGGAAGGTGCTAGAGAAACTCATAAGAGGGAGACTCACTGATGTAATTCGTGCTGCTGGGGACCCATTTCCTCGGCTATGGCTCTAGAGCAGGACGCTCTACCATTGATGCGATTGCTGAGATGTTTAGCGCGGTCCAAAAGGTAGAGGCATATAACGAATTGTCATGTTGGTGACACTCGACGTCAGGAACGCCTTCAATTTCGCTAGATGGGTGGATGTTCTGGATACACTTCTCAAGCTCCAGAATATCAAATGCGGCTTATGAGGGACTACTTAAAGTACCGATGCCTGCTCTACGACACGACATAGGGCCAACAAAGAATGGAAATTACATCGAGTGTTGCCCAGGGATCTTTTCTTGGTCCAGACCTTTGGAACATGTCTTAGGGTGGGATACTGAGACTGGAGATGCCAGATGAGTCGTGGTTGATCGGCTATGTGGGTGATGTAGTGTCTATGGTCGCTGAACGCACCGTTAAACAAGCACAACTTAGGCTTGGTATGCTAATGCGCCAAGTGAGAGACTGGATGACTGCTCACGGGTTCAGTTTAGCACTGGAGAAAACCAAAGTGGTCATCTTGACAAAAAAGAGAATCCCTAGAGGAAGGATGATCAATATTGGAGACGTACTAGTCGTATCAAAGCCAGCAGTGAAGTACCTGGGGCTACCGATCGACTCGAAGATGAGTTTCTCTAAGCAGATAAGGGAACGGTTAAGAAGTCTGCTTTGGGAGTATTGAGCCTGAGTCTCTGGCCAACGTAGGAGAGCCAAGCCCATCAAAAAGACACCTATTGATGAGCGTTGTAGGGTCAGTGCAACTATACGGAGCAGAGAAATGGGGCAATGCTCTCAGTAAGGAGGTATACCGAAAACGCTCGGCACAGGTACAGAGAAGAGGAGCACTGAGGACTGCATCTTCGTATCCGACGGCCCCTGATTTGGCTGTGACAGTTAATGCAGGCGTGATATATATTGCACTGCTTGCTAGAGAGTGTCACGCCTTTTAGCTGTGTCAAAACGAGGACTCAAGACAGATGGTTGAACGCGAGGAAGGGCAGCGCTCACTCAACGATTGCCAGCGATCTTTGGTGAATCGCATGAAGGAAAGGTGGACTGCGCACCTCATTCCGGAAGGCATGATGAGATTGACTTCCATCTGACCAAGCCTTTGAGTGGGAATGGATGTTTTTAGTCTTACCTGCACTAGATTGGTAAGTCACGGTGCCTCGATTGTCGGTTTTGCCCAGGAGAGGAAGACAATGCCTGCCACATGTTTTTTGTGTGCACAAAATGGGACAGGGTGCAAAGAGACCTTTACAGGGAGACGGAAGAGCTCAGTCCGGATAGTATAGTCACGCTGATGCTCGAATCAGTTGATAAATGGAACCAGGTTGCATTATGTTCGGGCAGTATTAAAAGATAAAAGGGACTCACAGCAGTTGGTACCATTGGAGCTGGAGATTGCTAGTCTGGCACTTCCTTTTCCCTTCTTCCCTTCCACTTGAAGACAAAACGGAACCTGGCCCGAAGTAAAGTATCAAACGGTTCCAGGCTGAGTTCTCGGGTTGACAGAGTAGGTGTTTATGAGGCAGTCCAGTTGCTTGCGATCATGGAAGTTCCACACTCTATGTTCAAAGGACATTCACCTCGCAAGCACAAAAAATTTTAATTCTAATCAATGTTATGAAACAAATTAATCTAATTGGAGGAAAACAATATTATAATATTCCCAGCTTATATTATAAGCTGACCAAATTATGATTAAAACTAATGCCACAATAATGAGCTGCAACAACTAAAAATAAACAACAAACAAAAACTAAAAAAACAAAAAAAGCATAGAACTACAAGCGATCCTGAATAATTTAGTAATTGGCATTTAGTCACCAAAACAGAGACTTCTCCATTCTAGCTTGATGAGCCTCAATATAGCTCGCAAATGGGAATCTTCATTGAAACCGATGATCAAACTAGCTCAAATTTGGAAGGCATTCCATCTTCTGATAATAAATAATAAATCTTGGGCTTTTCGCTCATAGTTACATGTACATGGATGTACCAGCTCTCATCACTTTGACAGTTTGATAAATTCTTTAATTTAATATAGTGTTTTCAATACATCACAAGCTCTTCGTACAGACCGGCTCATGCTTGAAGCCAAATATTTTCGAAAACTTGTAAAAATTTCCATTGCACTAGCACTCTGATTATACTAAATCGGACTTCCATATGTTGAAACTGATCTAATCAGAGCCTTGTAACAGATAACTTTGACTTTTTGATCCATGTATCTGAAATGAATGAGTCATTGGGGAGACTTGAACACCTTAGGCGCTTTGTTGAGCATTATTTTGACATGGCCATTATAGTATAGATACTGATCGAGATAAACAATGAAGCATTGACCATAGCATTTATGTAGAACCCGTTCTGGGGTCTTGACTACTACCGCAGCGTTGTCTGAATCAAAATTATTTGGCATGTTACCCATGAACATTCATTTTCGCCAATGATGATGGCTTTTGTCTAAATTATCAGACCATCTGCAAATGCCACTAACAATCATGTTAGCGACACGTTCTAATCAAAGCCATCAAATAAGTTGCGAATGAGTATGAAGAAAAGTAGAGGTGCTATAACTGTCGCTTGCTGTAAATCATTCAAGTCCTTACGATCACGCATCTTTTTCAAATTTCCATCAGTAATAACAAGGGATTTCCCATACAATATATTACATATCATGGTGACAAGTCGTCTGGGGAGAAAGTAGTCAGACTTACTAAACCATATTTAAGGCTTACTTTATATCAATAAGACACATTCCAACACATTATTTACGATTAATTTTCCAACAAATGTTCGAAATTATTTTTTTTATCGCATGTATGGTCGAATGCTTGATATTTAAAGATATCCAATATTTTTGAATTTGAATAATTTGCCCGTAGCTACTCGCACACTACAGTTTGCTCTTTCGTCTCTTACGAATTAAAAATCCTTGAACGTAGTGGATTACCATGAGTTGAGGTGGACTTTAGTGAGAACCATGATACAATGGAGTTGACATTGATCAAAATGAAACAAATGGAAATGTAGTTGAATGGAAAGTTTTTTTTGAGACATTTGAAAGATCTAAGCATTGCAAAACAAAGTTAATTTTCAAATCTTGTTTTTCGGTTCATTCCAGTAAAGAATTCAGTTGCTGCTAGAATTTAAGAAGCAGCTCATCGTTGCTGCTTACAATGTTTACATTATTTAAAGTATTGTCTACTTGTCCTCTAGTGGCGAGCGGAAATGATGTCCCAGGCTTGACCACTGCGGTACACTTGATTACGTCTTGAAATAAATTTAACTTTTGCATATAGATAGCGGGGTATCCTCGATATGTTGTTAGATGACCATATACACCACAGTTGACGCAGTAAGATTTTTCTTTAGGATCCGTCTGAGGCAATTTACACTCAAAGGGGGGTATGCATTTCTTTGTATTTAACGCACCGGTAGAGCAGGAGATAGTTGGCAGCCAAACAACCAAATCATTGACACGGTAAAACTGGCTGACTTCCCTATTCTTGACGTATTCCCGCCTCACCAATCTGGAATTCAAGTACCTTGTCTGTTGAAGGGCACTTGGGCTGCTTTTATTGGAAATTCATACTAAATGAAGCGGCAAATTCTTCTTTTTGATGGTTGATAGTTTTGTTGCAACGGTTTTGGCTGAAATTTATTCAATTTCTGATGTGGTTTCTTTACGCACTAGAAGTAGATCAATCGTGTCCTCTCCGCAATCCAGACTCCTCAACAGGTAGGTCTGATTTATGTCCTTTTCCAGGTATAGGTGAAGTGCGGAACTTCTCCTGAATTCGAAGCATCTTTTTTTTGACATCAAGCCAATCAAAGATTTTGTTTTAATTGTTAATTTCTCTGCGCTTACTCTTTTGGTTTCAAAATTTATCGATTTATTTTTGGCTGCCAATAACTGGCCATATCTCTTTCGCTTTGTCTGAATACATTTATTGGCGGAACTTTGTGCATTGTTGCTGACTTTTTCGGAGGAACTAGTACAACCGCGAATTGGTTCTTTTCTCCTTGTTCTTATTTATTTAACTATTAAATAAAATTTGCATCACTATCTTTATGGACTAATCTTCGACATCTTCTTCAATTTTCATTTCTTCTTCGAGTCTTCCCAGTGCTGCAAAAGACTTTTAACTGTCATTAGTGCCGCCAGCACTTACAGTATCTTCCAGAATCATTTATTTCAGTATTTTCGCCTTCACCGGACCGTGTTCGTACATTCAGTTCATCATTTTCTTTGCGGAGTTTATTCATTTCTTCGTAATTTGCGATTATTTATAATTTGCATCTGCCATCAGGTAAATTTCTCAAGAGAAATTTACCTATTGCGGAGAGTACCTTGTATATATATATATATATATATATATATATATATATATATATATATATATATATATATATATATATATATATATATATATATATAACATATATATATATATATATATATATAAATATATATATATATACATACACATATATATATATATATATATATATATATATATATATATATATATATATATATATATATATATATATATATATATGTATATATATATACACACACACACACACACACATATATATATATATATATATATATATCTATATATATATATATATATATATATGCATATATATATATATATATATATATATATATATATATATATATATATATATATATACTCGTATCTCAAGAAACTGACTTGAAAAAATCATTCGTAACCGTATCACTCTGTCACGTTTTCAGAAATTAAATATTTCGACTAGTTTTATTAATAATTCAAATTGGTGAAGCGAAAACCAAATAGAGGCTGTTTCAGATGAAAGCCCGTGATCTCTGTTCCGACCAATGTTCAGTACTCGCTAAAAAGTCCAAAGTCGAACCATCTGAAAGAAAATGACGGCTGCTCAAAAGGAGAAAAAAGTTGAACAATAAAGGAATCACTTCAGGGTCAGGTTAGAATATCAAAATGGCGGCAAGGGAGAGTTCGTAATTCGAAAACTTCTTAAATTTAGAATTTATATTGGATTTTTATGAAACCTAATCTCAAGTAAGACCTTGATGTGATCTTGTACAAAAATGTATAAGGACTAAATTCGATTCCTATGAGCGTTGCAGATTTTAACAGTAGTGAACAGCGTCTTAGTGACTGTAGTGAATCGAACCATCTCTCCTTAAATGTTTTCAAATGCCATCAGATGACATTCTCCTGTAAAAACTTTCCTCTTCTCTCAACGTATAGGCTTGATGGTATCCTTTTGAGCAATGTAACCTCCTTCAAGGACCTTGGTGTGCTTTTTGATTGTAAACTGAAGTTTGATCTCAACATTGCTCTAATCATTAAGAAAGCCTCTCACTTAACTGGATTTATTTTACGATCCGCTACGTCATTTCAACATATCACATCCTGTATGTGTCTTTATTTCTCACTAGTACGTAGTCATTTGGAGTACTGCTCTCAAATTTGGAGTCCGTACCACAAGAAGCACTTCGATGCCCTTGAGTCAGTTCAAGGCAGATTCGCACGGTCTCTATTCTTCAAATTCAGCCTTCCTTACACCCCTTATGATGACCGACTTCATACTTTGAATCTTCCTACCCTTGAGTCCAGACGATCTTTCCTTCACGAATGTCTTTTGTTCAAGCTTCATCATAGCTTTTTACCTCAAAATTTATGCCGGCAAATAAATACATTCGACGCGGCTCGCCCTAATAGATCCTCGCCTCAATTTCAGGTTCCGTATGCACGTACTAACACCTCCTTCCACTCTCCTTTGCTACGTTTACCTCGTATGCACAACCAGCGAAGTCTTGATCCTCTACCAAGTCTCTTGGCGTATTCAAAACTTCAATGAAAAATCAAATTTATAAATATTCCTATAAATCTTAATTTTTAATATCGCATTGTGATCTTTTTTCTTTAATTACTGCCATATTTTGAAGTCATATGTTTGCATTTATATATTGTATTAATTGACTTGTAATTGGACTACTAGTCTGTTAGTTGATTTTCTGAAATAAATAAATAAATAAATAAATATGTATATATATATATATATATATATATATACATATATATATATATATATATATATATATATATATATATACATATATATATATATATATATATATATATATATATATATATATATATAAATATATATATATATATATATATATATATATATATACATATATATATATATATATATATATATATATATATATATATATATATATATATATATATATATATATATATATATATATATATATATATATATATATATATTACAGGTGATTCATAACAAGTTTACACATGTGAAGCGTGAGTTTTAGGTCCATATATTGACAGATTATGACAGTTTGGTCTTTTACAATTCTAATCATGGCATCGCACACATCAGCCGTACATGCCGCACATCACGCGAAACAATCGATTTATTGAAGACCAAGTTTGGAAATCGAATAATCTCACGAAATGGACCCATAAATTGGCCGGCAAGATCGTGTGATTTGACTCCTTGTGACTTCTTTCCTTGGAGATTTTAGAAGGATCGTGTTTACACTGATGTTCCCCAGACTACTGAAGCATTAAAAAACAATATTCGAGCCAACATTCGCCTAACAACGCCGGAAATGTGCGAGAATGTCATCGAAAATTACAATAATCGTTTGAGTCTGTAAAGCAGCACGAGGTGCACATATGCCCGAAGTAATGTTTCATGTTTAATTGTAAGGGACCAAATTTTCATATTAAATAAACATTACAGCTCAATCTTCACAAAAGCTATGTTTTTTTCGACAAAAATGTGTACAATTGTTATGAATCACCCTATATATATTCACAAATAACTGGGGGTACCGGTTAATTCATGCGATTTTTTTTTCGAAAATTGAAGCTTTATTGTGAAAAATGGTTACAGATTCAATATTCAAAGTATTGTCCATCGCTAGCTTTAATCTTTTTCCATTTTTCTGGCGATTCACGGATCCCCTCTCTGAAAAATTCGGTCGGCTTCTCCGCTATCCCCGCATCGATCCAATTTTCGGCTTCTTCATAATTGGAGAAGTGCTGCTCAGCCAGGCCATGTTGCATTGATCAGAAGAGATAGTAATCGGATGGCGCAAGGTCTGGACTATACGGTGAGTGGAGTAGGACATCCCATCTGAGCGTTTCAAGGTAGTTTTTGACGACCTGTGCAACAAGTGGCCGAGCATTGTCATGTTGCAAAATTACCTTGTCGTGCCTTCGTTCATATTCGAGCCATTTTTGCGCAGTGCTCGGCTCAAATGCATCAATTGTCATCGGTAGACTTCTCCTGTGATTGTTTCATTCGGTTGCAACAGCTCATAATAGATCACACCCAGCTGGTCCCACCAAATACATAGCATAAACTTCAGGCCATGAATATTCTGAACGGCCGTCGATGATGATGCATGGCCGGGGTATCCATACGTTGCCCGACGTTTTGGATTATCGTAATGGACCCACTTTTCATCGCCAGTGACAATTCGATGCAAAAAACAAACGTGAAAAATGGGCGTTCGACGTTTCTTGGCTTCAATACATACGGCACCTAATGGCCTACCTTCTGAATCATTTCCATTGCTTTTAGACAATCGGAAATGGTTTGTTGAGCGACGCCAAGTGATTTAGCAAGTTCTTCTTGCGTTTGGGATGGATCTTGGTCGAGCAATGTCTCCAATTTGTGATCTTCAAACTTTTTTGACTTTCCGGGCCGTTCACCGTCCTCCAAGTCAAAATTGCCACATTTAAACCGTGTAAACCTCTTGTAGCACGTACGCTCAGCTAGAGCATGCACACCATACAGTTCCATCATAATACGAAGACTTTCGGCAGCCTTTTTCTTCAATGAAGAAGTACTCCGCGCAAAAACACTTTATTAGGCACAAAATTCGACATATTTAGATTAAAAATAAATATTGTTGTTTACGCTTCAGCTAAATGACACATACTGATTCTGAAACTATATGACAGTAGCTTTCCAACACATATTTGGAATGGTGAATCACTGGAATAAAAATTAAGTTACGTCATCTGTTAGAAAAGCGCATGAATTAACCGGTACCCCTATTATATCTACATATATATATATATATATATATATATATATATATATATATATATATATATATATATATATATATATATATATATATATTTATATATGTTATATATATGTATATATATATATATATATATATATATATATATATATATATATATATATATATATATATAAGGTACTCTCCGCAATAGGTAAATTTATCTCGAGAAATTTATCTGATGGCAGATGCAAATTATAAATAATCGCAAATTACGAAGAAATGAATAAACTCCGCAAAGAAAATGATGAACTGAATCTACGGACACGGTCCCTCGAAGAGCAAGTCAGGAAAGGGATGAAGATTCAAAAACCGAGCAAAGTAACAAGTCCAACAGAAAGTGAAGGCGAAAAAACTGAAATAAATGATTCTGGAAGATACTTTTAGTGCTAGCGGCACTAATGACAGTTAAAAGTCTTTTGCAGCACTGGGAAGACTCGAAGAAGAAATGAAAATTGAAGAAGATGTCGAAGATTAGTCCATAAAGATAGTGATGCAAATTTTATTTTATAGTTAAATAAATAAGAACAAGGAGAAAAGAACCAATTCGCGGTTGTACTAGTTCCTCCGAAAAAGTCAGCAACAATGCACAAAGTTCCGCCAATAAATGTATTCGGACAAAGCGAAAGAGGTATGGCCAGTTATTGGCAGCCAAAAATAAATCGATAAATTTTGAAACCAAAAAAGTAAGCGCAGAGAAATTAACAATTAAAACAAAATCATTGATTGGCTTCATGTCAAAAAAAGATGCTTCGAATTCAGGAGAAGTTCCGCACTTCACCTATACCTCGAAAAGGACATAAATCAGACCTACCTGTTGAGGAGTCTGGATTGCGGAGAGGACACGATTGATCTACTTCGGGTGCGTAAAAAAACCACATCAGAAATTGAATAAATTTCAGCCAAAACCGTTGCAACAAAACTATCAACCATCAAAAAGAAGAATTTGCCGCTTCATTTAGTATGAATTTCCAATAAAAGCAGCCCAAGTGCCCTTCAACAGACAAGGTACTTGAATTTCAGATTGGTGAGGCGGGAATATGTCTAGAATAGTGTCGCCAATGTGATTATTAGTGGCGTTTGCAGATGGTCTGATAATTTAGACGAAAGGCATCAGCCGTTCAAAGAAACTTTCAGAAAATGTTCAACAATGTGCAGCCTACACGTGCGATTGGCGAAAATGAATGTCCATGGGTAAAATGCCAAATAATTTTGTTTCAGTCAACGCTGCGGTAGTAGTCAAGACCCCAGAACGGTTTCTACATAAATGCTTTGGTCAGTGCTTTATTGTTTATCTCGATCAGTATCTGTACTATAATGGCCATGTCAAAACAATGCTCAACAAAGCGCCTAAGGCTTTCAAGTCTCCCCAACGACTCATTCATTTCAGATATATGGATCAAAAAGTCAAAGTTATCTGTTACAAGACTCTGATTAGATCAGTTTCAACATATGGAAGTCCGATTTGGTATAATCAGAGTGCTAGTGCAATGGAAATATTTACGAGTTTTCGAAAAGATTTGGCTTCAAGCATGAGCCGGTCTGTACGAAGAGCTTGAGATGTATTGAAAACACTATATTGAATCAAAGAATTTATCAAACTGTCAAAATGATGAGAGCTGGTACATCCATTTCGAAGCTTATTCGAAATCATTTCGCGAAGTCTGTAACTATGAGCGAGAAGCCCAAAATTTATTATTTATTATCAGAAAATGGAATGCCTTCCAAATTTGAGCTAGTTTGATCATCGGTTTCAAAAGAGATACCCATTTGCGAGCTTTATTGAGGCTGATCAAGCTAGAACGGAGAAGTCTCTGTTTTGGTGACTAAAGGGCAATTACTAAATTATTCAGGATCGCTTGTGGTTCTTTGCTTTTTTTGTTTTTTATTTTTAGTTGTTGCAGCTCATTATTGCGGTGTAACTTTTAATTACATATGTTTATATATATATATATATATATATATATATATATATATATATATATATAGATATAGATATATATATATATATATATATATATATATATATATATATATATATATATATATATATACCTGTATATATATATATATATATATATATATATATATATATATATATATATATATATATATATATATATATATATATATATATATATATATATATACCTTTATATATATAAATATATATGTATGCATATATATATATATAGATAGATATATATATATATATATATATATATATATATATATATATATATATATATATATATATATATATATATATATATGTATATATATATATATACATACATATATATATATATATATATATATATGTATATATATATACATATATATATATATATATATATATATATATATATATATATATATATATATATATATGTGTATATATATGTATATATATATATATATATATATATATCTATATATATATATGTATATATATATATATATATATATATATATATATATATATATATATATATATATATATATATACATATAGATATGGTATATAACGAAATTTGTGACCACGCTAGAGGTTGCAATTTCGCTCAGATTTTCACCAAATTTACAGGACTGGTGTACTGAGTAAATATCTCGGTTAAGTTCGTGAACCAGCTTTCTCGGCTTTGTGAAAACAAAATGGCCGCCATTTTAGACGAAAAATCGTGATTTCTGTTGACAAAAGTATAGCTGCGATATGAATGAAATTTGGTACAACGGTTGACTCATGTATTTGATGAATCGCACAATAAAAAATCCGAAGTCGGTACGGCTGAAACAAAATGGCGGCCACTCGAAGTTCGAAAAGCGTACAAAATTTTGTTGTTGTATTTGTGACCAAAGCTTTCATAAGATGTTCATGAAATTCGATAGTTTAGATAGATATTTTGGTGATCATGTATGAGCGATTTCTTTAATGGCGGTGGTTTAAATATACGTTTTTTCAGATTTTTGTGGCCTCAAGCGGTCACATTTTCCAACCACTTTTAATGAAACTATGGATGTCTGCACAAAATTCTTGTATTTTGCAAAAAATTATTAAAATCGAATGAAAAATAAAGAAGTCGAAAATTTAAAACCCAATATTTTTAGCTACCATTGTCACTAAAAATTGAATATTTTACCCTGTCTAGAATAAAACTCCGGTTTGAACAAGATTTGGTACATTGATTGACGAGGTCCTACCATACAAAGATTGAAAATAATCCCAAATTAAATGCATGCATTCAAAATAGCGGCCCCCAAAGGTCAGAAGGTAAGCGCGATTTGCTATTTTAATAACAACTAGAATAATGAACATTTTACATGCAAAGGCTTTAAATGACTTAACCTGGACGTATTTCTAAAGCAAACCATTTTCAAGGATATTGTAAAATATACAATACCCAAAAATCATGAAATCGCGATTTGACTGTCCGACCGTCCGTTTGTTCGTGCGTCACAAAGCAAGTTTTCTCGGAAACCACATGAGCTAGAATGAGGAAATTTTCTATGTAGATCAAAAGTGGTGCCTCTCGAAATTTGCAGTGGAAGAAAATATTTTAAGGTGCTTGACGGGGGGTCTCCTCGTACCGGGGGGTGATTTAAAATTTGGTTTTATTTATGTAGCCCTCTAGCAGCCGAGCTTCTCAACAGACTCCGATGAAACTTGAAATTATAAGTTATCAAGGCAAGTTTATTTAACCTGCAAAAAATTATGCAAATCGAATGACAAATAAAAAAGTCGAAAATTTACAGCTTAATATTTTTAGCAGCCGTTTAGAATAGAAATTCAAAATGGTGGTATGAATTTACTCGAACCCACGAGAATATATATATATAAATATATATATATATATATATATATATATATATATATATATATATATATATATATATATATATATATATATATATATATATATATGGGATATAACGAAATTTGTGACCACGCTAGAGGTTGCAATTTTGCTTCGATTTTCACCAAATTTTCAGGAAAGGTGTATTGGGTAATTATCTCGGTTAAGTTTGTGAACCAGCTATATCGGCAGGGCAAAAACAAAATGGCAGCCATTTTAGACGAAAAATCGTGATTTCTGTTCTGTCCAAAGTATAGCTCTGATTCGGATGAAATTTGGTACTAAGGTTCATTGATGTATGTGATGAATCTCACAATAAAAAATCCAAAGTCGGTACGGCAGAAACAAAATGGCGGCAGCTCAAAGGTCGAAAAACGTGCAAAATTTTGTTGTTGTAATAGTGGTCAAAGCTTTCAACAGATTTTCATGAAATTCGGTAATTTGATAGAAATTATAAGTATCTACAGAATAACGTAAAAAAACTAGAGGTCAGGTCGCAAAAAACAAAATGGCGGCAAGTTGAAAGTCGAAATTTCAAAGGCTTTTAAAAGTCGCAATTTTAATCCGACATATATGAAACTTGGTTTCAAGATACACATTACTTGGACCTACAGTTTTTGATATTTTGGTGATCATGCATATGCAAATTTCAAAATGGCGGCCGTTTAAATATGCGTTTTTTCATGTTTTTGTGGCCCTATAGCGGTCACATTTTCCAACGGATTTTGATGAAACTTGAGATTATCGATCTCTGTACTATGTTCTTGTATTTTGCTAGAAATTATTAAAATTGAATGAAAAATAAAAAAGTCGAAAATTTAAAGCCTAATATTTTTAGCTGCCATTTTCTTTAAAAATTGAATTATTTTGCCCTGTCTAGAGTGAAACTCCTATTTGAACGAGATAGTACATTGATTGATGAGGTCCTAGCATACAAAGATTTAAAATAATCTAAAATCAAATGCATGCATTCGAAATGGCGGCCTCCAAAGGTCTGAAGGCAAGCGCAATCCGCTATTTTAGTACCAACTGAAATAATGAATATTTTTCATGGAAACGTTTTAAATGACTTTACTTGAAAGAATTTATAAACCAGATCATTTTTAAGATATTGTAAAATATTTGTAACAATACCTTAAAAAATTATAAAATCGCGACTTGTCTGTTTGTCCGTCCGTCCGCCCGTTTGTTCGTGCGTCATAACAAGTTTTCTCGCAAACCACATGAGCTAGAATGAGGAAATTTTCTACGTAGGTCAAAAGTGGTGCCTCTTGAAATTTGCAGTGCAAGAAAATATTTTAAGGTATTTAAGGGGTGTCTCCCCATACAGGCGCGTCTCCCCATACAGGGGGGTGGCACACAATTATTTTTATTTCTGTAGCCCTCTAGCAGCCAAGATTCTCAACAGATTCCGTTGAAACTTGAAATTATAAGTTATTAAGGCAAGTTAGTTTAATTTAATTATGCAAATCGAATGACAAATAAAAAAGTCGAAAATTTACAGCTTAATATTTTTAGCAGCCGATTTCAATAAAAATCGAAATGACGTCCCTCATAGTTCAGAAAAAAATTGAAAATGTATATATTAATGGCAACACAAGTGCTGATTAAACTTTTATGGAAATCTTTTGAAATTAACTATTCGAGCTATTTAAGCCTTTGTGTGGTTACCACTGTGAACTGTGTAAACAGCAAATGCGAGAAGGGCGAAACCGGTATTTATATGTTTACAACAATTTATGATCTGCCAATTTTCAATATGTAATCCATACGTGAGCAACTCAATTTAATTAGCAAAATATTTGCGCCCCGATAAAAGGTCTCTAAAAACGACCGTGGCCAGATTTATTTTTATGTTAATAAATACCTATGTGGTACTACAAAAATCGCAGAAAGAAGTTTAGTAGTAGGCAAGCCAAATTCTTTTTCGAAACTTCACGCTACATACGAGAAATTTACCTTTCCGGCTGGTGCTGCCAACGGGGATTTTTTTTCCTGCAAAGTGGTCGGACCTTGCTTTGTTGTATGAGCAGACACGTTTAAACTTCTTTCTTTGAAACTACCTAAAGTAAATAACACAGACCCACAATAACACCTTATTTAAAGTAAATATAAAAATTCATTCAATCTGACGCATGCACATAATGCTAACATTATGTGCATTATATGTGTATTTCATGCATTCTGGGCATAAACAAAAAATAATGACATAAGACCAACAAACCTCTAATGTCAATGACCTACCACCTACCACTTTTTCCATATTATTCATCCTTTCAGTATATACCAAAAAATTATCAATGAAAATGCGTAAGTATTCCTACTTACTCGTATTAGGAACACTCCGACGATTCCTACATCCATCATACATAAACTCCATAAAAAGTAGCATTTAAGAAGCCATAAACCGTAATATCTTTCCTAGACAACATCCATAAATAATCTCAAATTTGGAATAGATACCCAAAATATACTCGTACATGTCAACATAGTGATGTAAAAAATAGATCCAAGCACTTATCAAAAGAAAAAACTCATAGGCAAACGACACGATGTACGAACAAAATCATCACCATCTCATGCACTGCAGGATCATTCATTTGAAAAAACAACTCGTCTTGGAAGAAATTATTAGAATTTTAGAACAAAAACAATGAGCATCCTATGGTACAGAAAAAAATGAATGCATGAATAAACGAATATTATACTTCTACGTAATATTAAAATCAGAGAATGAAGTATAGAAACTGCTTTAGGAAGTAAGTGATGATGATTAAGATAAACAAAATGCTGCTACAAGTGAGCTAGAATTTAATACTAGACTAAATATCAAGAACGGGTTACAACAAACATTAAGATCTCTTTCGCTGCATCCATAGATTTGAGCAATCAGCATAGTAGTCTAACCGAACAAAATACATTGTAGACGATTCTTAAAGTTCTATTGATATGAAACCGATAAAAGCAATATTATGTGATGGCAATGAGTCTGCAAATAAAGAAAGACTGAAAACGATCAATGTAAATAATAATCAGCAAACTAGAACAGGTGCATCTTTGAAAGGAGATTTGTGAGAACACATCTCAATGCCACGCATGACGTTACCCGCTGCCTACTGCCACCAAAACAAAAAACACCGCCCCCAAAAAGCAAATCTACCTTACGTATGCCATGCCACTTCTCTCCAACGCAATAGATTCCGATGTCCTAAAACTGCCACCTATAGAGAAGTCTATGTGCACGAAACACTACTCTTAACAAGCAAAGTCACTTGCATATGCCATGCGTCCCCCGACGTGAATTTCCATTCCTAACACCATTCACCTTCGACTAAACCTACACCCCAATCACCATCCTCCAACAAGCAACGCACATTAAGTCCTACTCGCCGATAAGGCCGTCCACAATTAAGCATAAAAACTTAACCACGCGTCATGACACAGATTTCTATTGCTCACAGTATCTGCGGCGGTGGAAACTTACACCTCAAAATACTTCCTCCAGCAACCAATACGCGTGAAGTTTTCTCGCCGACAGGGTCATCCATCCTTAATCATATACATTGATCGATGAGCAATGCGCTCCTTAAGCAAGCACCCACAGAGTAAATTCTCATGCCTTAGAACACCCGCCGAAAGGTAAACCCATCACCCATCCATCATAACACGTCGCCCGTCTATAGCAGCGCCCTACGTCACCTGCAACCACTCGCGCCATCAAAACTTCCCGCATGCCTAACATGATCAAGCAAATCGTTCATTTCCACACGCTGCCGTTCATCCGTAACCAAAGACACCAATCGATGAGCAACGCGTTCCTTAACTCAGCGCCCATGAAGCAAATTCCCATGCTTTAGAAGACCCGCTGACTGGCAAGCCCATCGCCCCCACAACAACGCAGTCACCCGTCTATACAAGCACCCGCCATCACCACGCAGCCACCC